>QAOA01002705.1:120789-200987 GCA_003255065.1 Cercis canadensis
CTTTGGGAACCGAGAAGCGTGGGAACAAAGTGGAAGGATTAGGACGCGATTAGATTCATGCATAGCACAATTTTTTATTTGAAAATTTTGAATTCCTTTTAATTTTAATTTCGAAAAATAAAAAAATAATAATAATAAAAATAAAAATTCATTTTGAATCATTGTGAACTACGCGGACTTTGATCCCTAATTAGGGTACGTAGGCATTCGAGGGTGACGAATCAAGTCCTGTTTTAAATAATCACTTATTTTTCTTTTAGGGATAAAATAAATACAATTAGGCCATGATTTAATTTGCACAATTAATTTTAGGTAACCGTCGTTTAGACAGGTGTTATAGGGTGCCTAACACCTTCCCTATACACAATTAGACTCCCGAACCCTCTCTGGTTCGCAGACATATTTTTTAAAAAATTAAAGGGTTTTCCAATTGTTCCCCAGATTTTTAATACAATTGGTGGCGACTCCAGAGTTTTCATTTCGAAAACTAAATCTCTTTTTATTTTAGCCATCCTCATTATAGCGACCTTCGGGTATGTTATGACAATGACCTTTTCTGATTTCTTTTGTTGGTTATCCATTACTCTCTCGTGCCTAGGCAAGGAGATCTTCTTTCTTCTTACCTCTTTCTTTTGGTCGCTGAAGGGTTCACCCATCTTTTCAATGAGGCTAAGAAGGAAGGAAGGCTTGAAGGGAAGAAAATTGCCAGACACTATCCAATGTTTTCCCTAAACTTTGTTTCTAAATACTGAGTTGGGGTCCAACCCATCAAGGGCATCGAGAGGCATTTTAGCTGAACATCCGGTGTTAAATGGAAGTTAAAAATGGCAGCATGGGTTCTGGTTAGGGACTGCATATTTTTGGTGATCCATGGGTTTCAAATGTTCAAGGCTTTTCTCTGTTAGAATCTCATGGTTTAAATAGTGACTAAATCTTTGTTATCCCATCTGAGTTAAAAAAAAAAGGGATCAATGGTGGTTACTGGTGAGAGCACTTTTATAGCTCTGATACCATATAGAAGTAAACACAAATACGGGAAAGCAAACTTAATTGTATTCAGTGACTTGAAGTCAATATATACAGGATTCTGTTGGTAACAGATAAAAGAATATTCCTAGTATTATCCTATGTTTAAATACAAAATTTTGAGTGTGAGCTACAGATAACAGATATATATAAACAGGGATTCTAACTAAAATTAGTTGCATGTAGAGCATGTGATTGTCATGTGAGTAATACTCCATAACATGTTACTGATTAGAGGTTGGTGGTTAAGAGGAGACATCTGAGGAATCCAAAGACGAAGAGGAGACATCTGAGGAATCTGAAGACGAAGAGGAGACATTGATTAGAGGAGGCCCAAGACAAAAATGGGATGATACCGGGGCTAGCAAGTGATGCTGCAGTGGAGGCTACAGTGAAGTGGGTGAGAATAGAAGGTGAATATGAAGAAGGTGGTTCTGAAGCAAAGAGAAGGCCAATGTGTCTTAATGATGATGAGATCATTTGTCGTATTTGTATGCTAGTTCTTGGTGGAAATGAAGAAGGAAGATTATTATGTGAAGCTCATTATGATGAGGGTTAGGGCTTTGGATGTAGCTTTTGTGAGTTGATTAACTATGAATCTCCTGTAGACTTGTATTAGAAAAGGCAGCGGAGAAACTCCTAAGTTCTGCCTCTACTAGTAGTTCTTTTGTGAGATCTTTTTTTTTTTTAACAAATCAATAATATTATGATTTTCTTCATTTGATATACTTTGATATTTCTTAATATCTTATATATATATTTGTGGCACACGATCGTTTCTCAATTTTAACTAATTGACTAATTGGTTAATAAGAAATGAAAGTATTAATGAATAAGTCAAAAAGTCAAAATTGAAAAACGATCATGTGTCACAAATGGTATCAGAGCCTTTAGCCTATTAAATTAAGTGGGGGTATAAGGTGTATGACTTTATCTTAATGGCTAGGTGGTTTAGCTACAGAGCCAGTAGATATAAATGATTATGCTTTCTTAGAAGATCAAGCCTTAATTAGACATTTTAGGAGTATTCTTCAAAATAAATAACTTGTTCAAACTTTAGATCCTTATTATGTATATATTCTTCAATATCAAATAACATTAAGATCAAGAAGAATTTCATACTTAGCTGTCTAAGTAATATGCCAGTATATTATGGTCCGTACATAGAAAATAAAAAAACTTGCTTATTGGTACTATAGCGATAAAGCTAATTACCTTAGAAAGAATTGGCCTTATAATCAAAGATTAATTAAATATTATCAAAAGATTGCGACAGATAAGTTTAAGAAGCTTGTTTATCTAGCTGTTTAGCCATTGTTCAAATATTTGATTTAGAAGTTCACTAAGTAGGACATAGATCTTTAAAGTCTAAGAGTTTGTAAGATATCATGACTTTAAGAAGATTAAAAGAGTCTTTCTTGACTTAGCGTTGGTCAGTTGGAAAACGTCCTAGTAGTAAGTCCTAGGGAGGCAGTGAAACCGTTGGTCAGCGTGGTGATCCCGGTAAGTTTAAGAGAGATAATTAATTAGATTAGTGTTAAGGTAAATTATAATGTCGATGATGATTAAAAGATTGTTGTCTAGCTGATATGAACCTTCTAGTTCAAATATGAAAGAACATGACTATTCAACAGATAATCAAGATGATATTAATAGTAGAGAAGTTATTTCTAGAATAGAGCAAAACTTACAAAATTGGATCATTCCAAAGATTCCATCAACAGAAGTCTATCAAAAAGGTAGTTTTGACATATTTCAAAATTATGTTATCAAAACAGTAGAACAAACAATTAGTCAAAAAATCAAAAGATACAATCTATCTACTTTCAGAGGATATCATTAGAAAACATATACATGAAGGTTTTAAATATCTCCTTATAAGATTAGTTCAAATAGCTGTTAAACCTCTTCACAAGCTAGGAATAGATACACCTATCCTAGTATGTTTTAGAGATAACATAGTAGAATTCAAAGACTCAGTCATAGGAGTTATCTATTCAAATCTTCATAATGGTCCCGTATATCTAGACTATTTCCCAAATTACACCATTAGAATAAGTCATCCTGAGACTTCAAAATTTTTAGAACTAAAGATTAAGTCAAAAGAAGAAAAGTTTCTTCCAGGAATAGAACACATGACAGTCATATTTAGAGTCTGTTACAAAGTCATGAAAACAAAAATCAATATAGGTTGTATCAAACAATCTCCAATAGATGAAACCTTAATAATGGAAGTCAACACTCCTTTTTCCCAAGTTCGAAGATGTGAGGCCGGCATGAATCCTGAAGCGATGATACTTTTCTCTTTTATTGGATGTAATTAAAATTCATCCACCCCAATTAGTTGCATCATCATGCATAACATTTAGGGATTATGGTTAGGGTTTACAAAATCTATAGGCCATTTGTCTATTATGGAACGATAAGACTGACTCAGTCCTATATGGGATGGGTCTTTTTTATTTGACCTAGACAAAGATAAATGTCATCCCAATAGGCACAATATGTGACGAATGGGTAGAAGGATTTTGAACCCTTTAGAATTCATGCATGTCATATTTATTTTCTGCCATTAATTAGTGAATGTAACATTTTTTTAAGAATAAAGCACATTCTTGGTCACATCTTGTCTTATTCTTTGCATAACTAATTTAAGGTAACTTTCTCAAGATGAATGTTGTGGGGTGCTTAACACCTTCCCCACGCATACACAAACTCCCGAACCAATCTTTGGTACACAGATCTTTAAAAATAATAACATAAGAAGGGTTTCCAATTGTACCCTATTTTCTAAAACAATTGGTGGCGACTCATGTTTTTCTTAAATTCGATTGACCATTCGCATCGTGGCTACCCCTCAAGTACGTTGTAACAGTTTGGAGACTCCACTGGGACTGGTTAGGGAGTCAAGCACAGTAAATTAGCTATGCAAATCAGATGTGGCCAAGATGTGTTTTATTCATTCTAAGTTTTTTCTTTTCCATTATTTTATATAAGTTGTATTTATTTCTGCATTGTAGATAGCCTTAATTTGTTGCATATGCTTCTCTTTTATTTGTAGTTGGGGTGGTTTGGGTAGATTTTTGATTGAGGTATGTTTGCTCCTCCTGCACACTAAGCATTTACACTAATCCTTCACACTACTCATCGGCTCTACACCCGGGCCACATTAAACCTAAGATTACAAAGGGGCCTAGTGTTGTTACTGGGAGGTTTATCCTTTGGTGGTTTACATGAAAGCTTCCGCTTGGATTGTGAATCATTCTACTAATTTGGGAAAACTGAGGGGCTGTCCCCAAGTGAACCAGGTTAGTAGGGTGTGATCTTCATTGTTCTGATGGAGGCCATCCAAGGACCTGGCCGTTTTAGGACTGATAGTACCATTACCAAACTATGTACGTTATGTAGCCATAATGTTGTCTGATTTAGGTTAGAACCTGGCTGTTAGGCTAGAAATCCTAACACTAAGGTAACCTGTCTATCTAGGACAATGGGAGGAGAATCCTTTTTCTTTCTCTTTATTCTTTCGCTTTATTATTTTATGCCAATTATCTGTTTTTCATCTCTAATCCATCCTCATGGTACGTTTCCATCAAAGGTTAATTTTCGAAGATAGATTGTTAGCATGGCTTCTAGTGATCCCCTTTTCAAGCATCCTTTTAGGGCCTTTATGAGGGACACTCGGTCACAACAAGCGAAAAGGGTGACAGTCTCTTAAAAGGATATAATAGTAATCTACCAAAAAAGCTGAAGGTGGTCATAAACATGAATGATGTATCTGATATTAGGGCATTCATCCAGAAGATTCCCTTTGGCAAGAGAGATCCTCTATTCACTCACAACTTTAAGCTGATAGATCTGATAAACATCAAAGTACAAGAGCTAGCTTTGATCGTCATGGTAAATTACTAGGATCCATCTTATTGGTGTTTAACCTTCAAGGACATAGACCTCACGCCGACTTTAGAAGAATACAACCATATGTTGGGGATGCCTTTGACTAAGAGGAGCAAGGTGTACACTTTTAGTAAGCATAAGGTGGCCGAAGATAAGGTTGCTGAATACTTTGGGGTTAGCAAGCAAGAGTTACTAAGAAAGAGGAAGGGCATCGAAGGAGAGACTCATCTATGGCCCATGTATTTCACAAAAAGGTGTATGCAGACCTTGGCGAACAAGAAGGAAAGGGAGAAGTTACGCTGACTGTTGATTTTGCTCATATTTGGGCTAGTGCTTTTTCTGAGTATAAGAACTCGATTAGCCATGAAGCGATAGACGTCTTCCAGAAGTTTCTCTGCAATGGTATGAATCCTGTCCTGGCCATTCTATCTGATACCTTTTTATCCTTTAATTGGTGTAGAAAGAGAGGAGGAGGCAAATTAAGATGTTGTTCCCAGCTGCTGTATGTCTAGTTATTTTGCCACATTCTGGGAAGGCAATTTGATTGCATGAAAAGATATGTTCGGACTGAAAATATTCTCCAAAATTTTGATATAATGAAACTATCTGGGGAATGGAATAGACAAAGATAGTTGGAAGTGCTGGATAAAGCATCCGAGCAAACTGTTAAGTGGACTATACCCTAGGTTAGGGGTTTTGGCATTTTGACTAGTTGTGGAGAGTTCTCATGTGTTCCGCTCATGGGAACTCATGGGTGTGTGACCTATACTCCTCTCTTGGTGCTTTGCCAGTTTGGTTATCTGCAATTTATTCCACAAACAAATGAGCTTTCAGAGATTGATTTTGAGTACAAAGACCAAATGGATATGGATAAACTTGGGAGGATCATCCAAGCCTAGAAGCATATGGCTATTTGTGAAGAGAATTTTAGCCTGGTGGGGAGGCAAATTGAAGTGGAGTATAAGAATTGGTTTCAGTCCCGAGGAAAGAATTTGATGACGCTAAAAGTGATTCAACATGCGCATTAATCTTTGTTTAAAGATTTGAAGACCGATCAAGTGGTTAGAGAGATGCTGAGGGTCGAAGAATTGGATGGAAAGCTATCAAAAGTCAAAGAAGAAAAGCAAAGGCTAAAAGAAGAGAAAGCCCTGTTGCTACAGAAAATGCAAGAAATGGAGGCACAAGATGCAACTCAAAAGCTAAAGAGAGAGGTAGCCCATTATAGGGCAGAATCGGCTAAGTACAAGAAGAATGTCGCATCTTTAGAAAAGGAAATACAACAAGAGAGGGATGTTTATGGACAACATGTGATTAGCCTAGAGGAAAAGGTTCATGAAGCCAAGAGAATGAGGCTTAAAGCTGAAGAGGATGTGAGATCAAAAGGCGAACAATGCAATTATTTGAGTTTGCAAGTCAATGACCTCCAAGATGAAATAAAGCAACTAAGAAGTGAGGTCACCTTCAGAGGAGATGCGGCTGTTCATTGGGGACAAAAGCATAGAATGCTTGTTGAGGGTTTGCAATTCCAAGCTGAAACATTGCATCGACAAGTCTTGGCAGTCGAAGGAACTCTTAATCCTTGTTTGGAACCTATCCCTGAGGTTCAAAAGTTGATAGCTGAATGTAAAGAGATGTTGATTAACGTCTATGAGCTGAACTAATTTTATGTAATCTCTTCTATGAACATCTATGTATCAAGAAGCTTTCAAAGACCAATAGATTTTGAATCAGTGAATGTAATGGAAGAATTTTTGTTTTGAATTGCTTTCGCTTGTCGTGTAAAAGTGCTTCTTACAAGGAGTTACATGTTTTTGCAAGATTCACTTAAGTTAATTAATTTTGTAGGGAGCTCTATGCTCTTATAAAATTGGTTAATTAGGGAACCCTAAATGAAGGTTTGAATGAAGGATAAGAGATTGTTTCCTGTGAGGAGTAATATGCTTTCACGAGATCAGTCACTTTTTTATCATGCCAATTAGAAAGTTTGAAGCCATGCTAACAATTCGTCAAAAAAAAAAGTTCTCAATTTTAGTTGTTGTGCATTGTTCTTTATTTTCTTATTACTCTTGATCTTTCTTTTTTCCAGGGGATAATTCATAATTGGTCGTTCAAAGAAACCTAAGCTCAATAAAATACGCTCAATTGTACTTAGATCTAGAACCATCACAATCATGGAAGGGACTTAAATCAAAATAGAGATTTTGGGGCTAAGTTAGATGGAATGAATGGCCGAATGGATGAAATACTGAAACTGCTCACTGAAAGTTTGAAGCTAAAAGGGTGCTTAAAGGCCCAAGCAACATTGCAATTCTTCCAATTTCTCAAATAGCTCTGTTTTTACCATTGCCGTCTAATGAACTAGTTTTTTCAACTTCTTAATTGACTCCGATAATGCCATTACACATGATGGCTCCTACATCTACCCCTGGGCATGGATTTGAGTCCAATTCCACAATTCCACCTATCACCCAACCATCGGACACCCGATACACCATGCTGGCACCACCTTCGATTTTAGCTGCATATCCGATTGAAGCTTCCTTCAATCCAAACGAGAATCAAAGTGGTGTTTTCACTTATACACACCTAATTACTCATCACATCCCTAATTCCAACACCCAAAATCCACCACTAAGCATGCACTTTGAGAAAACGAGTGAGGGATATGAGAAGGAAAAGCAAATGTCTGAGCAAAAGGAGAAATTGCTAACTCTTGAAGAAAGGATTTGAGCTATGGAAGGGACTAGTTCTTTTGGTGTTGTACAGATCAAGCAATTGCGGTTGACTCCTAGCGTGTCGATCCCGAGATATTTTAAGCTTTCCGAGTTTCAAAAGTATGATGGTACTGGAAACCCAAAGTTTCACTTGGTATCATACATTACTAAGATGGCCGCTATAGAGGAGGATGAGATGATGATGATTCACTTCTTCTCTAAGAGTCTGACTAGTGCTCCTTATAATTGGTTCATGAATCTACACCGTACCAAGATACAAAGTTGCACAGATTTAGCAGATGTCTTCTTAAAACAATACAAGTTCAACTATGATATTGCCCTAATAAGAGAGCAATTGAAGAGTATACAAAAAAAGATGGATGAGTCCTTTAGAGAGTATGCACAAAAATGGAGGACTTTAGCCTCAGAAGTTCAACCTCCACTTCTTTATTTGGAATTGTGCACTATCTTTCTTAATACTCTTAAATCTCCATACCTTGAACTAATGGTTGGTTGTCTATTTCATGATTTCGCTAATATAATTAAGGCTAGAGAGATGATAGAGGACCTTATAAGTTCAGGAAAGTTGCAAGGGGTTAATGTGGAGAGTAATGGTTCTGGCCAAAAGAAAGGAAACTTTCAGAAGAAGGAGGGGGAAGTAAATTGGGTGTAGACACCAAGGTCACCTCCATGCTTTCAACCTAGAGGCCCACATTATTCCCCAAACTCTGTTTTCCCACCTTTGTACAAAGTTAACACAATTCCCCCACCTCATCCACAATAAACACAAAATTTACCATCATCCCCAACACCATTTGTCCCAAATTACCAAGCTCTTCCATAGAATTACCGCAAAATTACTCAACAATGCATGCACCCGCTAGGCCAAATTATCAAGGTTACAGGAATCAACCCTGTCCCCCTTTTAGAGATGAACCTTTTCCCCAAATTTCCATAACTAAAGTTGAATTCTTCTAGAAATTGTGTGATGCCAACATAATGGCTCCCCGACCTACAAATCCTCTCCAACCACCTTTTCCTCATTGGTATAACCCAAACTTTAAATGTAAATATCATAGAGGTGCAGTTGGGTACTCAATTGAAAATTGCCCTGATTTTAAACATAGTGTGTTGTATTTGTTAAGCAAGGGGTGATTAAGCTTGAGGAGATTGGTGCCAGACCTAATGTAGACTCTAACCCTTTGCCTAATCATGGCGCAAGGGCTGGTGTGAATGCCATTAGTGGAGAAATGGAAGGGGTTAGGAAAATCACTAATTTTAAGATTCCCATAAAAATGGTGTGGGAGAGCCTGAAGCAGCTGGGTATGACTTGAGTGTTCATTGTAAAGGGGTGAATGAAAAGGATAAATATGAATGTGAATCATTCTATGAACATCATCAGAGTTTAGGCCATGACTTAGAGAATTGTTGGGACTTCAAACATCAAGCCCAAAAATTGGTTTTGCTAGGTGTTTTGAGGCTTGAAAAGAAAAGCAATGTTGTTAATGGGGAGATCACTGTTGTAGAAGATGAACCAAGGATTTTCAAACCTTTCATTCTCAAGATATTGCCGAGTCCACCACCTAGTCAGGTACAACCAAATGTCATCATACAAGTGTCAACACCTTTTCCTTATGAGAGTAATCATGCAATACCATGGAACTACGGGGTAAAGGTAGTATCTACTAAGGAGAAGACTCTGAAGGATTGTTTCGATGAGTTGAATTTGAAAAAGGAAGGAGAGTTGAACGCAATTACCAATATGGTAGGAATTGGGGGAATGACTAGAAGTGGCAGGTGCTATCTTTCGGAAGAGATAGAATGCCAAAAGAAAGAAAAAAGGAAGGTTGTGGCTGAAGGAAGAGATCAAACACTGGCTAAAGGAGGAGACAATCAAGAGGGTTGCATGGAGGAGGAAGAATTTTTTAAAATAATAAGACAGAGTGAGTATGATGTAGTCGAGCAAATGAAGAAAACTTCAGCTCGTATTTCACTCTTGTCTTTAATTATGAGTTCAGAATCCCACAAAAAAACCCTGCAGAAATTCTAAGATAAAGCTTATGTTCGTCCAGACATTACTCCAAAGAAGTTTGGGAACATGGTGAACTTTATCCATAATGTCAGCATGTTCTCATTTTCTGACGAGGAACTTATGCCAGGTGCAAGCAATCATACTAAAGCCCTTCACATTACTCTAAAATGTGAAGGATATGTGGTGGCAAAGGTTCTGATTGATAATAGGTTTGCCTTAAATGTACTTTCTCATTCAACCTTGATGCAACTACCGGTAAACTCATCTCTTATCCAAACTAGCAGCATGGTGGTCCGAGCTTTTGATGGAACTAGAAGGGAGGTACTTAGGGATATTCCACTTCAGTTAGAAATTGGGCCTAGAAAGTTTGATGTCTCTTTTCAAGTAATGGACATAGAACCTGCATACACAATGCTTATGGGAAGGCCATGGATACATGCTGCTGGAGTTGTGCCATCTACTTTACACCAAAGGTTGAAGTATATTAATGATGGAAGAATGATCATTGTTAAAGGAGAATAGGAGATGCTTGTAAGCAAGTTCAATTCTTTACCCTACGTAGAATCAGCAGAGCAAGCACTGAAGTCCTCTTTTCAATCCTTGGAATTGGACTAGTGCAATGAGAAGAGGTCACTAGAGAGAGGGGATGTTAACCAAGTGATAGCCATAATCATGGAAAAGAATGGCTTTCAAATGGGGAAAGGCTTGGGGGTCAATCAACAAGGCATTAATGCCCCTATTTCACTTCCCGAGAGTGTTGGCAAGCAAGGGTTAGGATATGAGCCCTCAATGGATGAGTTGTTAGGATTGCAAGGAGACTGCCAAATAGGAAAAGCAAGAAGGATCCCTTATCTTTGAGAGACCTTTATTCTTAGGCCTATGCATACTGTGAATACCCTGGAAGGCCATCATGAGAGAAGTTGTTCCATCTGGCCCTACGGTAATGAGGAACAATTGAGCAACTGGGAGATGGAGCTAGTGCCAGATGTGGTTCATTTTGAGTAATAATTGTCTATGCTATTTTATTTTCATGTGATTAAAGTCCAAAATTATTTGAACTTTATTATATGATGTATTGGGCCATATTTTATGTAAAAGTTTTAATGAAGTAATTTTTCATGGAGCTTTGTTTCCTTTCTGTTTTCATTTTTCAATGCTTGTCATTTTACTCCTACTCTTTTTTTCATTTATTGATCATTGTCATATTTTTAATCTCCTAGGATTTTTGTTAGCATGGATCCATTGTCCCAAGACGAGGCCCATGTATGTTCGATAATTAATTCTCATATTGAATTTGATATGGACGGTTACAACTCTGATGAGAATATGGAACTTTCTGATAAATTTGCAAAAATGGTCAAGTCATATGAAAAAGCAATAATCCCCTATAATGAACAAGTTTAGTTCATAAACATGGGCATTGAAAATGAAAAGAAAGAATTGAAAATTATTGATAACCCCGGAAAAGAAGAAATGATCGCTCTCTTCAAAGAATACATGGATGTTTTCGCTTGGTTCTATCAAGACATGCTGGGTCTCGATCCTAATATTGTGTCTCATAAAATTCCTTTGTATTGAAACTGTAAACCAATCAAACAGAAGTTGAGACGAATGAGGCCAAAAATGTCTAGTAAAGTAAAGTAATAAGTAATCAAGCAAATAGAAGCAGGATTTTTAGAAGTGTCTACTTACCCAAAATGGGTTGCTAATATAGTTTGAGTGCCTAAAAGGGATGGTCAATTGAGAATGTGTGTGGACTTTCGAGATTTGAACATGTCTAGTCCTAAAGATGACTTCCTTTTGCCTCATATAGACTTGCTTGTTGATAATACAGCCAAAAATCATTGATACTCATTCATGGATGGATATTCGAGATATAATCAAATTCCAATGGCTGAGGAAGATAAAGAGAAGACTACCTTTATCATGCACTGAGGCACATATTGCTATAGAGTAATGCCGTTTGGGTTGAAGAAAGCGAGGGCTACTTATCAAAGGGCTATGGTCACATTGTTTCATGATATGATGCACAAGGAGATTGAAGTGTATGTGGATGACATGGTGGCTAAGTCGAAAGAAGGGGAAAGTCATGTGGATATACTCCAAAAGTTATTTGAAAGGATGAGGAAATACAAGCTGAAATTGAATCCTGCTAAGTGCACTTTTGGTGTGACATCGGGGAAATTATTAGGGTTTATTGTTAGTGAGTGAGGGATTGAAATGGACTTAGACAAAGTCCGAGCAATCTAAGAAATGCAACCTCCAAAATCAGAAAGAGAAGTTCAGAGTTTCCTTAGGAGACTTAATTACATAGCAAGATTCATCTCAAATCTCATGCACATCTGCGAACTAATTTTTAAATTGCTAAGGAAGAATAACCCGAGCAAATGGGATGAAAGGTGTCAGGGGGCCTTTGATAAAGTCAAAGAGTATTTACTCAATCCCCCAGTGCTTGTATCTCCGACCCCAGGAAGGCCGCTTATTTTATATTTGACTATGTTGCATGAGTTAATAGGGAGTGTGCTAGGGCAACACGATGAAAGTGGAAGGAAAGAAAGGGTTATTTATTACTTCAGTAAGAAGTTTACTGAGTACTAGACAAAATATGCCCTGATAGAAAAGACTTGTTGTGCTTTAGTTTTGGTGGCTAGTAGACTCAGACAATACATGCTATACCATACTACCTGGCTCATCTCCAGTATAGATCCAATCAAGTTCATCTTTGAAAAACTTTATCTTTTGAGACAGTTAGCAAAATGACAAATTGTCCTTTCTGACTATGACGTGATGCATATGACTAAGAAGGCAATAAAAGGGAATGTAATTGTTGATCATTTGGCTGAAAGCCCCATTGATAATTATTAACCCATGAAATTTGAATTCATGGATTAGGACATTCTTGCAATTGAAGAGGAGAATGAGGAAGGAGCAAGATGGAAGATGTACTTTGATGAGGCGGTAAATGTGTACGGGAAAAGGGATAGGAGTTATGATTGTATCATCGTAAGGGGAGCAATTCCCAATAGCCATCAAGTTGGAGTTTGATTGTACTAATAATGTGGCCAAATAGAATGCTTGTGTGAGGGGTTTGCAAGCAGCCTCAGATTTAAAAATTGGCACTCTAGATATTTTTGGGGATTCTGCACTTATTATCTATCAGGTGTAAGGAGAATGGCAAACTAGATATCAAAAATTAATTCCGTATCAGAAGTATTTGACACTGTTGATTGAAAAATTTGAGGATATTACTTTTTCCCATTTAATTCGTGACAAAAATCAGTTTGTTGATGTCTTGGCAACTTTGGCAGTAATGACCAAGCTCGATTGTGGAATAGTGGTGCAACCAGTACAAGTGAAATTAGAAGATAAGCCTACCTACCATTCAAATGTAGAAGAAGAGCCTGATAGTCGTCCTTGGCATCATGAGATCATGCAATATATCAAACTCAGAGAGTATCTAGTTGGGGCAAATGAAAATGATAAAAAGACTATCTGGCGTATGGCGTTAGGTTTCTTTTTTAGCGGAGAGATTCTTTATAAAAGAAGTCATGATGACACGCTGATACTTGTCTTTTAGGACTATAAAAACCATGCTTTAATACTGAATTCTTACCTGCATTGTGAGCAAATCCTCTCTAAACATGGTGTTTAATCCATAAATTGGTTTTGACAGGTACAAAGATGGGTAATCAGGAAATAAGAAGAATTTGGAAGCAATCCATGGAGTAAATGGCAAGGAAAGCAGCCTTACACCAAGTTTTTATGTAGACACGGGCAGGAACACGACCGTGTTTACCCCGTGTCTAGCATCCAGCATTGGTTGCTCAGGTCTAAGTATAAACACGGCTTCAGACAAGAACAGACACGGCCGTGTTCAAGGCCGTGTTGATCAAGCAGAATGTCCAAGAGAACACAGACCAAGTCTAAGGGCAAACACGGTCAAGGCAAGAATAGACATGGCCGTGTGATAGGCCGTGTTGAACAGGCAGAGGCTGCACATAAGTGACACGCTCAAGGGCAAGGAGAACATGGGCCGTGTCTGAGGAACACGGGCTGGGACCATAGAAGAACATGGCCGTGTATGGGCCCGTGTTCAATGACCAGGAAAGCAACATAAGTGACACGCCCATGTCCAGAAACGGAACCCGATCATGTCAGAGCCGTGTTCGAGCTATTTCTGAGTAGAAGACCTAATTCTGCACAAGTATAAAAGGGGAATCTGATGCATGGGTTGAAAAGACCGTACTTGGAAAGAAAAGGAGGAGAGGAGCTAGAGCACGGAGGAGCAATTGTGACTCGATCGATATCTAGTTTCTTTTCTTCTACCTTTCTTATGTTGAATTTTATCTGCTTAATGTTATTAAATTCAGTCATGAGTAGCTAAGCTTTTAGTGTTAAGGGTTTGATGTAATTCAATTGTAATGAGGTTTCAAAATTGAATGAACTTGTTTTAGTACAACTCCTCTTGTTGAATGGAATTTACTGTTATTAATGCATTTGAATGAGTGGCCTCCATTTGAATAGTTACAAGATTCGTTTCGATACTAAGAATAGTAAGATTCGAATGTGCTCTGTGAATTCTGTCCTAAATTGAGTTAATCTAAGAATAGATAACTTCGTTTAGGTGGTCTTAGATTAATTTCCAAGAACTTAATCACCTAGACTAATTAATTGTGTTAAGGAATTGGACAATCAATTGGTATAGGGAGGATTGTTTCACCAAGGAATTAGGTTTAATCATATTAAGGAAATAAACCAACAACAAAGGAATTGTAACTGGAATAAGTAGTTCAATATTGTTCCTGAGATTACTTTGTCTATGAGGTAATCGAATTTGCAAGTGAATGAAATCAACCCCTAACCTTTCTCATTCTTATTATCAATATCACATTTAAATTGCTTTTTAAAGATTGTTTACTTAATTGTTCAAGATTTATTACTTAGTTAATTGCAGCTGCTCATTCTTGGGCTGCCTTCAATCCAAAGTGTTATCTTTTCCAAATAGAACTGGTATTGGTGAAATTAGTAGTTGTTAGCCTTAATCCTCGTGGGAACGATACTTTACTTATCATTATATTACTTGTGTGACCCGGTATACTTGTCGGAAAAAGTCCCATCACACGCTCTTACGGTGTGTTGATGTGAAGGAAGCCAATCGTATTTTGAGCACTGTTCATGATGGAATATGCGCCACTCATGCAAATGGTCGTGTGATGGCTCAAAAAGTCTTAAGAGCTGGGTATTATTGGATGACAATAGAGAGAGATTGTATTAATTACTTCAGAAAGTGTCATAAATGCCAGATTTATGCAGATCGCATCAATGCTCCACCATTTCCTCTTCATAATCTGATAACACCGTAGCCGTTCTCAATATGGGGAATCGATGTCATAGAATCCATTAATCCAAAGGCCTCTAATGGGCATCGTTTCATCCTAGTGGCAATTGATTACTTCACAAAATGGGTGGAAGCTGCTTCATATGTTAAAGTGACCCAGAGAGGGGTTGCCAAATTCATAAAGATGAACATTATTTGTCGATATGGGCAACTTGAAAAGACCATCACCGACAATGCTCCAAATTTGAATGGTGCTGAAATACAAAACTTATGCAAGCAATTTGCAATTAAGCATCATAGTTTCTTACCCTATAGGCCATAAATGAATGGAGCTGTGGAGGCTACCAATAAAAATATCAAGAAAATAATTGAGAAGATGGTGATAACTTATAAAGATTGGCCTGAGATGCTTCCTTACGCATTGCATGCATATCATACAGCTATCCGATCTTCAACTGGAGCAACACCTTATTCGCTAGTATATGGTATGAAAGTTGTTACTCCTATAGAAGTGGAAATCCCTTCACTTAGAGTTCTGATGGAAACTGAGTTGGAAGAATTAAACTGGACGAGAGCTAAATATGAGCAATTGAACATGATTGAAGAAAAAAGTTTGATTGCTATTTGTCATGGACAATTATACCAGCAAAGGATGGCTAGGGCCTTTAATAAGAGGGTTCGACCTCGGGAATTCCAACCAGGGGATTTGGTGTTGAAGAAGATCCAATCACATAAAGAAGAAGCTTGAGGAAAATGGGCCCAAACTCATAAGGGGCCGTACATGGTTAAACAAACATTCTCAGGCGGAGCATTAATCCTTACAAACATGGAAGATCAAGAGCTTCCTAGGCCTATCAATTCTGATGTTGTCCAAAGGTATTACTCATAAGAAAAAAAAGGGGAAGAAGCCCGCTAGACCGAAAACCCGAAAGGGCGTTCTAGACAAAAATTAGGGCATTCAAAAAAAAGGAAAAAGAGCCCGTTAGATTGAAAACCCAAAAGGGCAGTCTAGGAAAAAATTAGGGCATTCAAAATAAAAATAAAAATAAAAAAGAAAAGAGAGAGAATCTCGCTAGGCTGAAAACCCGAAAGGGCAGCTTAGGCAAAAATTAGGGCATCAAAAGGCTTGCTAAGCTGAAAACCCGAGAGGGCGGTCTAAGCAAGGGGGGATATATAGAACAATACTGGAAGGCAAAGTTGAAGCTTGATGACACAAAGGGGTTCATGAAGGAAGTTGGATGGTGGCACTCTATCACCAAAGGGTTAAATGTTTGCTTTAGATGAGCATAAGTCCTACCCAATACAATACGAGAATCAATCAAGTTGGACATTGAGGAGCTGAAAACTAGGGCAATTTTTTTTCAATTCGTGCAACTTTTGGATTCTTCATCTCAAACTATGTGGGTTTTGATTTCTCTTCAAAGATATGTAGGCACCTACTTAGTAGGGCAAGTCCAATACCATAAAATTCTCATACTGGGGGAAATTTTCCTTCCATGTATTAGTGATACACCTTCATTGAATTTGTCTCCTTAAAGAGTGTAATCCTTTACTTATTGTTAAATAAAAGAAGTTGGTTCATTGAATTAATTTTTTTTTTTTGCATTTTGCATTTTGCATTTTGCTCCATTTTCTTAAAACTACTAAATTATTGCTTTGAATAAAGTGTGAGTACAACCGTGTCTTTTGAATATTTGTGAATATATGTAGTTTAGTTTTGAAATGGTTTTACAAAATAAACAAATGAAGCTAATGACTTGTTTGTTTAGTGACACATCATCTGGTTATAAGAACCAAAGCCTTTGATTTGAAGGGTTCAAGATATCCCTCCTCGTGCCTCTTCTTCTTTCATAGAGTATTACAGTCCTACATAACAAAAAATTAATTGTGTTCATATTTATTTTTGGACAAAACTAAGATATGTATAAATTCAAAGATTATTTACATATACTATGAAAAATTGCAAATAAAGAACAACAATGATAAACCTTACCACTAATGAATTGACAATATCATGGGTATACCACCAAAATCACAAAACTATAGCATCAAATATATATAGAGTCCTCACAAAAGGAAAAACCTTTGAAAAAATGTTACCCACTATCCGATTGTTCTCCGGTAATCTCATTCTTTTAAAGCATCAAGTGCCACCAGGAGTTCCCCCAAACACTTCAGTACTACTAGGCGCAATAAACACTTTTATGTAATGAAGTGTTCAAGGGAACTCTAGGGGGCACCTGAAATATATGTATGCTTTCTTAACTGCCTCAATCATACATGTTTAGCTGCTTGGTTACTAACCATAAGCTAACCTGCTATATTTATAGGAATTTTCTGTTGTGTTATATGGCAGAGAAAAATCAGAGACTAGAGAAATGAACCTGGACGGATCTATAGTCTAGATAGAGTAACACAGAAGGAATCTTTCTGTCAGAGCAATATTCCAGTATGCCTTTTCCTCAATCATTTTCAGCTATCATTTGACATAAACAGAATCATAAAATCTTTGTTGCTCTAGAATCTGACTCATGCAAATTTTGGTCACAAAAAGGACGTCCAAAATCCCTTATGTAAGGTCTCACTGCAACTTGAAGATATTGATCCAATATAGGTTTAAATCAGGGCCATGGTTTCTTTACCATTCATCTAATTTCGGTATAATTTGAAAGAATCACTATATTTAGAAGCATTAGTTTCCCAATATGTAACCTCAAATTAAGTTAGACCGAAAAGTATATTGTTAGTTATGTAGCCAGTGGCTTCAAGCGAGTTTAAGAGGGAAAAAAAAGTTTAATTGAGATTACTTAAATTTCATATTGCCATTTGTATGTAGTTGTAAGTTGTGGTTGCAAGAATTATGCTAAAAGAATTACTCGACCGGAAAGTGGTCCTAGAAGAATGAGCTTCAAGCTAATAAAGGCGACTTCGAATATTTGATTCCAATATGAAAAAACTAGGGTCTCGGTTAAGTTGACAAAGATTGAAGGCGATGGATCAGTACTGCAGATCAAATGCAGAAAAGCTAAGGAGAGCTCATGGCCACCCACCTTATTGTACATTATTCTTTTTCCATAATCTCTCCCATGATCATGACCAGATTATACTGGGATAGCTTGTATACGTGGACTTACTGAATGTCAAAGGGATTTTCCATTGGTCCAACCCAAAGGTCACCCCATTGTTCATGAAGTTGTAGACTTTGATAGAAATAGAATGTTTTGTTGTGCAATTCTTCGCCACTGGTGCATAAAAGAAACATAGAGTGAATTAGTTCAGCTGTCTCCTAGAGTTTCTCTGAGCACTTCACCGGGGCTCATCTGCTATCCTACTAAAGTGTTTGGGGGAACTCTTGGTGCCATCTGACTCAGTATTATTAATTACAAACTAAGGTTAAGTAAGTAATCTCCAGTCTTTAGTATATCTATGTCTCTTGAATTAATTGCACTGGTCTTCCAACTGATTTTGAATCTTCTTTGGGTACATATATGATAGTATGGAATTTTGGCTAAAAAGTATGAATTTACGATTTAAACTAAGAATTTTTTCGAATTAATTACCCAAAAATCTGACTACTAGTCCACACTTTGTGGTTTACAAATTTTTTAAATTACAATGTGAAGCATCTTGTGTTTGAGTTTTATTAATTAAGATAATCCTTAATGTCTTGGCTTCCCATTTTTTGCCAGCAAAGAAGAGGTCATACTCTAAGATTTTCAATGTTGCAAGTTTCATGGTGTTGAAAATAATGTTACAAGATTGATAATTGGAGTAGTTCACAAACTTGTAATGGCTTTTTCATCGCATGCTGCTTCCTTTTAACTTAGTTTTGAGGAAGCAATTTGATTAAGTGTAGTATTTTTTAAACCAAAACAGATTCGTAGAGTTAACTAGACATTTTTAGTTTCAAAACTGATTGAGTCAATATTAAAAGTAAAAATTAGAAAAATATTGCAAGAGGTTTGCTGTTAGTTAATCAAGCATTCAGTTTAAAAATAATAAAACAACCAGAATCCCTTGAAGCATAATTGTTTACCCATCTTTACTCCATTCCAGTTCCCAAATGTTTGGAGAAGAATCTGGAAGGCAAAATAAAGAGCAACTCCTCACAATTGTAAAATCTAAAGTGTGCCTCCTAGAGCGAAGTTAAATGCTGGTAATTTTGTTGGAGAAATATAATCTCTTTCAATATTTTCTTCTTCTTAATGTGTTTTTGATCAAATGAAGAAATCGTTGCCTTGAAATTAAAAATAGGAAAATTTTAAGCACAGAATTTATAATGACCATATCACTAGCAGAGTTAGAAATTTTTGCTGGGGCCAGAGGTCAAAAGTCATAGTACAATTTTAGTAGCTTTTCTTTTAATGTAACTGAGCATGTAATGCTTAAGATATTTCATTTTATCACAAAACTTGAGTGTGGGCTTTAAGTGAATTATATAATTCAAAATCACCAAAAGAAAAATAATTTTCAAAGATCAAAAACTCCAATAGATGAAAGAAAATAGAGAGAGAGAGAGAGAGAGAGAGAGAGAGAGAGAGAATTAAGTATAAAAGAAGCAATGATAAAGAAGTGAAATGGAAAAAAAAAATCTTTAATAGTAATTTTGTTTTTACATTTAAATTTGGTCAGAACTACTTGTTGATATAGATTGGCGGAAACTAATAATTTTTTGTTATTATAAATATAAAAAGCTCAATTTAAAACGTATTGATCAGTCATATTAAGTAATTATTACATATAACCTTATAATTTATCATTTCTCATACAAAAAATATTATTGTAATTACAACACTTTCTTAACTTGATTTACTAGTCATAGAGAATTAGAGGTTTTAGTAATTGACTTGAAAATTATATTCTCTTATCAATTTATGGTCCAGAATATGAAAATATAAGTTACGAGTCATAGAGAATGAGTTTATGAGGAAATAATTAATTTTGAAAAGAATTTGTAAAGAAAAAAATTAATTTTTGAAGATGTGAGACATGACAGCCCCAAGATACTCAGGGTTTTCTTGAATTAATTGATATATCAACTTCTTTCAATAAGAAAAGTATGATATAAAATTTACTTATATATCTTTCACAGTATGTTCATAAATTTGATATTCGATATGATACTATTATTTGTCATATGTGTAACTATTCTTAGAAAATTGAGATATATATAGGTCCAATATATAGTCGTGTTGGATTTTTTTTTTTTTTTGGAACAATAGTGGTGTTGGATTCTTATATTGTTAATTAATAAAAAAAGAATTTTATTTTATTTTTCTTCTACAATAAAAAAAAAAACTACAAATATGATTCTGTGCAGTATAGAAAATTAAATAAGATGGAAAATCTTAATAATTCATTGATCAACCTTATACTTGAAGCTGGAATAATTCAATTACATCTTGATATTATAAATGGCACCTCTTGTTTCGTTTGTGCAAAGCTACCATCAATAATAAGCAAAATGATAAATTAACCATATTTATTTTATTTGTACGATTGACTAGGTATATGTGAAAAATCCAAGCCATATAACTTTACTCTAAGCTCTTGTAATAAAAGCATGTTATTACATCAATGAAGCTCTTTTGGTTGTTCAGCTCCATGTTTTGTATAGCACGGATAATAATCACTTGAGTATCGCCTACATCATGGTAGAGTATATGAGCTCCATGTTTTGAACTGGTGGAGATCATCAAAACAGGTCATACAATGGTACAACTACATTCCTGGGCAAAATTATTCCTGGCTGTGTACTGTAGCATAAGTAGATGCCAAGCTCAATTGCCAGAAAAGAAAAGAAAAAAGAAGAAAGACTTTGATGACACTGAAGCAGCTGTCTAATCTGAGAAGAGGACCTGCAATCAGCAAATTTTGGATGTTAGTAGTATAATATAACTATGCATTGGATTCCGATCTTTATATTGCATCAACAAAAAAGAGTCATGCGCTTCTGCCAAGTTGAGATCTCAAAGGAAGAAGTAATTGGAGTAAAATCGAAGAGAATGTCTAATTGTATACTAGTTAATTGCACAAGACATTAGTACATAACATTTAAGTCGTCAGATTAAAGTTTCAATCATGTCTTATTTAAATATAAAGACACAAGTAATCATGCATCGAAATAGTATATACATAGATTAACTCAAAATAGAAACCCTAGGCAGTTATATACCGCCACCAACCAGTAGATATTAGCATTACAATCAAACAAGCAGATATTATCAAATGCAACCAGGGGTTCCCCCAAACACTTCAGAGGGAATTATTTGAAACTCTCTCCCCGTTGAAGTGGTCGAGGGAACTCTAGTCTCTAGGTGACACCTGATATGCCTTTTCTTTCTTTTTCTTTCTTTCTCTTTTTGTTTTTGTTTTTTTTGTTTTTTTTTTAGCTTCTGTTGCATTGAGTGTTTTGGTATAAGTGGCTACTAGTTTAGCCAACTATCTATAATGAGTTGTTTGTTTGCATTCAGCTGCAAATGTTGCTTCTGTTCATGGGAGACTGGAAAGCAAAAGCTTTAAGCAAGTGAACCTAGACGCAACATTGGTGTATAGGGACTAGAAGATGAGAATATTTGTCATGACAGCAGATTCCGAGTGGCACATGCCATTCTGCCACCATGTTTTTACTCTGTCCAACACTATCCCTTTCAGCTTTTCCAAAATACGGAATATAGAACGTGAAAGTGTGTTAACTGAACTTTGATGTGGTGCAGGTGCAACTAGAATGTTCTTTTCTACTGAGAAGCCAAGTAGGCCACTTTTCCACCCTTAACTATTTTCTTCACTTCTTCTAGTCTTAATTAAGTTATTTGCTCAATGTTGTTAGGAGCTAGCAATTTTACTTTCATAATTCAATTAATGAATTAATCAAGAACATGTTTGGTGAAGTTAAAATTAGATGAAAATCAAAGGATTAGCATTGACAAGATATTCTAACAAAATAACATNGTGTTCAAGGGAACTCTAGGGGTTACCTGAAATATATGTATGCTTTCTTAACTGCCTCAATCATACATGTTTAGCTGCCTGGTTACTAACCATAAGCTAACCTGCTATATTTATAGGAATTTTCTGTTGTGTTATATGGCAGAGAAAAATCTGAGACTGGAGAAATGAACCTGGACGGATCAATAGTCCAGATAGAGTAACACAGAAGGAATCTTTCTGTCAGAGCAATATTCCAGTATGCCTTTTCCTCAATCATTTTCAGCTATCATTTGACATAAACAGAATCATAAAATCTTTGTTGCTCTAGAATCTGACTCATGCAAATTGTGGTCACAAAAAGGACGTCCTAAATCCCTTATGTAAGGTCTCACTGCAACTTGAAAATATTGATCCAATATAGGTTTAAATCAGGGCCATGGTTTCTTTACCATTCATCTAATTTCGGTATAATTTGAAAGAATCGCTATATTTAGAAGCATTAGTTTCCAAATATGTAACCTCAAATTAAGTTAGACCGAAAAATATAGTTAGTTATATAGCCAGTGGCTTCACCCGAGTTTAAGAGGAAAAAAAAGTTTAATTGAGATTACTTAAATTTCATATTGCCATTTTTATGCAGTTGTAAGTTGTGGTTGGAAGAATTATACTTATAGCATTACTTGACCGGAAAGTGGTCCTAGAAGAATGAGCCTAAAGCTAAAGTCGACTTCGAATATTTGATTCCAATATGAAAAAACTAGGGTCTCGGTTAAGTTGACAAAGATTGAAGGCGATGGATCAGTACTGCAGATCAAATGCAGAAAAGCTAAGGAGAGCTCATGGCCACCCACCTTAGTGTACATTATTCTTTTTCCATAATCTCTCCCATGATCATGACCAGATTGGACTGGGATAGCTTGTATACGTGGACTTACTGAATGTTAAAGGGATTTTCCATTGGTCCAACCCAAAGGCCACCCCATTGTTCATGAAGTTGTAGACTTTGATATAAATAGAATGTTTTGTTGTGCAATTCTTCATCACTGGAGCATAAAAGAAACATAGAGTGAATTAGGTCAGCTGTCTCCTAGAGTTTCTCTGAGCACTTCACCGGGGCTCTTCTAGTATCCTACTGAAGTGTTTGGGGGAACTCTTGGTGCCATCTGACTCTGTATTATTAATTACAAGCTAAGGTTAAGTAAGTAATCTCCAGTCTTTAGTATATTTATGTCTCTTGAATTAATTGCACTGGTCTTCCAACTGATTTTGAATCTTCTTTGGGTACATATATGATAGTATGGCATTTTGGCTAAAACGTATGAATTTACGGTTTAAACTAAGAATTTTTTCGAATTAATTACCCAAAAATCTTACTACTAGTCCACACTTTGTGGTTTACAATTTTTTTAAATTACAATGAGAAGCATCTTGTGTTTGAGTTTTAATAATTAAGATAATCCTTAATGTCTTGGCTTCCCATTATTCGCCAGCAAAGAAGAGGTCATACTCTAGGATTTTCAATGTTGCAAGATTCATAATTGGAGTAGTTCACAAACTTGTAATGGCTTTTTCATCACATGTTGCTTCCTTTTAACTTAGTTTTGAGGAACCAATTTGATTAAGTGTAGTATTTTTTTAAACCCAAATAGACTCATAGAATTAACCAGACATTTTTAGTTTCAAAAACGATTGAGTCAATATTAAAAGTAAAAATTAGAAAAATATTGTAAGAGGTTTGCTGTTAGTTAATCAAGTATTCAGTTTAAAAATAATAAAACAACCAGAATCCCTTGAAGCATAATTGTTTTCCCATCTGTACTCCATTCCAGTTCCCAAATGTTTGGAGAAGAATCTGGAAGGCAAAATAAAGAGCAACTCCTCACAATTGTAAAATCTAAAGTGTGCCTCCTAGAGCGAAGTTAAATACTGGTAATTTTATTGGAGAAATATAATCTCTTTCAATCATTTCTTCTTCTTAATGTGTTTTTGATTAAATGAAATTAAAAATAGGAAAATCTTAAGCACAGAATTTATAATGACCATATCACTAGAAGAGTTAGAAATTTTCGCTGGGGCCAAAGGTCAAAAAGTTATAGTACAATTTTAGTAGCTTTTCTTTTAATGTAACTGAGCATGTAATGCTTAAGATATTTCATTTTATCACAAAACTTGAGTGTGGGCTTTAAATGAATTATATAATTCAAAATCACCAAAAGAAAAATAATTTTCAAAGCTCAAAAACTCCAATAGATGGAAGAAAATAGAGAGAGAGAGAGAATTAAGTATAAAAGAAGGAATGATAAAGAAGTGAAATGGAAAAAAAAATCTTTAATAATAATTTTTTTTACATTTAAATTTGGTCAGAACCACTTGTTGATATAGATTGGAGGAAACTAATAATTTTTTGTTATTATAAATATAACAACCTCAATTTAAAACGTACTGATCAGTCATATTAATTAATTATTACATATAACCTTATAATTTATCATTTCTCATACAAAAATATTATTGTAATTACAACACTTTCTTAACTTGATTTACGAGTCATCGAGAATGAGAGGTTTTAGTAAATCACTTAAAAATTATATTCTCTTATCAATTTATGGTCCAGAATATGAAAATATAAGTTACGTATCATAGAGAATGAGTTTATGATGAAATAATTAATTTTGAAAAGAATTTGTAAGGAAAAAAATTAATTTTTGAAGAAGCGAGACATGACAGCCCCAAGATACTCAGGGTTTTCTTGAATTAATTGATATATCAACTTCTTTCAATAAGAAAAGTATGATATAAAATTTACTTATATATCTTTCACAGTATTTTCATAAATTTGATATTCGATATGACACTATTCTCAGAAAATTGAGATATATAGGTCCAATATATAGTCGTGTTGGATTTTTTGTTTTTTGGAAGAATAGTGGTGTTGGATTCTTATATTGTTAATTAATAACAAAAGAATATTATTTTATTTTTCTTCTACAATAAAAAAAAAAACTACAAATATGATTCTGTGCAGTATAGAAAATTAAATAAGATGGAAAATCTTAATAATTCATTGATCAACCTTATACTTGAAGCTGGAATAATTCAATTACATCTTGATATTATAAATGGCACCTCTTGTTTCGTTTGTGCAAAGCTACCATCAATAATAAGCAAAATGATAAATTAACCATATTTATTTTATTTGTACGATTGACTAGGTATATGTGAAAAATCCAAGCCATATAACTTTACTCTAAGCTCTTGTAATAAAAGCATGTTATTACATCAATGAAGCTCTTTTGGTTGTTCAGCTCCATGTTTTGTATAGCACGGATAATAATCACTTGAGTATCGCCTACATCATGGTAGAGTATATGAGCTCCATGTTTTGAACTGGTGGAGATCATCAAAACAGGTCATACAATGGTACAACTACATTCCTGGGCAAAATTATTCCTGGCTGTGTACTGTAGCATAAGTAGATGCCAAGCTCAATTGCCAGAAAAGAAAAGAAAAAAGAAGAAAGACTTTGATGACACTGAAGCAGCTGTCTAATCTGAGAAGAGGACCTGCAATCAGCAAATTTTGGATGTTAGTAGTATAATATAACTATGCATTGGATTCCGATCTTTATATTGCATCAACAAAAAAGAGTCATGCGCTTCTGCCAAGTTGAGATCTCAAAGGAAGAAGTAATTGGAGTAAAATCGAAGAGAATGTCTAATTGTATACTAGTTAATTGCACAAGACATTAGTACATAACATTTAAGTCGTCAGATTAAAGTTTCAATCATGTCTTATTTAAATATAAAGACACAAGTAATCATGCATCGAAATAGTATATACATAGATTAACTCAAAATAGAAACCCTAGGCAGTTATATACCGCCACCAACCAGTAGATATTAGCATTACAATCAAACAAGCAGATATTATCAAATGCAACCAGGGGTTCCCCCAAACACTTCAGAGGGAATTATTTGAAACTCTCTCCCCGTTGAAGTGGTCGAGGGAACTCTAGTCTCTAGGTGACACCTGATATGCCTTTTCTTTCTTTTTCTTTCTTTCTCTTTTTGTTTTTGTTTTTTTTGTTTTTTTTTTAGCTTCTGTTGCATTGAGTGTTTTGGTATAAGTGGCTACTAGTTTAGCCAACTATCTATAATGAGTTGTTTGTTTGCATTCAGCTGCAAATGTTGCTTCTGTTCATGGGAGACTGGAAAGCAAAAGCTTTAAGCAAGTGAACCTAGACGCAACATTGGTGTATAGGGACTAGAAGATGAGAATATTTGTCATGACAGCAGATTCCGAGTGGCACATGCCATTCTGCCACCATGTTTTTACTCTGTCCAACACTATCCCTTTCAGCTTTTCCAAAATACGGAATATAGAACGTGAAAGTGTGTTAACTGAACTTTGATGTGGTGCAGGTGCAACTAGAATGTTCTTTTCTACTGAGAAGCCAAGTAGGCCACTTTTCCACCCTTAACTATTTTCTTCACTTCTTCTAGTCTTAATTAAGTTATTTGCTCAATGTTGTTAGGAGCTAGCAATTTTACTTTCATAATTCAATTAATGAATTAATCAAGAACATGTTTGGTGAAGTTAAAATTAGATGAAAATCAAAGGATTAGCATTGACAAGATATTCTAACAAAATAACATTGTCTCTAAATAAACTTTTATATTAAGAACTCATGCTCCAAATGTAAACTCTTAGTGTATTGGCTAAAATATGCTTCACTTACAGCTGGTTCATGAACACATTTCTGAATTGCTCAAGTTTTAACCCTTAATTAGTACCATCTACTCCTCAAATATCCCAAGTAGAGCTTGGGGTATAACAAATTAACAATGGAGATGTTGCAAACTAGAAGACATTATATGAGCAATTAGTTGGACTACTTAAGACTATGGGCTTTAGCCCGAGTGATCGCAGCCCATACTCTTAGATATAAGGTGAATTAGAGGACACAAGATCTAACATCTGCATGACCCTTCCATGGCTTCTTCCTTTCCTCATAAAACTTCTCTCTTATATTATCAAAAAAGAACTAGACTACTTAGGGCATGAAATACACTATAAGTTAATTTGTGGACACCTATTTATCATTATGAAATTTAGAATGAAAAAAGTCTAATATGCAAAATAGCTGAAGGGGCAAAGAGTGTAAACTTGAATGTCAGCTATTATTCGTACCTATGAAAATGACTGAAAGGGAATATTGAGAACGGATCTTATGTTAGCTTTTGATGGTTTGAGCAACAAGCCTTGCCCTCTATCACACACTGCATTATGGGTCTCTCTCCCCTTTGTTTGAGCAAAGACCCTAATTCCTGACCAGGTTCAGAGTTATAAACACTCAAAAATAAAGATTTCTTCATGTCCACAAAAATTCACTCTTTTTTTTATTGAGGTATGAAGTTCTCTAATATAAATAGAGCACTTGCTGTGCATTCCTAGGGAAGAAACCAGTCAACATGAATTAGGTGTTGCGTGTCTCTTGGAGTTCCTCTGAACGCTTCATATGGGGCTAGTTCTAATACCCAACTGAAATGATAGTCCTTCTTCATGTGAAGTGTTTGGGGGAACTCCCGGGGCCAACCAACATTGAAATACCAAATATGAACTAAATTGTAATCTAACATTTATTTACATTTCATTGATTTGCATAAAGGTGAACCACACACAAGTCACGCCTATGTATGTATTTTCTTTATCACGCTAGCTGTATATATGCCTTCAATTCATTCTCTTGATCACATTCTGTTATCTCTACACATTTTTTTTTTATCTGTCTGCCTAACGTTTGATGAGAATAGTAATGTCAATTACATAATACTTAAATGCACAAATCTACTTTTATAGGTAAGTCTATCTGAGTTCAAGTGGCTAGACCCACAAATTCTTTCTTTAGTAATGATATATGCACAATCCTTAATTTCACAATAATTTATTAGCTGTATAGTTGTAGAATCTGAGTTCAAATTATCCCATTTGAGTTTTTTAACTATGATTTGACTATATGGCAGTTTTTGTACATTTGTGGAGTAAAAGATTGTTGGAAGTATCGTTTCTCTTTTCTTTTAAATTCGAATGGAGACATTTATACAACTCTGCAGGTTTGTGTACCTAAGATTTGTGCAATTATCGTTACTCTTGATAAGATGTAGTGGTTTAAATTAATTAGACTCGTACGTGGCTAATATATATTGAGATGCTCATAAACCATCTACCTCCAAATTTAGCTTCATCTCTCACAACACAAGTTTCAGAAATATGCCATTTTACCGCTCTCAATATAAACTATTTTGTCATCTTTTCAAGTGCAGTTGCATTCTTTGGAAGATACATTGCCATTTCAATCTCACTCATCAGGTAATTGTAAATGCTAGTTATGACTGGTAACATCCTGATGATGATTATGTGGGCATCTGAGCCAGCATATTCCTGTTAAATCTTCATCAACTGGAGCATATATATGTCCTTAGCTGCAAAGTACTTCAGTCTATTTTACGACAAACAAGAATGTTAAAGATTTGTACCTAGCAACTTAAACCTATTTGGTGAACTGGTTCTTTGACATGATATTACAGTGTTTATAACCTTGTGGCCAAGATGAGTGCTTTGTCGTGTTTCAAGTCTAAAAGAGAAGAATTCTTTTTAAACTTACAACCAACTGCTTAAACTTTTAGGTTAATTGATTCCTTGATGATGAGTGCTTATTTGTTTTAGCAGAAAAAAAAAAAAAGAAATACAGAAAATCTACGTTCTAGTTAGCTAGAGATTCTTCAGCACCTTTAACTTGGAAGTACTCTACCAGCTGGTTTTAGAAGCCAAAGCAGCATTCACTAAGATTATACATGAATTCCCATTTTGAATAATGAGTGCTTTTGTAGATTGATTTTAGAAGGTTCTCAAATGCGCTTTTCACAGTTTTGTATATAATATGATCAATTTAAAACAGAATACTTTTTATTGGTGTCCATGTTTGTGGTTACTTCATGGCTAGAATTGCCTGATGCCCAAGATGAAGATATGTGGCTAGTCTACCAAATAGCGTACCTGTTATAGCGAAATGTGAAGCAAACCTTTAACGTTTCAATTTTGTGGACTTCACTAAGAGATGACAAGTAATGGATCACAGAATTCATGAAGGCCAAAGTCCTCTTCATTCTGATTATGAACCTTTGCAGGTCAGTCACCCATGAGGCAAATCATCATATCAGAGTAGTGGTCCTTTTCCACTAGTATGTTTTCTGCATTAAATATTGAGGTTCATTGGACTAGTCCAAATATACCTTCACCTGGTTGATAGTGTGTCATTCCTTACCGCTTCTCTGATCTTGAGTGACAATAAAATGGCACTGAGAATGCTGTTGGGATGTGGACTTATATAATCTTGATCTACTTCCATGACCCTTTTTTATTTCTTTTGTTGGTGATCCATTACTCTCTGGTGCTTAGGCAATGATCTTCTTTCTTCTTACCTCTTTTGGTCGCTGAAGGGTTCACCCATCTTTTCAATGAGGCTAAGAAGGAAGGAAGGATTGAAGGGATAAAAATTGTTAGACACTGTCCAATGTTTTCCCTACACATTGTTTATAAATACTGAGTTGGGGTCCAACCCATCAAGGGCATGGAAAAGCATTTTAGCTGAACGTCTGCTGTTAAATGGAAGCTAAAAATGGCAGCTGAGTTCTGGTTATGGGCTGCACATTTTTGGTGATCCATGGGTTTCAAATGTTCAAGGCTTTTCTCTGTCTGAATCTCATGGTTTAAATAGTGACTAAATCTTTGTTAGTGAATTAATATGTCCAGTAACTAGATTTTGGAAAACAAAGATTCAAATTGCAGTTGTTGTTGCGTTGAATTGCGAGAAAATGGGCTAATAGAGGACTATAATTGGGGCCCAATTACAATGGTATACCTTTGTTTGAAATCCTACCTGGAAGTGGATTTAGAAGCTCTAGAGTTGCCCAAAAAATTAAACTAATTAAGTCATTTTGAACTTTAGAGCTTTTCTTTCTAAAGAAAATAATGCGAATTCAAAAGTCGTCCCATTACTTACATGCTCTCGTGGAAATAGATCATGTCAAATTTGAATCTATCTTCAACTAAAAAACTTAGTTTTTATCTATCTAATAAACAAAATAATAAATCAATTGAACTAAATATGTATTAAAATCTGTCACTTGGGATCAAAGATATTAATAATGCAAAAAGCAAACTTAATTCTATAAATATCATACTTTCCAAACTATTTCCACTTCTACTGTAGTTTTTATTTTTTTTAATATTATGTCATTTGAAGCTGGAACCATGGATGAAGCAATTGTGTATATTGCGGTACCCCAAGAGTGGCGCTATTTGCGAATGACATCACTCTTGTGGTGACACAATAAGCCCAATTACAATACCCAATTCTAATTCCTACCAAATTCCTGACAATGTTGTCATGGTGGAAGAGTTACGCAATTGGGCTTATTGCGTCACCCTTAAAGTGACGCCATTGGATATTGATAAAACCCACTGGATGAAAGAGACCCAGGAGAACATAACTGAATACAAAGAAACTTATAGTGGTGAGATATTTAAATAGCTTGAAGGAGGCTCTAGATTTGAACATATCTAAAGCTATGCAAGCTAGTCCAGAAAATCAGAAAGAATGCCCCGTTATGTTCTATTACATGCCTTTATAGTTGTACGCAAGTATGGGACATATATAGTAAAAGCACTAGTCTATTGTGGTAGGAGGATTAAACCTTAGCTTTTGGATTCTGTTGGTTCCAAACACTACAAGAAAAATGCCATTTTCTCACTGACCAAGATCCATGAGAATTTCTCACAGAAAATACAAGATTTTGTCATGAACATTGAAAATGTGAGATTTTCTCACAGAATTTCTCACGGACAATTCTTCCGTGAAAAATATCCATGAGAAATTCGTGAGAGTTTGGCGGGAACGGGGTGCAAAAGCTTTCTCAAGGACATGTTCTGTGAGAAAATCAGTGAAAACATCCCAAGTAATTTTCTCACCAACCAAGGTCCATGAGAAAATTGAACGAATCATTTTATGGAGGATATTTCTCATGGATTTTGTCAGTGAGAATCAAAACGCACCATTTCACAAGACGTGTCCATGGATCGGAATTTTGGTGGGCTTTTCTCAAAGAAAAAGTCCATGAGAAATCTGCAAATTAATTCCCATCCCGAGCCTCTTCTTCCTCATTTCAAAGTTACAAAAAACACTCCCCTCCGGCTATTACTCTCTGGCAGCTGATGTGGGCAGCAATTTCCGGTGAGTAGAGGATGTTTTTCAGCGTGTGTGGACAGTCTATTGCCTCCTTTTGAAGCTTTGGAGTTAAGGTAGACTATTTTTCTCCTATTTTCTCTTAAAATTTCTCTTGTATTTTTTTTTTTCTCAATGATGCATGAATTGAGTTAGTTTTTTTTTTCATATTTTTGGACTAGTTTAAATGTAGATTGGTTGTAGATAGATATTTGATAGATTATAAACTTGATTAATGGTTTGGTTTATGAGTTTGTCTTTGATGTTGAATCCGATTTTCAATGTTAAAATTGAAGTAGTTGTGGATTTTTTTTGTTGAAATTGATTGAGGCTATTGATTTATGATATATGTAGAGGGTTTGGATGATTTTTTTTTTTAAATTAGTATGGATAAATTTTAATTTTGTGGGGTTTAGAGAGTAATTTATAAAATTAAATTAGATGTGAAATTGTTAAGCTTTTGAGAACTCTATTTGGGGTTATTGTTGTATGTTATATGTAAATTGTTTGAATAATTTTAATGTTGTATGATATATGAATTGTGAGCATCTGATATATTGAAAACTTCTGAAATAAATGTACTTTAGAGTTATATATGATAAGTTAGTTAGGTTAACTTAGAAACCTGTTTAAGAGTTAATCGCGTAGGATTAACTCTCGGATAGTCCCCAAATTTGAGACTGTTCTTGAAGTACTTGTTCCACTAATAGGACAATAAAGCTTTGGGAGCAAGTAGGTCAATTAAATTTTAGAGCACCTCTCTTTTGTTTTTCTAGGTACATATTTATGATGGTTCAGCAGCATAATTCATGTATTTGGAGAACCATAGGGAGGTGTTGCCAAAATTTTGTTGACCTATTTGGTCCGTATAAACTTCTACTAGTGGTGGAACAAACTTCAAGAATGGGATACAAGCCATTCCCATAGTAGACCTTAGTGTCTTTGAAGCATTGTAGGAAAACTTTAACAACTTCAATTTGTTTTGAATATTGAAGGAATATGGAGATCCCTGAACATCGTCATTAGATGTATGAGACACTTGTTCCAAATAGTAAGATTGCTAGATATGAGTTTTATGTTGGTGTTGAGGAATTTATTGAGTTTACAAGTCAACTTGATGTGTATATTCAAGTAGGAAAGTTTAGATGCCTATGAATGAAATGCAGATGCCATAAGTTTCATATATCGGATGAAATAAGGATGAACCTATAAATGCTTCATGTAGGATTACTATTATTAGGCTAATCATAGGGAGGTCCCTCCAGTCATTGTCCTAATGGATGTTGAAAACCAGTATATCTCTCGGTATGAGCATATGGTTATGGATGTTGTTGGGCCTTCTTTTGAATTGGATTATATACCGGAGGAGGATCCAAATCCAGAATCCACAAAGTTTTATGAAATTTTGAGGGTCACACAGTCTTCATTATGGGATGGATGTGAGAGACACTTTGTGCTTTCAATGGCTGTTAGATTGTTAAGTAGGAAGTCTGACTATAACATCCTAGAGAGTTCAATAGATGAGCTTATCACATTGATGACAGAGATATTGCCTCCAAGTCATAGGATGCCAACTAATTTTTATCAAACCAAGAGATTGGTTTCTAAACTTGGTTGTGGGTATAAGAAGATTGACAGTTGTCTATATGGGTGTATGTTGTGTTAATGAAAAGAAGAAGCTGCTAGGCAGTGTCGAATTTGTTGTGAAGCGCGGTTCACGGAAGCCAGAGTTGGACAAGGGAAGGTTAGGGAAGTTCCAACTAAATAGATGTGGTATTTACCAATAACCCCTAGGTTGGAAAGACTTTTTGCATCTAATGCATCTGCAAAGGAGATTAGATGGCATAATGAACACCAATGTGAATCAGGGGTGTTGTCACACCCATCTGACGAAGATACATGGAAGTATTTTGACATAGTTCACCCGGATTTTGCATCAAAACCGAGGAATGTGAGGTTAGGTCTATTTGCCAATGGTTTCAATCCTTTTGGAATGGGTGCCAAGACATATTCATGTTGGCCTGTTATCCTAACTTTTTACTATCTTCCTCCTGGCATGTGCATGAGAAGGGAATACATGTTCTTGACTGTTATTATCCTTGGTCCTCATAATCTGAAAAGAAAAATTGATGTGTTCTTGCAACCTTTACTTGATGATTTAAAGAAGCTTTAGGATAAAGGAGTGCCTAGTTATGACATGTCATTGAAGCAAAAGTTTTGAATGCGGGCAGCTCTTTTTTGGACCATAAATGACTTCCCTGCATATGGCATGTTATCTGGTTGGCAAATAGAAAACAAGTTAGGTTGCCCGATTTGCATGGGTGGTTTGAAAGCCTTTTATTTGAAGCTTGGTCGTATCAATTGTCATCAATAATTCTTTCTCCAAGATCATCCTTTCCATCGTAACAAAAATAACTTCTTGTAGAAAGTGAAGGAGAATGGCATATCACCTAGGTGCTACCCTGGAGACAAAATTTTCATGCAAGTGTTGAGACTTCCTAGAGTAACAGAAAGTGGAGGTGTTGTGTCTACTGGTTATGGTGAAACCCATAACTGGACTAAGTGTAGTATTTTCTGGGACTTACCATAGTGGCATGATTTGTTAATTCCTCACAACATTGATGTAATGCTTATAGAGAACAATGTCTTTAGGAATTTCTTCAAAGCGGTCATGGATGTTAAAGGTAAGAGTAAGGACAATGTGAAAGCAAGACTAGATATGGCAAAGTTATGTAAACGTCCCAGTTTGGAGTTGCAAGTATTGGGCAATGGAAAGTTTACAAAACCCAAGGCATTGTATACACTTAGTATTGACCATAAGAGAGCCATGTGTAAGTGGGTGCAGAGTCTGAACCTTCTTGATGGATATGCATCAAACTTAGGGAATTGTATCAATACTAATATGTGGATTTTGACCCACATGAAAAGTCATGACTGCCATGTGTTTATGGAGAGACTAATACTAATTGCTTTTAGTGGCTTGTCTGCTCCTATTTGAGAACCTCTTGTTGAGTTGAGTGAATTTTTCTAAGATCTTTGCTCTTCTACTCTGCACAAGGATGACTTGTAGATAATGGAGCAGAATATTCTCATCATCTTGTGCAAACTTGAGAAGATTTTTCCTTCTGCTTTCTTTGATGTGATGGAGCATTTACCGGTTCATTTAGTTTAAGAAGCGATAAGGGGTGGACCTATCCAATGTAGGTGGATGTATCCTTTCGAAAGGTTCCTTCATACCTTAAGGTGAATGGTTAAAAACAAAGCTTGTGTAGAAGGTTCAATTTGCAAAGCATACATCTTTGAGGAGACTTTAACTTTTTGTTTGTACTACTTCGAGTCTCACGTCCATTCAAGGACTAGAAGAGCGACTCGCAATGATGATGGTGGAGAAATTTATGCCGGGCAACCTATTTCCGTCTTCAACTATCTTGCTTTCCTCCATGGAACCTCGCAACGACGATATCTCAATGATGAGGAATTAGCAACTATAACAGTGTATGTGTTGCTCAATTGCCCCAAGATTAAACCTTACTTGAGGTAAGTTCCAGTTTAATATCTTGGTTTTTCTAATGCTTAAATATGGTTAAACTTATGTGTTAACTAATTATATGTTTATGTTATAGCATGTACATATATGGATTAATACTACAAGAAAAAGACAATTTTCCAACGGAAAATTTCAACGGAATGAAATACCGTTGGAATTTTTGAAAAATTCCAACGGTAATTCTAACGGAAGAACTTTTTTGAAAATTCCAACGATAATTTCAACGGAATCACATTACCGTTGGAATTTTCCGTTAGAATTACTATTGGAGTTTTAAAAAAAAAATTAATTTTTTAAATTCTAACAGTATACTCCATTGGAATATACCGTTGGAAATTTTTTCAAGAGAATTTACTCCTCATTTCTTCCTCTTTCCCTTTCATTTTCCCCTTTCACTGAACGAGTGCCCCATTCCTCCTTCCTTCCTCCAGTGTCAACTGCGGCATGCTTGTCTTCGTCGGTGGCAACCTCCAGCTTTTCGGTGAACAACACGCCCTTAAGTTCAATCAGGTATCTCTATCTCTTTCTCCTTTCATCGAATCTGATTTTGTTGCTTTCTTTCGTCCTATTTCATAACCAATCGAAGTAATATAAACTATAGAATCTATTTGTGGAGCTTGATTTACTCCAATTTTCGGTTTCGCTTTGAGCATTGCTCTGAAACTCCCTAAAGCTTATGTGCTACGAGCATCGGAAACCCTAGCGAGGCGGTTATCTCTGGTGAGAGTCTCTCTGAACAGCACGCCCTTTGCGAACAAAACCCAAATTTTCTGTTTCTTCCAGACACGACCACATTCTAGAATTATATTGGATGAAGAAGAGTGTAAAGCTTCATCTTTTCTAACATTTGATTGGAGAAAAATGATGTCAGAGGTGGAACACATTTGAATTTGAGTTAGGAATGTCGAGGCTAGTTGCGAGGATTGCTGGGTTCAGCAATCGGACACAGGTGGGAGTAGACAAAGCTGGGAATAGATACTTCACCAGAACGGAAAAGATAGATGGCATCAGTAAGTGGGTTTCAATCTTCGCTTTTTATTTTCCTTTTTTGCTTTAAACTATGCTCCATGTAACAATTTAATAGTAATTGGTACTTAATTAGAAGTTTCTTCTTATGCATATATAATCACGCACGCATTCACACTTTTGCAGTTTTATGCTTGATATTGCAGTTCTTCTTGTCTATGGACTGTATTGTGTTCTATTTTTTATATATGCCTGTTGGATTTCCTTGAAGTTTGGATTCCTATGGTATTTATTTGTGTGGTATGAACTGAATTATTTGTCTTTGAGTCTTCCATAAAGGAATGATCAACTCACTAGAAATACATTTCAGAAGCTACTAAAACCTCTACTAACTTGCCTAAGATATTTGTATTGTGTTGCTTTTTTTAGTTGTATCTTTTGCATTGTAACCAAAATAAAAAAGGTTAAATTCGGCGTTGTATCTCCTTGGCAAGGATTTAACTGTGTGATAGCTTGTTTAAGATTAACAAGTTTGGCTTCTCGTATGTGTAGACACCCTTTTAGAGCATGGTAAAACTTTGGAAAAGTGACAAATTATTGCTTAGCCCTCAGCTTCAGTATTATAAACATGATATGTATTATGTAAAATGTATACAAAATAGGCTATCATTCTTACATAATTTTGCATTCTTGGTGATGGTTACTCTTTAATCCTTTTAGTTGAATGGATATGTTGGCTGAATGGGCAGCATAAAAGGGCTCCAAATGCAGAGGTAAAACCGAACATTTTCTTTTCTGTTTTTCTTATAATTTCTGTCCTGCTTGTAAGGCAAGCTGTTTACTGTTAATTGATAATACTATTTCGTTCCTCTTCAGGAAATGATGGAGTTGGAAGCAAGGCGTGAACGTGTTAAACAGAATGTTGCTGGTACATGTCTCTCATAATTCCACGGTTAAATAATGAATCTGTTTTAATGTTTTGCTCTTCAGTTCTTTTCCTATCATAATTTTGTTTCCTATCTTATGTGTGATAGTTTTTAAGATAACAAAAAGAGTTCTTTGCCAATTAACTTGAATTGAAGGTTTCCTCATATTATCAAGTAGAATCTAGAGTGAGTAGAGAAAGTCTTTGGGAAGTAGCCATATCATATTACCATATTGAACCTGTTACAGTGCCTTTTAATAGAAGATAAATTCGAGTACCCCTTAGAATGTCAAATTTCAATTAGTTTTAAAAATACCTATCGTGTCTGAGTTCTGCGTATGTGTCTGTTTTTAAGGTGTCTCTCATTATTTTAAGGTGCTTGCTACTTCATATCCATACTTTGATAAAAGGCTCCTAACATATCCAAATCCATATCTAAGAGATGCACTTATTGAGTTGCTTTTCAAGGATGGGAGGTTCAGATATGCATTCTGCTGTTATCTTAAATAGCTATTGATGAGGCTTTGCTGTCATCTGCTCATCTTGCTCTTTAAGTTTACCCTCTACTGCATAGTTAGAGTAATTAAGTTAAAATGAAGGCCATAGTTATTTTCATTCAAGTTCATTCAATTGACTCAAATGTTATACCAAACAAAAAATTTTAAAGTACTCTTTGATCTTTTTCCATGTAGCATTCCCAGCAACAACATTGTCAAAATTGCAAAATCAACTGTTATACTAAATACAGGACTATATGGAATGTATGGGCCATAGGAAATAAGAGGTTTTCTATAGAATACTTGAGGTATAGTTTTCTACTTTTGTTTAAAACTCAAGTCCAAAGGACGAGTTTTCTTGTACATCAAAGGTCATGTAAGCTTCCCATGAAACAACAAATCTTTTTCAAGGACTCAAGTTTGTTCTTGATATTTAGTTAAGTTTCCGTCAAGTTTCGTTTTTGGCTGCCTTGATTGTCTGACATTAAATGTTTTAATTTACATTGAGTAAGCTATATAGGCATTCTAAATTATTTGATTTGTAATCATTTCTGTAGCCTTGAAATTTGTTTTTGCTCTTTGATTTAAAACATAACAAGTTTTATACATACATTCAAATTATTTGGATAAATAATTTCATTATTGTCTGTGGATGCTTATTACTATATTTTTTTTTTCCCCTTTGAGGATGGTCACAATACATGGTATGAGTTTGATGATAGCAGAGTTTCCCCTGTCAGTGAGGAGATGATAAAGACGTCTGCTGCATATGTTCTTTTCTACAAGAGAGTTTAGATGTAAAGATTGATGCAGTTGTGTAGTTAGTGATAACAATATGAAAGCAACATGTAATTTATTTTTTCAGAAAAAAATCCAGAGGATAGATTATTAGTTTATTACATCTTTTCTGCTACATGTGGATATGCAACATGAAAATATCTTGAAACTTTCACAAATTTTTTTGAGCAAATGTAGCTTCCTCCGTTTTAGAGCTACTGATTTTTTCTTTGGCCATTCTTTTATGCTATGTGTATATATGAAAAATTAATATAAATTTGTGCTCCTTGATTCATTTCGCATCTCTCGTTTGGATGCAATTGTTTTCAATAATTGAGTTGTACTTTTTGGATTCCTTGAGCTTAATGATGAGACTACGGTGCCTATTATGTATACTGTATAGTGTAATTAGTGTCTGCATAGCTATACTAACTAAAATTTTAAAACTGTGCATTAGATATTTCTTTAACTATATCAACCAATTATTTATTCTTTGCAAAAAAAAAAATTAGAAATTCCAACGGAAATTTCATTTCATTGGAATTTCAAAAACCAAAACTAAAAAATAATTTGATTTTTTTAAAAAAAAAAATTTATTTTTTTTAAAAAATATATTAAAAATTCCAACGATAATTCCAACGGTAAAATACCGTTGGAATTGTTAAAATTTATAATTGTCAAAAATAATTCCAACGGTAAAATATACCGTTGGAATTTGTCGCTGGAATTTTTTCCCAAAATAGAATTCCAACGGTAAAATTCTATTGGAATTCAGGTGCCGTTAGAATTTTGCAATTCCAACGACATTTATTCCAACGCCACGAATCCCGTTGAAATCTCAAATTCCAACAGAAAAATTCTGTTGGAATCCAATTTTTTTCTTGTAGTGTAACCTCAATGTACGGGAATCTCCCAAATGATCAAATGGATAAGCACATCTCCACTGAATTTCCTCAGTGGTTTAAACATTTTGTACGTAAGTCTAACTATTTTCAATATTTAATTGTATTCAACAAGCTTTAGTATATCACTAATGTCTTGTTAATTATATGTAGGTACAAAACCCTCAAAATGGTATTGTCGATGAGCTTTTAATATCTTTGGCTTGAGGTCCCTTAAGAAAGGTTAAGACATGGGACCAAGTAAATATCAACAGTTATAAATTTCATACAGCTGCTTGGTCCCATGGTCGAAAAACAAATAACAGTGGGGTTTGTTTGAAAGGATTTGGTTATGACGAAGACGAATCCTCCTATTATGGGGTACTACAAGAAATCATTGAGATTGCATATACATGTTCACCTAATTATTGATTGGTACTATTTAATTACAAATGGTATGAGCCTTCACCTCGGGGGACAAAGAGTTATCCGAAATATAGATTTGTGGAGGTAAACTCAACCAGAACATACAAGGGGAATGACCTATTCATCTTAGCTCAACAAGCAGAGCAAGTTTGTTTCTCTCCTTATCCATGCAACTTTTAGTAAGCTGGAATGGTTACATGTCATTAAAACCAAGGCTAGGCACACAATTGATGCCCCAGATGATCCCTACCAAGATGAACCACATCATTCACCGGCATTAATTGTTGATGATGATTGGACACAAACAAATTTGATAGATATCACTTTAATTGCTATAGAAGAAGTTGTTATTGGGGCGAATCTAGTCATTGATGTAGATGATGAAATAGGAAAAGGTGGTGAGGAAGAGGAAGAAGAAGAATATCATAGTAGTGATGACAAAACCGAAGAAGATCCTCATAGTGATTATGTACTCGAAAACAATTGATATTACACAGGTCCTACTCATTGTTCATCAGTGCTTATGTATTATTAATTACATAGCTGCATTTTCTTCTATGTTTCCTTTTTAGATATTTTATGTTTTCTATCAAATAATTTGTTGCATTTTTGTGTTACAGAACTCATGTTCATATCACTGCTCTTGGCGTTGCATTTTCTGTTTGGCTCTCATTTCTCACAGATTTGGAACTTTAGCAGAGGCTAGAAATATGTAAGCATTATTTTTTGTATATGTTTTTTTTACATTATCCTTATAAATTCTTTTGTATAAATTATTTAATTTGTATAAAATTTAATGTTGAAAACATCTCCTCTACTGTTGTTCTGCTTGTGTTGTTGCTGGATTTTGTATTATGCAGGTTTTGGGTTAGTAGAAAAAAGGGCTTTTGTAGTGTTTTTTCTCACATAATTTTTCACGGATTTTGTCTGTGAGAAACTTAGAATTAAAAAAAATATCAGTCACTTCTTGCGGACTTTTCTCGAGAGAAAAGTCCGTGAGAAAACCCATGACTCGGTCATGAGACTTCAATGACATTTCTCATTGATACTTTCTCCTTTTTGCATGGATAAAATCCGTGAGAACTTTCTCACATATGACATTTCAGGTGAGAAAATGAGTTTGTCACACCACTTTTTCTCACGGAACAAAATCCATGAGAAAGGCGTTTCTCACGAATTTTTCATTCATTTCTCACAGATTTGGTCCATGAGAAAATACAATTTTTCTTGTGATGAAAATTCAAATAGGAGATATATGCTAGTCAAGGGAGTAAGAAAATTGATTTGGAAATCCCTTTCCCCAAAGGTGGTCTTGCTGACGGTTGGTTTTAACATAGAACGAGGAGGACAAATTTCTTATGGGCTTGCAACCAAATTAATTATAATGGAATTGGTCAGCTTTTTGGTGTGACTTCTACGGACAAGTAGCTGCAGCACAGTATTGGGAGTGCTGCTCCAAATCCTGTATTATCTGCTCAAATATCTTGGGAATATTTGTACAATTTTTAGGTTGATTTTCTAGTTTGCATTGGTTCTATATTGACCTGGTGTTTGTTGTCCAGTATTTTTGGCTTTGGTGCCACGTCGGGTTCAGCCCTTTTTTTTTTATCCTTGTTCATTACCAAGCTGATGAATAAATTGTGATCTCTAGAGATAGAAAAAAAAAAAAAGAGCTATGATAGTTTTTTAGGCCTTAGTAAAACTACTTCAAATTGAAATCAAACTACTATATAAAAAGAACTACCTCCTTAAGATAGTGTTTCTGTTTTGGTATCTAAAAGTTTAAGATAAGAGGAGTCTACCCCATTCTATGATAAGGGCATGTCACAGGCCTTATATGTTAGTAGCGAAAATTAAACCTAAATCTTACAAGTAAAGTGCTTCCTTAAAATAGTTTTAACAGCTCACCACTAATGAGATGACCAAAGAGAATGGTATATAATAACTAAAAAAATCAATATAAGTACTCTTTACTTGTTTATCAATTTGTTGCATTAATTTGGTAATTTATATCTATCATTTCTGATATTCAGCTCTACAAACGGATGGGAAACAGCAACTAATGGGGAGGTTGAAGAAACACCACATGAGTCTTCGAGTAAATTGAGCAAGGAAGTCACTACACATTCCAATTTTCTGTACATAAATAATATAATATAAATCTTTGGATTATTGTATGAAAACTAATAATGAAAGGAATACAACATCAATTGCAATTATTCATGTTTAGCAAGAGAAACAATTTAGTGAACCTAAATATATATTGGCATTGTTTCTGATTTGGTAGACTAAATTCATATGAAATAGTACTTGCTAGCTCCCATACTTTAGATTGGTTCAAATCTAGAACATTCTCCAAGCTATTTGAATATCTTATCACTGATTATACCCAATTAACTACTTTTTTCTATAAATTGAAGCAACTGACTAGTGTCTTCTTTAATATAAATTTCTTCTTATTTCTTGTGTTTGAGATGTATATAATCGTGAAACAACAACCTTAGCAGTATAGAAAAAGATAATATTTGTGAAAATGGAATACTTCTATTGTTGTATATTCTTTGTGTATTTATACACATACAAGATAATCAACAAATTACAAAATAATTAAAGAATGAAAATCTTAGTTCTAGTATATCTAGTATAACAATAATTTAAAATTTAAACTATTATCTAGAAACCCTATATAGGTTCTCTATTACGCCCCTGCAAGATGGTGGACCCATCAAGGACACCAATCTTGTCTCAAACATTATAGAAGGTAGATGTGGGCAGTGGCTTAGTAAGGATGTCTACAAGTTGGTCTTTGGTGGATACATGAGACACACTCAGCTGGTTGGTTTGGACCTTTTCCCTAACAAAGTGGTAGTCCAATACAATATTTTTCATTCTGGAGTGAAGACTGGGTTAGCACAAATATAAGCCACTCCTATGTTGTCACAAAAAATGATAGGCAACTGTGTGAGGTTGATACCAAGCTCTTTGAGTAAATTAGTGAGCCAAGCAAGCTCAGCTATAATGAAGGCTATGGAGCGGTATTCAGCCTCTATGATGGACCGAGCCACACTTCTCCACTTCTTGGAAGGCCAGGACAATGCATTAGAACCCATTAACATAAGGTGAGCAGAGGTTAAAGTGTGATCATTAGGATTACCTGCCCAATCATGATCCGAATAGGCATAGAGTTGGAGAGGGCAATTACCTTTGAGTTGAAGGCCAAAGTGTATTATGGACTTAAGATAGCATAAGACACACTTTATAGCAGTGAAATGGGTCACAGATGGCTTATGCATGAATTGGGACAGCTTGTTCACAGCATAGCAAATATCAAGCCTAGTCAAAGAGAGATATTAAAGTGAACCAATTAAACTTCTGTATTCAGTGGGATCTATGGATGGTGTGCCATCATTGAGAGACAGTCAGACAGATGTAGACATAGGCATAGAGACCCCTTTGGCACCAGACATCTTTGATTTTTCTAACAAATCATGAATGTGTTTGTGTTGGGATAAAAAGAGACCCGTTGGTTGAGGAAAAAATTCCACACCAAGAAAATTTGATGGAGTGCTGAGGTCTTTAAGAGAGGAACATGAGGCAGGTTTCTTGCAAAAATGAGACAAAAAACTAGCAGTGTTGCTTGTTAGTAATAAGTCATCCACATATATGAGAAAGTAAGTAATGATACCTTCTTTATTGTAAATGAATAAAGACCCATCTAACAAGGAGTTTACAAACCCACAAGAAATAGAAAAACCAGGCAAGCTCATGGTACCAAGCATGTGGTGCTTGCTTAAGGCCATAAACAGCCTTATGCAGCTTGCATACATGAGAAGGAAGAGAAGGATCAATATGGCAACGGGTTTGTGCCATGTAGACTTCATCTTGAAGTGTGCCTTGAAGAAAGATATTGTTAACATCCATATACTTTAAGGACCACTGGTTATGGAGAGCAATGGAGAGGACAACCTTTATGGTTTGGGGTTTGACAACAAGGCTAAAGGTCTATTTGTAGTCAAGGCCAAGGCATTGGGCATAGCCCTTGGCAACTAGCCTAGCTTTGTATCTATCAATAGAGCCAACTGGTTTTCTCTTAACCTATAAACTCATTTGCAGCCAATGATGTTAGCATTAGGGGGGAGGGACAAGTGACCATGTGCCATTACTGAGTAGGGCATCAAACTCATTGGACATGGTTATGTGCCAATTTGGAGAGGTTAGGACTTAGGTGAGGCAAGTTGGTTCTAAGGTAGGGGCAAGAGGATATTTGGTGGTTGGGAAATTGAATAAATTCTTAGGTTTAAAGATGTTATTCTGAGATCGGGTAATGATTTTCTTGGTGGGTGGTGAGGGTAAAACGGCAAGAGAAGGAAAGAGAGGAGGGGTGGGGTCTGAAACAAATGAGGGATGAGGATTAGGGTTAGGGTTTGAGTTATGAGGTAAGGAGGATTGTAAGTTATCCATAGGTTGAGAATGAGAGTGTATATTCAGTTGGACTATGGTGGAAGGTAAGGTGAAGGTTGCAGAAACTACTCCTAGAGGGGTGGGGGGTGAACAGGAGTTTTAAAACTTTTAAGAATAAATTAGAATTCAATTCATTATAAGAACTAGTTTTCCTATGAAAACATAGAAAAAGACATAATATAAGAACTAATTAAAACTCAGAAACCCAATAAAAAGAACTCTTCAAAATATCATGCTTTCAATCAACAAAAACATAAAGAGATATCATAGATGCAAATAAGTTCAGAATTAAAGATAGGGAGAAGAAATTTGACATAGGATTTTATAGTTGTTCGGCAAAATTACCTATGTCCACTTCTCTTAATTTCTTGAGGTTCCACTAAAATCCGAGTATAGTTGTCCAAGCTGCTTTGAGCTTTACATCCATGGTTTTCTTCAAGCTCACCAAGAACTTATCCCTTCCAACAAAGATGCAAGAAGACACTCACCCAGATTTCTCCCTAGAAATCTGAATACAAAGCCTTTTTATCATAAATGAATCCCCATGAAAAGCACTCTCTCAATAAAGAAGAAATTTACAGTTAACGTACTTGAGGAATAAGAAGGAGGGAAAAATTAAAGTACAGAGTATTCAAAGAATAAGCATTCTTCTTTCTCACTTGGACTCTCTCTCTCTCTCTCTCACTCTCTTTCTTACTCTTATGAAGTCTTGAAAATACTCTTAAAAGGCAAACACTCCCACTTGAAGACCTCGGGTAACTACCCTTGCTAGGACAATTGTCAACAGCAACATGCAAGGAAATCCCACTTGCATTATCTCCTTTGTTTTTAGAGATAAAGAATTCTTACTTTATTCTTTAAAATGTGGATGTCCTCAACGAAACCTCTATGAGGAAATTTCCTCATTTTGCATCAAAAACTTCCTAACAAAGATAAAATATTCTCGAGTCTTCTTGATTAAACAAAGGTCCTTGTCTACATCAGTAAATACTTGACAGACAGTAACTAGTAGAACAAGTTCTCTTTTACCAAAACCAGTTCGTGAAACACATAACTGGTTCACAAGACTTCTCATTAGCCTATTCTAAAAATAGATACTAAAAGACAAAGCACAAGATTAGTCAAAACAGGGTCAATATAAGGGTAAGACAATTTCAAGATGAGGTGAGGAAGATGTTGTTTGTGGTTGGAGAGTGTTTAAATTTTAAGGTGGTGGAGATAATGTTGAAGAATTATCTATGGATAAGATAATTTCAAGATGAGGTGTGAGAGAGTTGTGATTAGATTGGATAGTGTTTGAATTTAAAAGGGATCGAGATAATAAGGATGAATTATCTAAAGGTAAGATAATTTTATGATGATGAGAAGGAGAGGTGGGATTCGGCTGCGAAGTGTGTAAGGTGAGGAAGTTGGAGATAAGGGGGACGGTGGAGGAGAGTTAAAGTTTAATTTATTTTGAGATGAGGGCGATGATGTAGAGACAGAGGTTGGTTGGGAAGTTGTGTTACGCAAAATTCACACGCAAGTGTATGTATCATAAACAAGTAGTATAATGATTAATAAAGTATTGTCCCACGAGGATTATGACTACTAAATATCAAAATTGAGTCTATCCTAATTTTATCTAGACAATGAAAATCATATATGAAGCAATAATTTAAAGGTAAAAACACTTAAACAAATAAAGATTTTGATGAGAAAGATCTAAAGTTTTCGATTTTACCATAAGGAAAGCTATAGCATAAAATCTATATAGGGTCATCACAAAAGGAAAAACCATTGAAAAAATATTACCCATTATCTGATTGTTCTCCGGTAATCTCATTCTTCTTAAGCATCAAGTGCCACTAGGAGTTCCCCCAAACACTTCAGTACTACTAGGCACAATAACCACTTTGATGTAATGAAGTGTTCAAGGGAACTCTAGGGGGCACCTAAAATATATGTACGCTTTCTTAACTGCCTCAATCATACTTGTTTATCTTCTTGGTTACTAACCATAAGCTAACCTGCTATATTTATAGGAATTTTTTGTTATGTTATTGGCAAAGAAAAATCAAAGACTAGAGAAATGAACTGATATCTTTTTATTCTAACTTTAAGTTCCATGCTTTATCATTGAATTCTTACCTACATTTGAGTAACTTTGCTTTAAACATGGTACTTAATCCATGAATTTGTGTTATCAGGTGCTTCTCTTGTAGGTCAAGCAAAAGGAAGGATTTTAGGCAAATTCTGGAGCAAAGTGCAGAGAAATCAGTAGAATCTGAAGTTTAGACAGAGAACACGGGTCTAAACACGGCTGTGTTGTGCCCGTGACCAGCCCTTTTGTTATGATTTGATTTCTTGGTTGTGTAGTCAGATTCTATCCCTGTCTACAGCAAGACGTGGTCTGAGCACGTGCAACATCTGCGATACGTACTGGAGTGGAGGTTTTTCGAAAGGAGAATCTATTTGAAATATGGCAAAGTGTAAGTTCGCCGGGTGCTACAGCCCTCGGGCACTCACTCTCTCTCCTAAGCTTGAAATAGAGAGGCCGGGAAGGATCAAAGACATCGCTAATTGAAGAACACGACCAGGATAGTGAAGAACACACCCGTGTTAGACGTCGTGTCAGTCAGCTAGAGATGAACACGCCCTCAGCCAGAAAAGCACGGGTCATGTTAAGATAAACACAGTCTAAAGCAGAAAAGACACGGCTGTGTTTGATGCCGTGTTTGAGGTCCAGAAAGTCAATTTAAGTGACACATCCAGTTCCATAAGTGAACACGGCCCGTGTCTTAGCCGTGTTCCAGCGATTGAAGACTAAACCCCTAAATTTTGAAGAGTATAAATAGGAACCAAAAAAGGGGATTTAGGAAGAGGAAAATAGATAAAAAAAGGAGTAGTCAAGGAGCAAGAGGAAAGAGCTGGAGGATGATCAGCAACGATTGGGACTCGAACTTCACCTAGTTTTCACCTCATGATGAACTTCAATTATCTGTTTTTCTCTGATTTGATCATGAGTAGCTAAACCTTTTAGTTGGGGGATTGATGTAGCTCGGATTTTGATAAAGATTCCCCATTGAATACTTTTCTTCTAATACAAATCTATTTATTGGAGTAAAGTTTACTATTCTTAATGCTTTTGAATGATTGGCCGCCATTTGAATGAATTATTGGCTCATATTGATGCTAGGGATAGTAAGATTTGAGTATGCTCTTGTAATCTCTACCATAAATCAAGTTAATCTAGGAATAGATGATTTAATTTATGTGGTCTTGAATTAATTTCTTTAAGGCTTAATCACCTAGACAAGTTAATTGAACCAAGGAATTGGGCAATTAATTGGGACAGGGAGGATTGCTTCTCCAAGGGATTGGGATCAATGAAATTAGGGAAATTGACAAACAACAAGGGATTTGTATCTAGAGTAGATTCTTCTTCAGTAAGTCAAAGGTATTTTGTCTATGAAATAACCAAAATCAAAAGCGAGTGAAATCAACCCCTAATTTTCTTTTGCTCATCGTTAATCTCGTAGTTTAATTGTCATTAAGTTGTGTTGCTTTAACATTCAGTTTTACTTAATTAATCATTTGCATCTACTATTTTAGAGTTTCCTTCAATCCAAATCATTAGTCTGTCCAAATAGAATCATTATTGGTGAATTTGGTAGTTGCTAACGTTGATCCTTGAGGACGATACTCAACTCATCTTTTTACTATTTGTGTGACCCGGTACACTTGCTGGTAAAATCACATCATGAACCTGGATGGATCTATAGTCTAGATAAAGAGTAACACATAAGGAATCTTTTTGTCAGAGCAATATCCCAGTATGCCTATTTCCTCAATTATTTTCAGCTATCCTTTGACATAAACAGAATAATAAAATCTTTGTTGCTCTAGAATCTGACTCATGCAAATTGTGGTCACAAAAAGGACGTCCAAAATCCCTTATGTAAGGTCTGACTGCAACTTGAAGATATTGATCCAATATAGGTTTAAATCCGGGCCATGTTTTCTTTACCATTCATCCAATTTCGGTATAATTTGAAAGAATCACTATATTTAGAAGCATTAGACCGAAAAGTATATTGTTAATTATATAGCAAGTGGCTTTACCTGAATTTAAGAGGAAAAGAAAGTTTAATTGAGATTACTTAAATTTCATATTGCCATTTGTATGTAGTTGTAAGTTGTGGTTGCAAGAATTATACTAATAGCATTACTCGACCGGAACGTGGTCCTAGAAGAATGAGCTTAAAGCTAATAAAGGTGACTTCGAAGATTTGATTTCAATTTGAAACAACTAGGGTCTCGGTTAAGTTGACAAAGATTGAAGGTGATGCATCAGTACTGCAGACCAAATGCAGAAACGCTAAGGAGAGCTTTTAGTGTACATTATTCTTTTTCCATAATCCCTCTCATGATCATGACCAGGTTCAACTGGGACAGCTTGTATACGTGCACTTGCTGAATGTTTCCAATGGTCCAACCCAAAGGCCACCCCATTGTTCATGAAGTTCTAGACTTTGATATAAATAGAATGTTTTGTTGTGCAATTCTTCACCACTGGAGCATAAAAGAAACAGAATGAGTTAGGTCAGCTGTCTCCTAGAGTTTCTCTCAGTACTTCACAGGGGCTCTTCTGCTATCCTACTGAAGTGTTTGGGGGAACTCTTGGTGCCATCTGACTCTGTATTATTAATTACTAGCTAAGGTTAAATAAGTGATCTCCAGTCTTCTGTAGGTTAAAGTGTCTGAAAGCTAAAAGAGATGGGATGTGAGGGAGAGAGAGAAAGTGAAATAATGCTAAAGTAGTTTATTGCTTATTCTTTTCTTTTTTTAATCATACATCGACTTCCAAGTATTCAGCCCTCTTTATAGGCCTTTTCTTCACCGACTATATTGTGTCTAGAGTTTTCTGATTCTTACACAAGTTGTAGATTTTGGTACTTTCATGTGTCGGCTACTTTTCTTTCACTGTCTAGATTCTTTTACTTGCAAATGTCGGTTACATTTCTTTCACTGTCTAGATTTTTCTACTGATATTTTCTTACTGCTGCAACTATCATTTCATTTCTGCACAGCCGGACTTCTTTACTTTCTCTAGCAATCTAGTAATATAATATTCTAGATATCTATAGATTTTTCTAAATTGATATTTAACACTCCCCTTAATTTAAAAAACTCATGAACTCCAAGCATGTTTCTAAACTTGATGAACTTCTCGGCTGAAATTGGTTTTGTGAATAGATTCACAAGCTACTCTTTTGTCTTGAAGAACTCTAACTCGACCTCTCCTTCGTCCACAAGCTCTCGAATGGAATGATGTCCACTTTCAATATGCTTTGTGCAGCGATGAAACACTGGGTTCTTGGTCATGAAAATTGTAGACATATTGTCACAATAAATTTTGGTTGGAGTGTTCATATCTTGATGAAGATAATTCATAATCCTCCTTAGCCAAATAGCTTCACAAGATGCACTGGTGGTTGCCATATACTCTGCTTCAGCAATTGAAAGTGCTACACTCTTTTGTTTCTTTGATGCCCATGAAATTGTCTTGGAGCCAAGGAGAAAAACACAACCGCTTGTACTCTTTCAATCATTGATGCTTCTAACCCAATTACTATCAATGTAGCTAACTAAGTTGCAATCTTCCTCAGCCTTGTACAAGATCCTATAATTTTTCATGCCCTTCACATATTTCAAAATTCTCTTCACGGCATTGAAGTGAACTTTGCTTGGCTTGCTCATGAATCTTGAAGCAATGCTAACATGGGCCTTGTGTTCGTGAGATAGATTAATGAGCCAACTAGGCTTCAATAGATCGTCTTGTTTATCTTCTCCTTTTCATCTTCCTTGGACATCTTCTCATTCATTTTCATTGGCGTAGATAGTGGCTTGCAATCTCTCATGTTAAACTTCTTCAATAAATCATTGGAATATTTTTTTGAGAAATGAATATTTGGCCATGCTTTTGCTTCACTTGCATCCCAAAAAAATATTTCATGAGACCAAGATCAGTCGTCTCAAATACTCGTGCATCATGGCCTTCTTGAAGTCTTCAAGCATTCTTGGACTTGTGCTAGTGTAGATTAAATCATCTACGTACAAGCATAAGATGAGAAAGTCATCTCCTTGCATCTTCACATATAATGATGGCTCGCTTGGGCTTTTGGAGAATCCATACTCAAGGAGATAGTTATCTACCTTGCTATTCCATGCTCTAGGAGCTTGCTTTAGGTCATAGAGAGCCTTCTTCAAGCGATAAACATTGTCCTCTTCTCCTTGGTAGCCTTGCGGTTGTTCCACGTAAATTTATTCTTCAATTTCTCCATTGAGAAAAGCCTAATTCACATCTAATTGATAAACTTGCAGCTTTATTTGAGCAGCTAGAGCAAGGACCATTCTTATAGTCTCCATACATACTACAGGAGCAAAGGTTTCATTAAAGTTAATACCTAGTTGTTGTGAATACCCTTTGGCGACAAGTCGGGCTTTGTATTTTTGGATGGATCCATCTTCATGGTACTTGATCTTGTAGACCCATTTTAATCCAATGACATCTTTTCCTTCTAGCTTCTTCACGAGCTCCCACATATGGTTCTTCTCAATCATCTTGATTTCCTCATTGATGGGTTCTCTCCATGCTTCTTGCTTTATGACTTCTTCAAAATTTTGAGGCCCACAAGAAAAGAATGAGACATCACAAGTTTGGTAGATATCTTGCAATGGTCGTATCTTTCTTGAAGGGGATGGAGGAGATGAATCTAGTGTGTATTCCATTTTTCTTCGACTTGGAGTTGATGGTGGTGTGCTTTGGCTTCTTCAAAGAGTTGAACTCCATTGAGTGCATCATCGCTCCATTGCCAGCTTGCTCGTTCATCAAAGATGACATCTCTTGAGATGATTAGTTTTCTTGATTCGGGCTTGTAGAAACGATAGCCCTTTCATTCATCACTATATCCAATGAAGATGCATTTCTCTCCTTTTTCATTCAATTTCTCTCGATTCCGTGTTGGAATGTGGGAGTAAGCAATGCAGCCAAAGATCTTGAAATGATCAAGCTTTGGCTTTCTCTTGAACCAATCTTCATATGGAGTCATATCCTCCAATGCTTTAGTGGAGGATAGATTAAAAATATAAATGGATGTGTTAATAGCCTGGACCCAAAAAAATATGGGCAAATTCTTGTATTGCAGCATGGCACAAGCCATTTCAACAATTAATTATTCTATTTTTCCTTTTGGCATTACCATTTTGTTGAGGTGTCATCGAACAGTGAGCTCCTTTTTGATTCCATGCTCCTTGCAAAATTTTATGAACTTTTGATCATTGAATTCTCTACCACGATCCGTTCTCAATATTTTGAGAGAATACCCACTTTGCTTTTCAACAAGTGCTTTGAATTGAATAAAATGAGAGAAAGCATCAGATTTATGTTCAATGAAATAGACCCACATCATGCGAGTGTAATCATCAACAAAGAGCAAGAAGTATCTTTTGCCTCCAAGAATGGGGTTTCTTGAAGAACCCCAAATGTCGGCATGTACCAATTGAAGTGAAGCTTTAGCTCTCCAAGATGTTTTGGGAAATGGCAATCTATGCATTTTCCCAAAAATACAACCTTCACAAATTTTCTTTTCAACAGAAATATATGGAAGCCCAAGCACCATTTCTTTCTGGCTCAATAGTTAGAGCCCATGAAAATTTAGATGGCCATATCTAAAATGCCATAATGTGGATTCATCCACATTTTCACATTTCAAAGCATATCTTTGCCCAAGCGGCATTATCATCAGAAAAATTTTGTTAGGGGCCATTTTGATGGTAGTGACAAGTGACCCCTTATTTTCATCAAAGATGGTGGTGCATTTATCACCATCAAAGTTGAGCTTATAGCCTTTTTGGATTAATTTCCCAGCACTTAATAGATTTTGTGCTAGGCCAAGCACATGGAGAATATCATGAATGAGTTTTTGATTGCCATCTTTAGTTTTGACAGCAATAGTGCATTTGCCTTCAACTTTTTGAATTTTGCCATCACCAAGTGCGACTTGGGATTTTAAGCTTTCATTCAAATTGACAAAGCAACTTTTGTTGCTTGTCATGTGGTTTGAACCAATGTTTTAAAAACCGGACTGGTGAGCGAACCGGTGTGGTAAAAAATGACCAGTCGGACCAAATGGTCGGACCGGTCACACTAAAAATATGTCTTTAAAAATGTATAATATAAGTACAATATAACATATTGCTTATAAAATAACAAAAAATAACTACAAAAAAAAAATATTTAAAACTTACTCAAACTAATTCACAAAGAATAAACATTTAACATAATCATATGTTTTAGTCAAACACAAGTCTCAAACTCACAATTCAAATACAACCATAATCTCAAACCCAAATCTCAAAACAAAATACATAGCACAATCAGTGTATTCACTCAAATGATTATGCTCTTTGTGGATTTTGTAGCCTCTTTACTTTGTTCTACTGCTGGATATTTGCACTTGCTTTGTTTTGCTGCTGGACAAAAGTTGGCATAATCAGAAAACAAAAAACAGAATCTAGCTTGACAAAAGTTGGCATAATCAGTTAAAATCTAAGAATATCAAAGTCTTAAACAGATTTTAATTCGCATTCCATAATCTGCACATAGAAAGATTTTACCCATCCCCATAAGGCAATTAACAATAGAAGAAAACAAGCACACAGAATGCCTGCTTGCATTTCTTGGCATCTTTCCCTCACTTAGAAAGACAACAAAAGGATCCAGATTCCAAAGCTGCTTGCTTTTCCCATTGATCCAATCTCATAAACACTACACTAGGCATAGCATTTCCTAATTCCTATTACCATTAATTAGTGCCCACACGTTGATGGAACTGAATTGGATCACAGAATTCATTTCTGCATTAATAGAAGGAATTGACAGTAGGAAACCATGAAGGCCATTTCCTTATGCATTAAGAATTGATGGAAATAATATTTTATCACTTACAGCAGCTGCAGCATCTCATTAGCCACAATATTTGAATTTTCAAAGCCAAATTAGTAGCAGCTCACACTATCTGGTCCTCAATATGCGTTATATTTTCCAAAAGTTATAACCTGTGATACTAAGAACTATTTTTCATAACATTGAAGCAATCAAGACCATAAATTTATTTACTAGAAAACAAATGCATTTTCCCCTTTCTAAATATTTTCTATGAAACAATAGGGGAACTGAAAAAATAAGTGGTGATTTGAGGGTTTAATTTTAACCCCTTCACTCACCTCTCATTATCTAGAAAAACTACAAAATAGAAAACAACAACGAACATAAACCTCCCCTTCCTCTCCCCTCTTCTAACGTTCCCTTCAGTTCAAAGTTCAAACAAGTCCTAAAGGAAAAACCTTTAGTCCCTGCATGTTTTGTAATGGTTCAATAATTTGTTTTTAATGGTTCAGTAAGTAGCACTAGATAATTTGATTCATCCTTCTAATTGAAAAATGGCAACAAACTCTACTTAATAACTAGTGGAATGGAAAGATGCAAACAATAGCTAGAGTTAACATTTGCACATACAACTTCAATTCATTCTATGATAAATCCACTAATAAAATAACAAAAAAGTAATCCAAGTTATTAGAGCCTTCATCTGAATGAATTAAGACCGGTGGGGGGGAAAAATAGAGACACCTTAATGACTCCCAAAGCAGTTGATGACAATACAGGACCAAAGTTGGCACCAGAAGATGACGAATAATAAATTAATCAACATATCAGTGGACATCTAGCAAGAAGCTTGCGAAATGGAGTTAATATAGCATGAGGCTTGGCTTCAGAAACAGAACCCATATTCTTCATTTGGAAATTTCAACAAGCAGATAACAAACACAATCATCCATGATTTCAGTCAACAAGCAGAAAGCAGACACAAGGGAATAAAGAATTTTCCAGTTAAACAGAGATTAAAACCTTCAAATAAGTGAGAATCTCACCGGTGCCGGAAGAGAAGAACGCAGGTGTGTCCTCTGGGTTGAGTCGCTGAGAGAATGGAGGGAGATTAGGGATTTAGGGCTGAGTTTCTGTGAGAATGGAGGGAGGAGAAGCAGGGAACAGGGGAAAACTGAAAATGGGAATGAAAACGACGTTGTAATGAAGTAAATTTTTTTTTTTTAAATGCCATCTTTGAACCGGCCGGTTATTGCAAACCGGTACCGATTCAGCAGCTTTACCGGTTCTTATCGGTTTTCATCGGTTCAACCGCCCAAACGGTTTACCCCTTTAAACCGAACCGGAATCCTAACCGGGCACCGGTCGGACCGCCCGATTCAGTCCGGTTTTTAAAACATTGGTTTGAACAACCACTATCAAGTACCAAACATCCCTTTATTCTTGATGAGTAGAGAAAGCAGAATAAAATTTATGATCAAGGGATTCATTATTTTCATTAAACTTAGCCTCTTCTTTTTGCTGGTACCAACAATCTTTTTCAAGATGGGTGTTCCTTTTGCACCTCTTACATTTAAACCGGCAATCTTTTCTGTCATGATTATTTTTCTTGCATAAATTGCAATAGGAGCTAGAGTTTCCTCTATTACTCAATTGATTTTTTATAATTTCCTCTCCCCCTACCATAGTTATTAGAAGCTCCTCTCTTCGGAGTTTTGACCGTGGTTTACATTTTTTTTATCTCCATCCTTTTTAGAGATATTCAATTTAGATTGAAAGGCTTGCTCTAGTGGTTGCTCAAATCTTTGCATTCTATCTTCATGAACTTCAAGAGAGCTTATTAATTCCACTAGAGTAAGCTTAAATAAATCTTAAGATTCTTCAATAGCAGCTACCACATGATCAAATTTAGGAGGAAGGTTTCTCAATACTTTTCATGTAATTTTATTATCTTCTATCATGTCTCTATAGATTCTAATTTGATTCACTATGAGTGAGCCACGTTTGTTGAATGCTTGTATTAATTCGCCTTCTTTCATTATTAAAGTATTAAAATCTCTCCATAAAGATTGAAGTTTAATAGAAATTACCTTGTCGGAGTCCTTGAATTCATTCTTGAAGATGTCCCAAACCTCCTTTAATGTAATCACATTCATAATCTTCAGAAAAAGTGCCTTGCCAACAACTTGTTGTATGATGAACAAGGCCTTTGCGTCCCGTTGCATATTTTCTTTATACTCCTTGTTCTTTGCTTTATCCCAAGTTGCAAATTCTTCTACATTTTTTGGCTTTTGGTAGCCGTTTTCTACCAAATTCCACAAGCCTTGTGAGATGAACAATGTTCTCATTTGAATGCTCCAAAAATCATAATCATCTCCTTGAAATATTGAAATTGATATTTAAAAAAAGTTAAAGGTAAATAAGTTAGGAGATGATATGTGGTGACAAAATAGTACTTAAGGTTGAAAGATTTTAGGCTTATGGATGACCCGATTAAAAGGCTGGAGAGTGTCTATTTTGGGTAGCTAGGTGGACAGAATTTAGGTTGAATGGTGGCTGATTTGTGAAGCACGGCTTGCTGGACCAATTAGCTCTGATATCACGGTAAGTGTTTTAAGTGTCTGAAACCTGAAAGAGATGGGACGTGAGTGGGAGAGAGAAAGTCAAGTAATGCTAAAGTAGTTTATTGCTTTTTTTTTTTTTTTTTATCATACATCCACTTCCAAGTATTCAGCCCTCTTTATAGGCCTTTTCTTCACCGACTATACTGTGTCTAGAGTTTTCTAATTCTTACACAAGTTCTAGATTTTTTTACTTGCATATGTCGGTTACTTTTCTTTCATTGTCTAGATTTTCTACTGATATTTTCTTACTGCTGCAACTATCATTTCATTTCTGCACAGCCGGACTTCTTCACTTTCTCTAGCAATCTAGTAATATAATATTCTAGATATCTATAGATTTTTTAAAATTAATATTTAACAGTCTTCAGTATATTTATATCTCTTGCATTAATTGCACTGGTCTTCCGACTGATTTTGGATCTTCTTTGGGTACATATATATCAGTATGGCATTTTGGCAGAAACGTATAAATTTATGGTTTAAACTAAGAATTATTTCAAATTAATTACCCAAAAATCTTACTATTAGCCCACACTTAGTAGTTTATAAATTTTTTAAATGACAATGTGAAGCATCTTGTGTTTAAGTTTTATTAATTAAGATAGTCCTTAATGTCTTGGCTTCCCAGTTTTCTCTGGCAAAGAAGAGCTCATACTCTAAGATTTTTAATGTTGCAAGATTCATGGTGAAGAAAATAATGCTACAAGATTGATTAGTTCACTAACTTGTAATGGCTTTTTCACTGCATGCTGCTTCCTTTTAACTTGTTTTTGAGGTAGCAATTGGATTAAGTGTAGTATTTTTTAAACCAAAGCAAACTCATAAAGTTAACTAGATATTTTTAGTTTCAAAAATGATTTAGTAAATATTAAAAATAAAAATTAGAAAATATTGCAAGAGGTTTGCTTTTAGTTAAACAAGTATTCAGTTTAAAATAATAAAACAACCAGAATCCCTTGAAGGATAATGGTTTGACCATTTGTACTCCATGCTAGTTCCCAAATGTTTGGAGAAGAATCTGGAAGGTAAATTAGACAAATAAAGAGCAACTCCTTAAAATTGTATACTCTAAAGTGTGCCTCCTAGAGAGAAGTTAAATACTGGTAATTTTGTTGGAGAAATATAATCTCTTTCTATCTTTTCTTCTTGTTAATGTGTTTTTTATCAAATGAATAAATCATTGCATTGAAATTAACAATAGGGAAATTTTAAGCACAATTTATAATGACCATATCAGGAGCTGAGTTAGAAATTTTGGTTGGGGCCACAGATCAAAAGTTATAGTACAATTTTAGTAGCTTTTCTTTTAATGTAACTGAGCACGTAACTCTTAAGATATTTCATTTTCTCATAAAACTTGAGTGTGGGCTTTAAGTGAATTATATAATTCAAAATCACCAAAAGAAAAATCATTTTCAAAGATCAAAACTCCAATAGATGGAAAAAAAAAATAGAGAGAGAGAGAGAGAGAGAGAGAAGTATAAAAGAAGGAATGATAAAGAAGTGAAATGGAACAAAAAAAAAAAAACTTTAATAATAACTGTTTTTTTACATTTAAATTTGATCAGAATTACTTGTTGATATAGATTGGCGAAACTAATAATTTTTTTGTTATTATAAATATAACAACCTGAATTTAAAACGTAATGATCAGTCATATTAATTACTACATATAACCTTATAATTTATCATTGCTCATACAAAAATATTATTATAATTACAACACTTTCTTAACTTGATTTACGAGTCATAGAGAATGAGAGGTTTTAGTAATTAACTTAAAAATTATATTCTCTTATCAATTTATGGTCCAAAATATGTAAATATATGTTACTAGTTAACTATATAGTAATATAGATTGATCCACATTATAAGTAGAAGGAGGCCAATAAACTACGCACATAGAGATTCAAAGTGGAGTTTATCTCTCTATACTCTCAAGTCTCAAGTTATTATTCTCTTCATTTACATCTTTTTCTATTCACACTATATATAGGTTTCGGGCATATTTTATAAGGGGACCACATATATATATATATATATATATATTATTAGCTGGGGAGTGTATGAATTTTTCATATATATGTAAGCTGAAATTTCAGGACCCTGGGGCAGGGATCTCCCTAGTTCCCTCCCTCTGCCCTTGGACCATATCCTTGTGGTATTTAAAGTTCTACATCTACGAGGGACCATTAATTCCAATATTATAATTCTACAATTTATTTATATATTTATAACAATTTCAAACTTATTTACTTTAATATTACATTTAAAAAAAAAAAAAAAAAAAAACTTCAAAAAAAAAAGACAATTTCTGCATAGTGGACCCCACCAAACACGCCGTGTGTCAACCGACGTATCGCCACCGGACATACTTTCTGACAAATGGTAGAAATGACAGTGAACATTATGGCCTTCTTGAAGACATTATTTCCATATAATTTTGCTCTGTTTTGATTTTAAGCTTTGATGGATGTCACTTAAATTTCCACCTTGTCAAAATCTAGTCAGATGCAGGTCCTTTTTGCAGCCAGGTAATTCCGGAGCATCTCCATTCTTCTAATCTGTAAATGATGGCTGATACAAAGAAAGACATGAAGAGAAGCGGTGGATAGAATAGTCTTTTACTACTACTTTGCTGCACTGGTTGTGTTATAGTGCTCTGGAAAATTGGGTTCACTGGAATTTTTTAACTATTAACACTTTATATTGAGTTGATATTACAAGTATATAGTATATGCTTCCACATTGTCTCCTGTCAGTAAAAAGGAAACATACTCCCCCTTGAAGATATTGGTTCTTTTTTCTTCTTCTTTTTTCCCCGCATTTATCTAGTGCTTTTCGTGATTCTGGGCGTATAATGTGTTATGTTTGATGCATTATTTAGTGCTTTTGCAGCTGAGAATGAAGAGCTTTTGCAGCTGAGCCAAAGTGTCCACGATTTGTTCTTTCTTCTGCTCTTGGGTCCATTGCACATATGCTCATGTAGGTTAAGTAAAGGAATTTAGTGCTTTCTCTTTGATTGGACCCTCAATCCTCATGGATCCTTGAAATGATGCCAATAGATTTCACCTTCTTCAGATATCTGTAAATTATGCTGTAGCGGATTGCATCACGTCTTAGACTGAGAACTCTAAGAGATACAAATGGGGGAGCACTGAGCAGACAATTCCGTTTGAATCCAGAAATTTTCTTGTAGTGCTAGTAATAAAAGCATGTTATTACATCAATGAAGCTCTTCTGGTTCTTCACACATTGATGAATGCGTGCAAAGTTTGGAACAGTCCAATCATAAATAGGAAAATGCTTTGTATAGCACGGATAATAACACTTGAGTATTGCCTAGATCCTTGTAGAGTATATCAGCTCCATGTTTTGAACTGGTGGAGATCATCAAAACAGGTCATCCAATGGTATAACTATATTCATGGGCAAAATTATTCCTGGCTGTGTACTGTGTAGCACAAGTAGATGCCAAGCTCAATTGCCACAAAAGAAAAGAAAAAAGAAGAAAGACTTTGATGACACTGAAGCAGCTGTCTAATCTTAGAAGAGGACCTGCAATCATCAAATTTTGGATGTTAGTAGTATAATATTACTATGCATCGGATTCCAATCTTTCTATTGCATCATCAAATAAGAGTCATGTGCTTCTGCCAAGTTGAGATCTCAAAGGAAGAAATAATTAGAGTAAAATCGAAGAAAAAGTCTAATATTACACTAGTTAATTGCACAAGATATTAGTGCATAACATTTAAGTTGTCAGATTAAAGTTTCAATAAGGTCTTATTTAAATATAACACGCATGTGAACATGCAGCAAAATAGTATACACATAGATGAACTCAAAATAAAAACCCTAGGCATTTATACACCACCACCAACCAGTAGATATTATCACTACCACCAACCAAGCAGATATTATCAAATGCAACCAGGGGTTCCCCCAAACACTTCAGAGGGAATTATTTGAAACTCTCTCCCCGTTGAAGTGTTCGAGGGAACTCTAGGTGACACCTGATGTGCCTTTTCTTTCTTTCTTTTTTTTTTTTACTTTTTTGGCTTCTGTTGCGCTGAGTTTTTTGGTATAAGTGGCTATTAGTTTAGCTCACTATTTATAATGAGTTGTGTGTTTGCATTCAGCTGCAAATGTTGCTTGTGTTCATGGGAGAGTGGAATGCAAAAGCTGTAAGCAAGTGAACCTAGACGCAACATTGGTGTATAGGGAATAGAAGATGAGAATATTTGTCATGACAGCCGATTTCGAGTGGCACATGCCATTCTGACACCATGTTTTTACTCTGTCCAACGCTATCCCTTTCAGCTTTTCCAAAAAATGGAATCTAGTACGTGAAAGAGTGTTAACTGAACTTTGATGTGGTGCAGGTGCAACTAGAATGTTCCTGGCTACTGAGAAGCCAAGTAGGCAACTTTTCCACCCTTAACTATTTTCTTCACTTCTTGTAGTCTTAATTAAGCTATGTGCTCAATGTTGTTAGGAGCTAGCAATTTTACTTTGTAATTCAATTAAAGAATTAATCAAGAACATGTTTGGTGAAGTAAGAATGAGATGAAAATCGAAGAATTAGCATTGACAAGATATTCTAAGCAAATAGCATGTCTCTAAATACACTTTTATATCATGAACTCACGCTCCAAAGGTCAACTCTTAGTGTACTAGCCAAAATGTGCTTCACTTACAGCTAGTTCATACACACATTTCTAAATGGCTCAAGTTTTAACTCTTAGTACCATATACTCCTCAAATATCCCAAGTAGAACTTGGGGTGTAACAAATTAACAATGGAGATGTTACAAATTAGAAGAAATTATATGAGCACTCAGTTGAACTACTTAAGAATGTGGGCTTTAGCCCGAGTGATAGCAATCCATACTCTTAGATATAAGGTGAATTAGAGGCAGCAAGATCTAACATCTGTATGACCCTTCTATGGCTTTTTCCTTTCCTCATAAAAGTGCTCTCTTGTATTATCAAAAAAGAACTAGACTACTTAGGGCATGAAATACACTATAAGTTAATTTGTAGACACCTATTTGTCATTATGAAATTTAGAAGGAGAAAAGTCTAATCTGCAAAATATCTGAAGGGGTGAAGAGTGTAAACTTGAATGTGACCTATTATTCGTACCTATGAAAATGACTGAAAGGGAATATTGGGAATGGATCTTATGTTAGCTTTTGATGGTTTGAACAACAAGCCTGTCCTCTATCACACACTGCATTGTGGGTCTCTCTCCTCTTCGTCTGAGCAATTAAAGACCATGATTCCTGACCAAGTTCAGAGTTATAAACACTTCTTCAGAATACTTTTTATAAAGGTTAGAAGGTTCTCAAATGCGTTTTGCACAGTTTTGTATATAATATGATCAATTTAAAACAGAATGTTTTTTATTGGTCTCCTGTTTGTGGTTACTTCATGGCTAGAATTGCCTGATGCCCAAGAGGAAGATATGTGGCTAGTCTCCCAAATAGCGTACCTGTTATAGCGAAATGTGACGCAAACCTTTAATTTTCAATTTTGTGGACTTCACTAAGACATGACAAGTACTGGATCACAGAATTCATGAAGGCCAAAGTCCTCTTCATTCCGATTATGAACCTTTGCAAGTCACAGTCACTAATGAGGCAAATCATCATATCAGAGTAGTGGTCCTTTCCCACTAGTATGTTGTCTGCATTAAACTGAGGTTCATTGGACTAGTCCAAATATACCTTTATCTGGTTGTTAGCGTGTCATTCCTTACCGCTTCTCTGATCTTGAGTGACAATAAAATGGCGCTAAGAATTCTGTTGGGATGTGAAGCTTATATAATTTTGATCTACTTCCATGGCTCCTTCTGATTTTTTCTATGGTAATCCTGTTTAGGTAAAAGTCCAAGAATAGTTTTATATCTAACACGTTCCCACACACAAAAGCCCTTTGGGCTTGAAACATAGAAAAAACACAGGTCCACTTAAACCATTGTTGAAATTTCAATTTAATTTAGAAATTGGGGGCAAAAGGATTCGATCTCTTTATCGTTTGGTCAAAAAGGCTCTGATACTAGTTGTTGGGGAGAAACCATCATGTGGGCCCGTGAGCACGTGTGGCATAGCATACTTGAATTAGCACCAACTTGACCCAAAAGCATAAGCTCATGAGTCTTGGGCCAATTTGAGTATTATATGTCACACTCCTTTATCTTTTCTACCCAATATGGGACTTCTTTACTTCATATTATTAAAGCCCACATCACTCACATGTGCATTCTTAACAATCTCCCCTTTCACATGTGAGTATCCACAACTCCCCCTTAATGGGAGTCTTGTCAAATGCTTCATTTTGGAGAAACCCATCTCCACTCTACTCTACTCATATGTGGTTATTCACGAGAACACCACCAAATAAGAGGCTCTAAACTCCTCATCCATGGGAACCCATTCCACACCCAGGAACACATCCATGGAGAGCATTCCACAACCCGAGAATACCTAAAGAGGCCTTTCTGGCACACTCTTACTCCATGGTGGCCCATTCTTGCACCTTCCACCACACTGTAAGAACATGAAGCCACGTTTCACCCAGCATGTTCACCTTGGAGACCTAATGTGGTTATGAGTACAACCAGGCGTGATAGGCACTCGGTCTTCTAGATTTTCAAGGGATGCCAAGGGCGCACTTGACACTACACTACATGTGGTGCTCTTTCCAGCCATTGGACCCTACCTCTGGCTAATCCATCTCCAGGGTGGGTAGGCTGTTAAACAACAAAGATAACTCTTCCCGAGGTGCCCGCCAACATCTCTAGAGTCCCTAACGTTGCCATCAGCCGCCACGTCCTAGTTCAAGAATTTTAACCTGATTCCCTTTCAGAGTTCGCGTGCAACACGCTACCAAACTGGCTTCCCCCATCCCTTAGGATCAACTAACCCATGCGCAAGTGCTGTTCACATAGAACCTTTCCCCTCTTCGGCCTTCAAAGTTATCATTTGAATATTTGCTACTACTACCAAGATCTACATTGATAGCCACTCTGCCCAAGCAAGGAGATCTTTTTTCTTCTTACCTCTTTCTTTTAATCGCTGAAGGGTTCACCCATCTTTTCAATGAGGCTAAGAAGGAAGGAAGGAAGGCTTGAAGGGATGACAATTACTAGACACTGTCCAATGTTTTCCCTACACTATTTCTAAATATTGAGATGGGGTCCAACCCATCAAGGGCATGGAGAAGCATTTTAGCTGAACATCTGGTGTTAAATGGAAGTTAAAAATGGCAACTGGGTTCTGGTTAGGGGCTGCACATTTTTGGTGATCTATGGGTCTCAAATGTTCAAGGTTTTTCTTTATCTAAATCTCATGGTTTAAATAGTGGCTAAATCTTTGTTAGTGAATTAATATGTCCAGTAACTAGATTATGGAAAGCAAGGATTCAAATTGTAGTTGTTGTTGCGTTGAATTGCGAGAAAATGGGCTAATAGAGGACTACAATTAGGGCCCAATTGCAATTGTAGACCTTTATTTGAAATCCTACCTGGAAGTCGATTTAGAATCTCTAGAGTTACCCAAAAAATCAAACTAATTAAGTCATTTTCAACTTTAGAGTTTTTCTTTCTAAAGAGCATAATGCAAATTCAAGGATCATCTCATTACTCCATTACATGCTCTTGTGGAAATAGATCATGTCAAATTTGAATATATCTTCAATTAAAAAATTTAGTTTTATCTATCTAATAACCAAAATAATAAATCAATTGAACCAAATATGTATTAAAATCTTTCACTTGGGATCAAAGACATTAAAAAGAAAACTTAATTCTACAAATTCTATACTTTATAAACTATTTCCACATCTACCGTAGCTTTGATTTTTTTAATATTATGTCATTTGAAGCTGGGACCACCGTGACGCAATTATGTATATTGCAGCACCACAAGAGTAACACCATTTGCCAAATGACGTCACTCTTGTGGTGACACAATAAACCCAATTGTGACACCCAATTCTGATTCCTATTAGATTTCCTAACAATGTTGTCATGGTAGAAGACTAACGCAATTGGGCTTATTGCATCCCCCTTGCAATGATGTCATTTAGATATTGTGTCACCACAAGAGTAAAGCCATTTTCTAAATAGTGTCACTCTTGTGGTGCCGCAATATACACAATTGAGTCACTGGTCTTTTTTGCAAAATAAAAATTATAATAGATGTGGAATTTGAAAAGTATGGTATTTATGGAATTAAGTTTTCAAAATGTATTATTTGTAAGAGAAAATATCAACCTATGCAACCAAATGACAAACAACAAACTAGCAAATACCAGAAAAAATGCAAAACTAAACCAAAAAACTTAAAGCAGTAAATCAAAGTAAAAGAAACACAACACCAAAATTACGTGATTCAGCCAATTTGGCCTACATCCACGAGAGCATTCCACTAGATTCATAATAAACAGGATCGAGCCTTCTTTACAATAGAATCCTTCCTTGACCTCTGTTCTTGAATCTTGCAGCATATGCAAGTCAAAACCCTCTCAAGCCTCACTCTATTTCTTTCCTCTCAATCTCTCTAACTTTTTCTTCTTTGATTTCTCTCAAGTCTAGAAACTCTAATCGCACCTTATACTTCCCTTCACACATCACACGTTTATATATATATCAATCACAAGTCGGTTATGGCCAGTAACTAACTAGTAACTGATTTCTAAGACACAACACGCCCTCAACATGGCCATGTCTTAATGATCCGGATTTCCATTTAAGTGACACGCCCCATGTCACTAATTGTCATGTTCGTGTCTGTCGCCATGTTTGTAGTCCAGGGACCTTACTTAAGTGACACGCCCCATGTCATTAAGTCTCTTGCCTGTGTCTTAAGGGCGGACACACCCGTGTCTGAGTTCCAGAGGCTTACTCCAGGTAACACATTCAAACTCTCCAGTGAACACGCCCCATGTTCTTGCCGATGTCTAACCTCCAAAGACTCACTTCAAGTGACACGGCCAAACCTTTAAGTGACACGCCCCGTGTCATGACCCGTGTTCGACTTCCGGAATCTAACCATAAGTGACACAGCCAACCCATCAGTGAACACACCCTGTGTTCCTAACCGTGTTGACAATCCAGAGCCTAAGTCTGAGTGACACGCTCTATCCTTGAGAGGACACGGCCGTGCCTCTAGCCCGTGTTAGGCTTACTTCAAGAGCTAAACTTCACATTTCTCCACCTTGTCTCTAAAATCAGAAAAGATCAATCTAGTGTTGCTCTCCCTCTTCTTGCTCATCCTTCACATAACCTCATTAAGTCCAAGCAATGCTTGAACTTTTCATGAGGCAATGATTTTGTGAATACATCAGTAGGATTTTCTTCTGTTGCAATCTTCTCCACCAAAACCTCTTGATTGCTAACCACATCCCTTATAAAATGAAGTCTTACATCAATGTGTTTTGACCTCTCATGATACACTTGGTGTTTTGAGAGATGGATTGCACTTTGACTGTCACAATGTACTGTGACACTTTCTTGCCTAATTCCCAATTCACCAATCATCCCTTTAAGCCAAAGAGCTTCCTTAACACCCTCTGCAAGGGCTATATACTCTGCTTGAATTGTAGACAAAGCCACCACAGACTGAAGCATCGATTTCCAGCTAACTGCAGTACCAAACAGGGTGAATACATATCTAGACAAGGACTTCCTTGTATCAATGTTTCTTGTATAATTTGAATCCACATATCCCTTGATAGCTTCTTCAACTTGAGTCTCCCTCTTGAACTTCAATCAAGAACCCACTGAGCCATTCAAGTATCTCAGCACCCACTTCAAAGCTTCCCAATGTATTGGTCTAGGATCTGCCATGAATCTACTCACAACACTCACAGCATGAGCCAAATATGGTCTGCTACACACCATACCATACATGATGCTTCCAACTCCACTAGCATATGGAATTGCCACCATTTTGACCCTTTCTTCATCTGTGTTAGGTGCTTGTTGTACTGAAAGTCTGTAGTGTTGCCCTAAAGGAGTTGAGACAAGTTTAGACATATGCATCCTAAACCTCTCAACTACTTTTTTCATGTAGCCTTGCTGAGATAGGAGTAATTCACCCTTTGATCTGTCCCTGATGATGTCCATTCTCATAATCTTCTTGGCAGCCCCAAGCTCCCTCATCTCAAACTTAGAATTCAACCTCAATTTTAGTTTATTAATCTCATTTTTACTTGCACTGGCCATTAGGATGTCATCTACATATAATAGCAAGTACAAGTGTGGTTTTCCATTCTGACTTAAGAAGTAAACGCAGCTATCATAACTACTCCTCTGGAAATTAAGTTTCATCAAAAAATCATCAAACCTTTTGTACCATTGTCTTGGATTTTGCTTTAAACCATATAGAGACTTCTTCAGCAAACAGACCTTCTTCTTATCTTTAATAAAACCCTCTAGTTGCTCCATGTATAAGGTTTCCTCTAGATCACCATGGAGGAATGTTGTTTTGACATCTAGTTGCTCTAGTTCAAGGTCAAACTGATTCACTAAAGCCAACAGAATTCTAATTAAGCAATGCTCAACCACAGGTGAACAAATTTCATTGAAATCAATTCCTTCAACTTGTGTGAACCCCTTAGCCACAAGTCTTTCTTTGAATCTAGCTTTCTCAACTCCTGGAATCCCTTCCTTTCTCTTAAAGATCCATTTGCAACCCACTACCCTTTGATTCTTAGGTAGATCAACAAGAACCCAAATCTTGTTCTTGTCCAACAACTTCATTTCCTCCTTCATTGCTGCCATCCAGCTGTGACTATCTCTCCCCTTGAGTGCCTCTTTGAAGTTTGAAGGTTCAGGGTCTTGAATTTCCTCAGCAACATTCAGAGCATAACAAATGAGATCAGCATAGCCAAATCTTTTAGGTGGTATGATTCTTCTCCTTGCTCTATCTCTGACCAAGCTGTACTCATTATGAACTGGTTCAGATTGAGGTTCAGCAACCTCTTCTTCTTCAATTTGAGTTACTTCTTCAGTTGCATGGTGAGTTGGTAGCTCCACCTCAATTTAAGTACTCTCTTGCTCAAATTCCTTTTTGCTGGTCTCTCCTTGGTCTTTATCCAACATAGCCATCATTGTCTCATCAAAGATCACATCACTGCTCACTATGCATTTAGGCTCACTAGGTTCCATCCTCTATAGCTTGTATCCCTTGACTCCAATAGGATATCCTATGAATGCACATTTGATTGCTTTTGCTCCAAGCTTGTCTTCCTTGACGTGAGCAAATGCCAAAACTTCAAATACCCTAAGATGAGAGTAATCAGCAAGTCTCCCATTCCACAGCTCCATAGGTGTTTTGAAGCCTATAGCTGAAGATGGACATCTATTGATTAGGTGGACAGCAGTGGTAGAAGCTTCACCCCAAAAACTTTTGGGAAGTCCTGCACTCAACAGCATGCATCTCACACGTTCATGGATTGTTCTATTCATCCTCTCTGCTAAGCCATTCTGCTAAGGTGTTCTTGCTACTATTTTGTGCCTTTGAATGGTTTTATCCTTGCAAAACTTATTAAACTGCTCTAAAAGAAACTCCAGGCCATTGTCAGTCCTTAAGGTTTTTAGTTTGGTTCCCATTTGATTCTCTATTAGTGTGTGTCATTCCTTGAATTTTTCAAATCTGTCACTCTTACTTTTCAAAATATAAATCCACACTCTCCTAGAGTAATCATCAATGATTGTGAGAAAATAAAATTCCCCTCCATGAGTCCTTGTTCTTGCTGGACCCCAGAGGTCTGAATGTGCATACTCGAATTGACCTTTTTGTTTTATGCATGTCATCCCCAAATTTAACCCTTTGAGCCTTTCCTAATATGCATTGATCACAAAATTCTAGTTTATCTATTTTATCACCATTTAGCAAATTTTGTTTTGCTAATTCAACTAACCCTCTCTCACTAACATGTCCTAGCCTCATATGCCACAATTTAGTTTTATCAATGAGTGTTTGACTTGCAACAGTAGCTTGTGCAATTATAGTAGAACCATCAAGAATATATAAGCCATTCTTTTTAAATCCTTTAGCAATTATGAGTGCACCACTAGAAATCTTCATACTACCATGTTCAATTTTAGTAGAGTATCCTAAACTATGAAACATGCTTATAGATATGAGATTTCTTTTTAGTTCAGGTACATACCTCACTCCTTGTAGCAAGATCTCTTGGCCATTGAACATCTTGAATCTGATTGAGCCCATGCCTAGCACCTTGCATGCTTTGTTGTTGCCCAGCAGCACCACTCCACCTTCTTTCAGGTTTAAGGTCTCGAAATTTTTTTTCCTTGGGCACATGTGGTATGAACATCTAGAGTTAAGTACCCAATCATTCTTAATCCCAGTATTTGAAACTACTAAAACCCCAGCAGTGTCATAGTTCTTTGTGACCATTGATGTATCACCCAGCTCTTGAGGTTTCTTAAATTCCTTGCCCTTCCTTTCTAGACAATCCCTCTTGAAGTGGCCTTTCTTATGGCAGTGAAAGCACTTAAACATGGTTTGGTGTTGGTTCTTTGATTTTAATCTAGTTTTTCCCTTCTTGAAGCTTCTCTTCTCAGGTCTGCCCCTTGACACATTCAGCCCCTCTCCTTGGTTATCTTTCTTCATGTCTTGCTTCTTCTAAAGCTCCTTTGCTCAAATTGAGGACTGGACTTCATCAAGGGTTATTGTTTGCTCCTTTCCAAACAGCATAGCATCTTTGAAGTGCTCATACGCTTTTTGCTAGAGCACTGAGCAGAATTAGAGTCTTGTATTCATCCTCTAATTTGACCTCTATGTTCTCCAAATCATCAAGAATCTCGTTGAAGTCTGATATTTGCTTAGTGAGCAATTTATCCTCAATCATCTTGAAAGAATACAGTTGCTGCTTCATAAACAATTTGTTGGCAAGGGATTTTGTCATGTAGAATGACTCTAGCTTGAGCCACATTCTAGCAACAGATGGTTCTCTAGCTACCTCCCTCAGTGCCTTGTCCCCAAGGCACAAGATTTTTGCACTCTTGGCCTTCTCCAGCATATCTTTCTTTTCTTTCTCAGACAGAGACTCAGATAATGCAGATTCTCCCTTCAATGTCTCAGCTAATTCTTGTTGCACCATAATTGCTTGCATCTTGATCCTCCACAATCCGAAATCATTAGAACTACAGAATTTCTCAATGTCATACTTGGTTGTTCCCATGGCTGTGCCTCTTCTCTTCAATTCTTCTCCCCACAGACGGCGCCAATTGTAAGAGAAAATATCAACCTATGCAACCAAATGACAAACAACAAACCAACAAATACCAAAAAAAAATGCAAAACTAAACCAAAAAACTTAAAGCAGTAAATCAAAGTAAAAGAAACACAACACCAAAATTACGTGGTTTAGCCAATTTGGCCTACATCCACGAGAGCATTCCACTAGATTCATAACAACAGGATCGAGCCTTCTTTACAATAGAATCCTTCCTTGATCTCTGTTCTTGAATCTTCCAGCATATGCAAGTCAGAACCCTCTCAAGCCTTACTCTATTTCTTTCCTCTCAATCCCTCTAATTCTTTCTTCTTTGATTTCTCTCAAGTTTAGAAACTCTAATCGCACCTTATACTTCCCTTCACACATCACACGTTTATATATATATATATATATATATATCAATCACAAGTCAGTTATGGCCAGTAACTAACTAGTAACTGATTTCTGAGACACAACACGCCCTCAACACGATCGTGTCTTGATGATCCGGATTTCTATTTAAGTGACATTCCCCGGTCACTAATTGTCATGTCCGTGTCTGTCGCCGTGTCTGTAGTCCAGGGACCTTACTTAAGTGACACCCTGTCATAAGTCTCTTACCCGTGTCTTGAGGGCGGACACGCCCGTGTCTGAGTTCTAGAGGCTTACTCCAAGTAACACATTCAAACTCTCCAGTGAACACGCCCCGTGTTCCTACCCATGTTTGACCTCCAGAGACTCACTTAAAGTGACACAGCCAAACCTTTAAGTGACATTATTGAAGTCATCGACCCCTTTCACTTGATGTGCACTACAAAAATAAAATCGTTCCACTTGATGTGGGCTAAAATTCGGGCTCTACTTGGTTTATTTTAGAGCATAAAGGAGTCTTACCTAACCTTTTAAGCCTATTTAGGCCTACCAACAAAATTAACAAACCTTAAACAGGCCAGGCTAGGCCCAAAAGAGGCCTTGGCCCAAGCCTTGACAAACTGCATGCTCTTTGTATACTCCTACTACCCATTCCACTATTAGAGTTCAAAATGACCCAATTTGATATGATTATCAAATCCTAAAGAAGCGAAACAAAACAATTGCGACCCATCATTAGAGGAGCCCTCAAAACAACCTTTGTAATGGATTTAGATCAAGTCATGTTATTTCCTAGAAAAAAAAAAAAAAATCTTCTGTAGTTGTAAGATAAGGAAGAGATTATGTGACACTCTTTATGGCATTGATATGGTTTTGATGAAAACTAATGACCAAATTATTGTACTACCATGACAATTGGCTTGTTACCCTAACATGACTAGATTCTATAAACACATACTATAATCCAAGCATAAATCATTAATGAAAGGGAATTGTTATTTTCACACTATATTTTGCTAATGTGATATTTTATTTTAATATCTAAATATAATATAGACAAAATTACCTTCAATTAATATGAAATTTTTTAACTTTGACTAAACATTTTTATATTAAATGAGGGTTTTTATAATTGGCTAAAAACTTTTTATATTAAATAAAAATAAATTAATTTATATTATATTTAGACATTAAATAAAATGTGACATTAACAAAATCAAATATAAAAATAACAATTCCCTTAATGAAATTGTTTAGAAAAGTGCTCTCTCGCACTATCAAAGTCAAAACTCAAGTGTAAGGGTTGACATGATTTGACCCAAATTTTGTTCAAATATGATTTCATGTGTAAAATATGTTATTATTTTATTTAGAGAGATGTCTTAGATACTTTTAATATTTACGTAGTATGTCATATTACATAAAAATAACTAATATGTGAATGACACGTGTAAAAATTAATTATTTTTAAATTTGTTTGAGAAAATAATATAAATTAATTTTATATCTAATAAAATATAAAAATTACATACACTTAACACATCAGTGTAGTATAACATATCATATGGAAACATAAAATTTCAGTTTCTTTAATATATAGTTATCATATTTAACTATAAACAAAATAACCACATAATATTAAATATTATTTAACATGAGCCAACTTGAAAAGCATGTACCTTCCCCACTTTCCCGCTTTTTTCTCAAACCCAATAAATAAATGTCCAGAATTTATGGTGAAAAAAAATAATACCACATTTTGAAACAAATTTCTCCAAGCAAATTAACAAATCAAACATTCTAAAAGCTTCACGATTGTTTCTAGCTTTTCATTGAACTAGTCAAACCTACCATTCTATCATTTCTACCAGTCAACGAAATAAACCTAACGTTCATATTCTGATAGTTGATACTAATTCCAATTGAGGATTAAAGCATCAGATTCAGGACCAAATTTAAATCACCTCAAACACAAAAATCTCATTACTTCTCAGATCTTATTTCAAGGAAAAAGTTCCACAGAAACATGACCATGATGCAACAAATCTTCCCTCAGGTATGAAAATCCTTCTATCTTGAAAGGTTCTGCTGAGCATGTTATGAACTTTACAAGCTGCTCTTTTCTGGGTATCTTTGTTATCATCAGTATTGAAAATTTCACATGCTACAGCTTTTCATGATATCTTTGTTATCATTTCAACATGCTGCTTTTTCTTGTAGTATCTTCACTGTAGTCTTCATTAAGAATGGTATAAGATCAAGTTCTTAGACTAAATAGCTCAGAAATATATAAACCAGTTAAATTTTAAATCAATCCAAAGAAGGATAAAAATCTTTGTACCAAAACAAGATATCTTCACAGAAGAAATGAAATTAGAGATGCAAGGGAAAGAAATGGATGTAATAAGTTAGCATAAGACTGAAAAATCAGAGGAACAACACATTTTACCAACTTTTAACAGTCAAAAGACCACAAAAACTCTATTATACAAGAGATAACTGCTTCCTTCTTCCAAATCTAATGGTTGCTCAATATGTTGACTTGCTGAACCAGAAAAACAACCATGTTATCCCAGAGACGGGACATCACTACAATAACACAACCCAATACATTGGACAATCCATAAAATATCACATCTTCTCAAAAATCTATAAACCTTAAGGGAGAACATTAAAACCCATGAGATTAGCGGTTGGCTTCTCTCTGTCCTCGAAAGATTATCTTTGGAGTGTAGGAAGCATCCAGGAGATCAGAGAATAACTACTTACTCCTTTCCTCAAGCTTTCCTCCATAGGTTCAATCTTTTTAGCGAATTGGGTGATATTGTGTGATACCCCGTTTGGGTGGCAGCTTCCTCAAAATGAAAAGAACCAAAGTAGAAGGCAATATCTCCACCAACTGCAGCAAGAAGGCAAGAAAGTTGGGAGGAATAGCAATATAGATTTTTCAACTAGTAGGCATCATGCAAAAACCATTTCCATGGTATAACCCTAGAGACTAAAGTTAAGGAATCAACAACCAGCAGAAAGCTGGTTTTATCATTGTAAATCATGATAAATAGAGCAATCCTAAAATCAGGGTCCAAAATGCATTTATTAGAACTTCACAATATCAATTCCTTTCAAACCGACACCAGAACATCAATTAGCTATTTCTCATGGCAATTGATTTTCTGTCTGGTCAAAAACTCCTTTAATAGATATCCTCACACTCAGAATAAGAGGAATTCAAAACAGCAAAGGCTGTGTCCCATTTTGCAACCCTTCGTTTAGGTGGTAGGTACAACAGGATCTCACAAAGAATCAAGGTTAAGAGGTATCCCTTCAGGGAAAAGAAAAAAAAAAAAATTGGAAGATTAACCAGAAGAGTTCACACAGAATGTTGGCAGGCAAAATTCACGAAGGAAATAATTCAAAAGACCTTGTTCTGCTGAGCTAAAACACAAGCAATCAGTAACATAAACTAGACCCGCATGTACAAATAATAATTAGAATAGCACTACAACAATAAAAGTACCAGCACCAAAGGACTACAAAAGAACTCACCAAGTAATAAATAAAATTTAGAATGGGATGGTCCAAGACATCGAGGTCAGCAGCTTTATCAAATGCATTAAAGCACATCTGTGATACAACAAAATCATGATGAAACACAATTTAAAAAGAAGCAACTGGAGTGAGGGTTAAGGTTAAATAGAAAAAAGGTACTCACCATAACACATCTGACCAGGAAACATGTAAAGCATATGGTTGTCACATAGCCAACCTGCATTAGAAAAAGCATGTAAAGCAACTAAGGAAGAGAAAGAAAGGGATGGTGCGAGTAAAAACTGATTGAATTCATAGTAAAACTGTATACCTCTTGAAGCTTCTTACGTCGCCCTTTGGATTCAACAGGGAAGCGTTGCAACATCAAGAATAGTCTGCCAAACAATAAAGTCAAATAGGAGAAACAAAGATCCGAAAAGAAAACGAAAGGATACCAGAATCACATAAATGTGCTGCACATACATCAAAATTTTATCTCAACACAAATTAATAAAGTGCTTGATTTAATCTATTCATCTGTATATAAAATTAATATATAGGTCACATATTCATTTATTTTAGAAGTATGTTCTAGTCCATTTCCTAGTATGAATAAAATTTATAATTTTACCAAAAATTGTTAAATACAGGTTGCCTTAAGTTGTAAATATAACAATAGAAACTATATCCCACACTTCAGCTTCCTCCTTTCTCATATTACATCTTTCAATTCACATCTTTTCTAGAAAATGTGTTTATTATAAGATTTAGTGTCACTAAGCCAATATGAAAACCACCCAAAAATATAAAATCCAAAAGAAAACAAAAAGAGAAACCTCAACTGGAGAAATATATAATAGTATAGATAGGTGAACTATCATTGCTCAGACATGAAATATAATCTGCTTACTAGTGACAACAGCAGATACCACCAAATAACTCAATTAATAGAAGCTGTTATCCTAATATAGATAATTCTTTGTAATATTTGAATAAAAATGCACACAGTGAGATTATCTTCCAACCCATTAATCAAATACATGCCATATCACAAACAAAATAACAAATGCTAAACCTTGTTTTCTCTTTTTCGGGACAAACAAACCATCTTAATTAAAATCAATTATGCATTCAGCTACCTTGTAAAACCAGTTGGCAGCTTATGTCGAAACATTTAGAGATGCCAGACCATACCCCGTGATATTGAAAGGAGGAATCGAGACACTAGCCATCATCCTTAAATTCTACAGAAAATGAATGTACAGATCTAACTAGTCCTATAAACATGCAATGCATTAGAATTCATAATTAATTGAATAACTATAACATACATATGTCATAGGAATGAAATGGGTGAGGGTGTTGTAACTTGTAACCACATTTTTCTCATGAGCCTCTGGTCCCGTTTATGCACAAAAAAAAATAAAAAAAATAAAAAAAAAAAACCACATTTTTTTCTAAACATAGGATACTGGGTTTTTAGGAAAACAAAAATGGACACCAAAGTAGTATATACTAAAATGCACTATTTAGATAGGATGAAAGAGTATTTGACATCATACATGGTGTTGGAACATACACTGAATATTTCACAGGTGAATCACAATCTACCAAATGTAAGCATGCACATAAGGCTATTTGTTTGCACCATATGAATTTCAGGAACCCAGAAAGGTAAAGCATAGATTAGAAAAGCCAACAAGCTGAGGTGCACAATTCCTGTATATGCTGACACACAGCTGCTTTTCTATTTCTATGTTTTTCTCTTCTTTCAAAGTACAATTCCTTACCCAATGAGTGGCATTCTTCAGCCTTTTTGCTTTTAGTTTGATTTACTTTTCTTTTGCTAATTAGTGGCATTCCATAACCTGTATCTGTCAATTAATTCCAAAATACGTGGATTTGAAAGCTGAAAAAGACAATTACCTTCCACCATAGAGAAGGAACCCAAGAGCTGCAAACAAAGAGACCCCTATTGCAACATACATGCATTAGTAACAACTCAGAAATCATAATAATAAAGTTTGACAACAGGAGGAGGGAAAAAAACAGTATAAATTAGACAAACCTGCAAAGAACATCTTAGAGAGGATGACCAATACACTGACAGGTTTCCACCACAATATCAACCACAAAGCAATCTTCAACACATTAAACCAAATATAAAGGGGTCATCCAATAAATTCAAAACTAGTCAACACAAATAATAACAGCCACATAAAACTCTCAATATGTGTATATGGAACATAACAACTGAACACATGAAAAATCAAATATATAAAATTTGGACAAAAAAGATTAAACTCCATTACATGGACTTTACGGAAAAGAGAGGACGGCTAAGCAGCACATCTACTGATTCTGTTTAAGAAAACATATTTCAGATGTACCCAATATCATTTCAGTTACAGTTCATGGTGCAAAAGGAAGACAAAATACACTAACCCTAATAGTTGCTACAACCAATTTAACTAAATAACTAGGTTCACTGAAATTATCCCTGACTGATTTAAATACACATCACCAAAACATCTAATTTTGTATTAGTTAAGTCCACAATTGTATTTCTCCCATAACAAGCTTCTCAATGGTCCTACTGATGTGAACCTTAGTAGTTCTCAACTATCTAAAATGATTCATGTTCCCTTGCGCCCGTAAAATTTCAGCCAAAATCCTTCTCCCAGTGCAATTATCCATTGGTAGAAAAATTGGCTCTGAAACTGTCGTACTCTGTCTCATTTTATGGTCAGTTATGACCTGTTAGAATTTCAGCAATCAACATGTCTCACAAACTTCATGATAATTGAAGCAACTCTATCTGATCTGACAGAATCAGAGAGAGATGTACAACATAAGAGACCACCATCTCTTTTGATATGAGCCAAGACAGAGTTGATTGGGTACTAAAGGACTTCAGAACAAGAATAAATAATACATAATAATTTCATGCAGCCGGAGACAGGAAACTATCTCATCCATGCATTCTTTAGATGATCCAATTTTATGAAAAGACAAGGGAGACCATAAAAAAGTAATTATATGATCCATAACTACCAAGATTTACAAGATTATCAATTGACCCTAACACAATTTTTTCCTTATTAATAACTAATAGGCCAGCAGATCCTAAAAGTAAAACTGAAGGACTTTATGACACTAAGAATGTGCTTCCTAATGAGCTACAGGGATTAAAATGTGACAGAATGAAATTTTATTTATCACTAATTGAAGCAGTAAAAATTTCCACCAAAGATCTTAAATGTAAACCTGGAGGATGAGTCATATGGGGATCAAACGAATAAATGCTAAAGGGTCAAACATATTTGACAAAGCACCAGATTGACCTTAACACCACACTTCACTGCCACTTCCAGAACCCTTTCATTAGTCATCACCACTGCTACCATGCTACCACCTACTGTACCACAACTTGATCCCCACCACTGCCCTCAATTACATATACGCCCTATTTGCATGAGCTAATTTTTGGCTCATTAGCATTCACTTTTCAAAACTTTTTTGCATGTTTAGGAAAGGTTTATTAACATTATAAAACAGCTTACTGAATCCATGTACGCCAACAACTGCTTGTACTATAAGCTGTTTAGTATAAGTTGTAACTAAGCTAGTTCAAACTTGTATATGGGACCAGTTTATGGTGTAAGTACTTATTTCATGCTTGTTCAAAAAGGGTCATAATCTCTTACACAGTGGTTTCTTACGCTCATAAAACATAGCAGGTTCTAAGTCTATCTCTCTCAAGTCTCAAAAGAAATAATGATGCCCTAACAATATTAATTTGGTAAGATTTCAATCATTTTCTTGTAACTTCACAGAACACAAACAAAACTCAAGCCAGGAAAAATTAGAAAGGCAATTGCCTGCTTGTACAATTTGCCAACTATGGTCCCACATTACCAGTAAATCTAGCTATCCCTTGCTTTTGCTTTAAAAGAAGTGAAGAGAAAAAGGATATAGAATATTCAATATCACCCTTCAACTTTGTCCTTAAAGAGACAGTGTGATAGAACTCATGTCATTAGTTAATGTGTTCTAATGAACAGAAAAAACGAAAATATCAAAACTATATAAGAAATTATTCTACAGAATATATACAACCTTTAGTTCGTTTAAATGATTATTTACATTTGATTAAAATAGAAGAAGCAATCAGCATCAGGATATTTTTCAATTATTCTTGAAACTCTATAGTCAGTCCAAAATAACAAGTATGAAGCCTCAACAATCTAAGATCCAGAGGAAACCCAAATATATTGTCATCCATTTAAGCCAGGCTAAAATATCCATTAAGTCCTAGAAATGAGATGAATGTCCCACAAAATTGAAATAACTTAAATCTTATTATTCATAACAGGCCAAAACTTAGGTAATGTTTCATAGGTGCTTGTTGTACTATTCTCCAATTAGAACATGAGATGAGGACTATTTTTTACACCTCAGCACCACTTCGATGCCCTGTCACATTCCTCAGTTATCCCAAATTTTCACCGTTAAAACTTCTTCCTCAATGAACCTGACCCAGAGCTGGAACATTTCATGGGTTCTCCAACAACTCTATCAATGGCTGCCACCAAATCCAACTCCAAATCCAGAGCCAAGAAGCTATTTTGCGAGCAAGACCCAACCCTTCATGGATCCTCCACCAATTCACTCCCTCTCAGCGTTGGAATGTTTTCTAAATTCTCTCTTTTCCTCCCCTATCTAGTCAAACACACAAAAAACAAAACTTCTCCTGTATTACTTGTTTTCCCTTTCCAATTTGGTTTTCCATTTCCTTTTATACATTTTCTGGCGTTCGGCCATGTTGTCCGGCCCGGTATTTCCTCCACCAGCACCAGCCTGAAGATCGCTGCCCCCCCTCCAACACCACCCAACAGTTCGTGCCAGACATAAACGACACCAAGAAACAACAGCCCTCTAGCTTCTCAGATTTATCCCAGTTAGAACACGGCACTTTGGAAGGCTCTAATTCTGGTGGTGGTTGAGATCTAGGAAGAATATGGGTCACAAGCATTTGGGGATTCTGATTTTAATGGTGGTTATATAGGTTTTCTTCAAGGTCTCAGTAATTGGTGGTGGTGTAGATGTTAATGGGAGGAAGAGGATAGAGAAGAAGAGGATAGAGAATGGGCATTTGAGGAAGAAGTAGTAACAGAGAAATTTTGAGATAACGGTGAGAAATGCTGACAGGGCAATGAGGTGGTGCTGAGGTGTAAAAAATTGGCCACATGTCATGTTTTAATAGGAGAACAGTATAACAAGCACCTATTGAACTTTACCTAAGCTTTGCCCTTCATAAAATGAACCTTTCTCTATCTAATAATTAGTTATACTTCTCCATACACTTCCCTGCCATGAATAAATGCTATTAAATCCAAATGTCTATCGAAATCTTCCAGAACTATTCAGCTTTCTTTGTTTGACATATGAGTACGTTTGGAATTCTTATGATGTGTGATACTGATTCTGAGATAATACAAATGTAGTAGATATACAGATATATACAATGATTAAAGGCTCTTCAGATCTTCAGTTTCAAGAACATGGCAACATCTACAAGAATCCGTCAAATCATATATTTATGTACCTTTCCAGCTGCTTAATTTTCTATGTTGGTTCTAGTTTTTATACAAACAAACTAAAAACTAAACACAGAGAATGAAAACTGGCTGCATTCCAGATATTAGAAAACTCAAGCCTCATAAAATGTCCAGCCTACAGCTGGGACCTCAAGTGAGAGCTTGGCTTGAGCTATAATTTTCACCTGAACGGCATAAACCACAGCATTAATTGAGTAGAAACTTGGCCTCAGTCCATCAGTAGATACAGCACGAGCCTGTAAACATCGCCATCGACATGTTAATTAGACTAAAAAATCACACATTCAAAGAAGGAAACAAGATGAGGAAAACCATTGCAAATGCACCACAAATTAAACTTGCCTGATAGTAAATCTCTGCCCAGAACAGGACTAAAAGTGCATAGGTTGTAAAGAAAGCAAGACTTGGCATGTCAAGCAAGATATGTTGAACAATCTACAAACCAAGTAGTCTGCCCATTAGAAGCCACCAAAAAAAGAAATTATATTATCTTACGAAATAAATTAACTGCAATTATCATTCCTACCTCTGGCTGTAACCTTTGCACATTCCGACGGAACACAAAAACTAATGATCGAACTGCGAAAGCAGAGAGTGTTTGCATTACTCAGCAAAAATCATAAAATAATATTTGAAAACCAAAAACACAAATGAACAAATTACATAAAAAATTAAATGATACAAACCCCCGTTCACGAAAAAATTGAGAAAGTGAAAGACCTTCTGCGTTGTCCAACCATATTCCGGAACTCTCACTTGTATCCGAACTAGTTGAACCTAAAAAATTCCAAAATTAATAACCATTAGCTCATCTCCTAAATTGGCAACTCCAAATTAAGAACAATAAATAAACTTCATATTTAATCTTCTCTCCGCATTCAAATAGAAACCCAATCCTTTCCTCTTCATCAAGAAAACCCTAACCCATTACCGAATCCCAAATCCACCGGAAAAGTAACAGATTGTTGAAATCACACACGCAAACAAACAAAAGAGTGGGGAAAATTCAATACCAGAGCTACGGCGGCGACGATACCATAGAGAACAGTAAGAACGTGAAATATACGATCCTGCCAGATGGGAGAGCTGTTGATATCATCCCACCAAGTAGAAGATTCGGTAAGCTCTAAAGCCGCCACCCCCAACGACGCCGCCGACGACGAGGACACCGGCACGCCGCTGCGACCCATCCAATCCAATCGATTCAAAACAACGCCGGCGAATGATCTTCACAAATTTCACAAGCCTCGTGTATTATTGTGAATAATTTCTGAAGAAAAAGGAAAAGAAATCTAATTACTGTGAATAATAATAATTTTTATTTTTTTTATTTCTGTTATTTTCTTCCTCGAAATTGAAAACCGGCCGGCAAAGGCAAAGTTTTGGAATGGATTGGAGGAGCAACCGGCTATGGGTAATAGCCCTGACCGAGGCCGAGGCCTCTCTGGAAGTTAACCGGTGATAGCCGGTGGTGTGTCTGCATGTTTTATTTATTGTTTCTGCGATCTCGATTGTTCTATACACACGGAACTGGGAGGTTGTCACACGCGCCACGCGCCCCTATCTCTCTGAGTTTTTTGTTTTTTTTTTTATTAACAACTTTTTTACATGTGTCACGTGGCGTAAAAACTAATGTTACGGATTGTACAAAAACTCAAAAAGTCTTGGCTTCTTTTCAGATTGCCCAGCTGGATAGGATTGCGATCATATTCTTTTCTTTTTTAAAAAAATATACATCTATATCTTCTTCTTTTTTTTTTATAAGATAATCTATATCTTTCTATGCGATGTCTACATCTATATACACACACAATATAACTCGATTAACGATTTTTAAAAAGATTAAATTTTCAAGTTTAAATTTTTATTTTGTATAATCAATGTTAAAAATCTAGTTATTTCTACCTAATAATTAAAATATAATATATAGACCTAATGTTATTATCATATTTTTGTTAAAAAAATATAATACCTTTTATGACATAATAATAATCTCTGGGTTAAAATTTGATCTTTTGTTCGTGTAAAACTATTTTATATTATTATTTAATAATATGTTGTTAAATTATTAAAGTAATTGAATTTTTTTAGCAAGTTTAATAACCTTTCAAATATGGCAATACGCAATTAAGTCTTGTGTAAAATTGTTTTACACTTGTTATTG
>QAOA01002705.1:209735-235522 GCA_003255065.1 Cercis canadensis
GAAAATTATCCCATAGTATCATCAATTCTTTTGATACCTTTCCTTCAAAAAGATATATTGAATTAATCATTCAAAGCAAAACCCTAGAATGGATTAAAGGAACTTGTTACCTTGCTTAATACAAAATCTTCGTCAAAAAACACATGAAAAAACCATATCTCATGATCTCAGAATATCCTTAGCCTTGTTATAATTTTACCCGACGAAGGTAGATTAGGCACTGGAGAGCCAAAACAATTGCAAAAGACTTTTCTCTAAAATACCAAAACCTTGTTGCAGAAGACAACTATCAAAAAATTTACTCAGATCTATCTATTCCAGAGATCCTTTTCACTATTGACAGACTTTGAACAATTAATTGATCATTATATTAAAAGGAAGCATGAAGATGACTTAGAAGAAATACATCTCCTCTATCAAAATGCAGCTGAAGACAACAAACTAGATTACCAGAACAATATGCATAATGAAGAATATCATAGTATTATAAATCAAATGGAATCGTGACTTAGTCACCCAAAGGTTGCCGTCCATGTGCAGTGATTCCAAGTTTCTCCATAATCTGACAACAATCACATGCTACAAGTCAATATTTCAAAAGCATTCATTATGAAGACTTTTTCAACAAAAAAGACAAAAGTTGGCAGAGTTAGTTCCAAGCTAGAAGATTCAAGAAGTCATGTTAGAATCTCTGACAAAAGATAATTCAACTGTTCAAAGAAGTGACTCCGGAATTAAAACATCATGAAGTCCAATGGATTCCAACACCTTTGAAGTCCATTTCTCAAGTCTATAAGAAGACACTCTCAAGACAGAAGGTGACAAGTTTTTCAAGTTACAAGCTAAGTCCAAAGCTAAGTTAGGAATTCCAAAATTAGGAAGTTACAAAACCTTTCATTAGCCATAAAAGTTCCTCTTCTCCTTATGTATTCAAACTTTGTTTGTACTTGATTTCAAAGCAAGTTTCAAGACTGTAAAAGAACTTTAAAAATTGTAAGTTTTATCTTGTTCAATATCAAGTTTAATTTCAAGAATCTTACATTCATAATCTCTTTCCTGTTTTTCAGGAGGACTACTGTCAGACTAACTTCTCTTTTTATTTTAAAACACTATTCAAAATTACTGCTCATATTCTATTTATGGTGCTATTCATGCCGAACTTTTAAATGTTTTGCATGCTTCATATGTTTTTGCACCATTTCATTAAAGTTTTGTTGACTTATTAGTTAATAAGTCAACATACGATTACACACACAATATAACTCGATTAATTATTTTTAAAAAGATTAAATTTTCAAGTTAAAATTTTTATTTTCTATAATCAATGTTGAAAATCTAGTTATTTCTACCGAATAATTAAAATATAATATATAGACTTAATTTTATTTTCATATTTTTGTTAAAAAAAGTATAATACCTTTTATGACATAATAATAATCTTTGGGTCAAAATTTGATCTTTTTTTCGTGTAAAACTATTATATATTATTATTTAAAAATATGTTGCTAAATTATTAAAGTAACTAACTTTTTTTAGCAAGTTTAATAACCTTTCATATATGGCAATACACAATTAAGTCTTGTGTAAAATTGTTTTACACTTGTTATTGGATCAAAATTAAATTTATAATTGTTACCAAAAAAAGTAAATTTATAATTTATTTTTTTAGTGTTATCTATGCTTCTATATCTAATACCTATATTTGGTATCCAATTTTTCCTTACCAAATTACTTAGAAATTAAAATTTGACTTGCTTTAGTAACATTGAAATAGGATGCTAATTGGGTAATATTTAAGTCTTTTAAATCACAAAACTATTAGTTGCAAGGTTGTATACAAATTCACAGTTACCTTAGAAAACTAGATCAGTAGAACATTGTAATTGTACTCTTGTTACTATCTAATTAAATTTTTATTCTCTCCCTCTCATCCATTAATAGTGCTTGCTAAGCTATACGTTACTAAAAGTTGAATAGTGCTACTCTCTCCTCCATTAGTTAATCATCTCTTAATTTTGGTATCATTGTAAAGATATCTAAAAATCAAATTAATTACCATATGTATGTTAAAATATCTAGTTCCATATACAATACAAAGTATTTTTTTGGAGGTGTATTAAGCGTATTATTCTCACAGTTGAAGCCCTTAATACTCGCAGTTTGGCTATCCAATATAACTCTTTTTTTTTTCTGTCACTATAAGAAAAATGAGTTATTCTCATGGATTTTCTCACGGATAAAAATCCATGAGAACTTCTCACAGAAAAAATAAGATTTTGTTACGGACATTGAAAACATAGGTTTTTCTCACGGAATTTCTCACGGCTTATTAGTCCGTGAGAAATCCATGAGAAAACTTGCGAGAGTATGGCAAGAATGTGGCGTGAAAACTTTCTCATAGAGAAAAACTGTGAGAAAAGTCGAGACTACATCCCATGTAATTTTCTCATATAGATCGGTGTTCATGAGAAACATGAAGGCACCGTTTTGTGGAGGATATTTTTCACGGATTTGTTCCGTGAGAAGCCTAATGCACCATTTCACTATACACATGGATGAATTGAAATTTGGGCGGGCGTTTCTCACCGACAATGTCCGTGAAAAATTCTGTGAGAAATATGGAAATTTATTCTACTGCCAAGACTTTTCTTCCTTATTTGGAAGTTAGGGAAAAAAAAAACTCTCTCTCAGCGAATTCTTTTCGGCAACGGATGTGGGTGGCAGTTTCTGGCGAGTTGAGGGTATTTTTCGGCGTGTGTGGACAGTGTACTTTCTTCTTTTGAAGCTTTAGGGTTGAGATATGTCATTTTTCTCATATTTTCTTTCCGAATTTTTCTTGTATTTTTTTTCTCTCAATGATGCACAAAATGAGTTAATTTTTCCTATATTTTTGGACTAGTTTAAGTGTAGATTTATTGTAGATAGGCATTTGATGGATTATAAACTTGATTAATGGTTTGGTTTATGAGTTTGTCTTTGATGTTGAATTCGAATTTCAATGTTCAAATTGGAGTAGTTGTGAATTTTTTTTGTTGAAATTGGTTGAGAGCTTTTGATGAATGATATATGTAGAGGATTTGAATGATTTTTTGTTATTTTTTTGAATTAGTATGGATGAATTTTAATTTTGTGAGATTTAGAAAGTAATTTATTAAATTAAATTATGTGTGAAATTATTGAGATTTTGAGAACTGTGTTTGGGGCTATTGTTGTATGTTATATGTAAATTGTTTGTATGATTTTGTTTGAATTTTTTCATAAGATTTTGTGGTTATTCAATAATGATATATGGATTGTGAGCATTTGATATACTAAAAACTTTTGGAATGAATGTACTTTATAGTTATATATGATAGTTAGGTTAACTTAGAAACCTGTTTGAGAGTTAATCGAATAGGATTAACTCTCGGGTAGTCCCCAATTTGAGGATTGTTATTGTAATAGTTGTTCCACTGATAGGACGGTAGAGCTTTGAGAGCAAGTAGGTCAATTAAATTTCGAAGCACCTTTCTTTTGTTTCTCTAGGTACATATTTATGCTAGTTGAACAACATAATTCATGTACTTGGAGAACCATGGGGAGATGTTGCCGAAATTTTGTTGACCTATTTAGTCCTTATAAGCTTCTACTAGTGGTGGAACAAATTTTAAGAATGTGATACAAGCCACACCTAGAGTAGAACTTAGTACCTTTGAAGCATTGTAGGAAAACATTAACAACTTCAATTTGTTTTGAATATTGAAGGAATATGGAGATCCTTGAACACTGTCATTGGCTGTATGAGAGACTTGTTCTAAATAGTAAGAGTGTTAGAGCTGAGTTTTATGTTGGTGTTGAGGAATTTATTGACTTTGCAAGTCAACTTGATGTGTATATTTAAGTAGGAAAGTTCAGATGCCCATGTGTGAAGTGAAAATGTCGTAAGTTTCATACACTAGATGAAATAAGGATGCACTTATACACGAAAGGCTTCATGGAGGATTACTATTAATTGGATAATCCGTCTAGCCATTATCCCAATGGATGTTGAAAATTAATATATCCCTCGGTATGAGCAAATTATTATCAATGTTGTTGGGCCCTCGTTCGAAGTAGAGTATATACCGGAGGATGATGCAAATCCAAAATCCGCAAAGTTTTATGATATGTTTAGGGCCGCACAGTCTCTATTATGGGATGTATGTGAGACACACTCTGTGCTTTCAACGACTGTCAGATTGTTAAGCATCAAACCTGACTATAGCATCCCAGAAAGTTCAATGGACAAACTAATCACATTGATAAAGGAGATATTGCCTCCAGGTCATAGGTTGCCAACTAATTTGTATCAAATAAAGAGATTGGTTTCTAAACTTGGTTGTAGGTATAAGAAGATTGACAGTTGTTCATATGGGTGTATGTTGTATTATAGAGAAGATGAAAAGGTTAGGCATTGTCAAATTTGTGGTGAAACACAATTCACAGAATTCAAAGTTGGATGAGAGAAAGTTAGAGAAATTCTAACTAAACAGATGTGGTATTTGCCAATAATCCCTAGGTTGCAAAGACTTTTTGCATCTAATGCATTTGTGAAGGAATTGAGATGGCACAATGAACACCAACAAGAACCAGGGGTGTTGTCACATCCATCTGATGGAGATACATGGAAGCATTTTGGCATGGTTCACCCGGATTTCACATTAGAATTGAGGAATGTGAGGTTAGGCATGTGTGCCGATGGTTTCAATCCTTTTAGAATGGGCGCCAAGACATATTCATGTTGGCCTATTATCCTAACTCCTTACAATCTTCAGCCTAGCATGTGCATGAGAAGGGAATATATGTTCTTTACTGTTATTATTCCTGGTCCTCATAGTTCGAAAAGCAAAATTGACTTCTTCTTGTAACATTTGCTTGACGATTTGAAGAAGCTTTGGGATGAAGGAGTGCCTACTTATGACATTTTATTGAAGCAAAACTTTCGAATGAGGGCAGCTCTTTTGTGGACCATCAATGACTTCCCTGCATATAGAATGTTATCCGGTTGGCAAATAGTAGGCAAGTTAGGTTGCTCAATTTGCATGGGCGGTTTGAAGACATTTTATTTTAAGCATTATCGTAAAATGTGTTATTTCAATTTCCATTGATAATTTTTGCCCCAAAATCATCCTTTTCATTGTAACAAAAATAACTTCTTAAAGAAAGTGGAGGAGAAGGGCATATCACATAGGCACTACTCTAGAGACGAAATTTTCATGCAAGTGTTAAGACTACCTAGAGTAACAAAAAGTGGAGGTGTTGTCTTTACTGGTTATGGTGAAACCCACAACTTGATTAAGCATAGTATTTTCTGGGACTTACCATATTGGCATGATTTGTTAATTCCTCACAATATTGATGTGAAGCATGTAGACACCGTATTTTGTCTGAGTGTTTTTCTTGGCATAAAAAAAATAATTTTTAAAAAGATGTAAGTCCTTAATTTTTATTATTGCTTTTTATATTTGGGCTTTTGTAATAAAGCAAATCCTAGGCCTAATCCATTATTAGTCTAGCCCACTTATTTTATTTAGCCCATTTGACCCATTCTTTAATATTTAAATTTTTATAATTAGTAGATAATAAAAAAAGGAAAAGAAATTGTGTTAATAAATTTTTGTGTCACTAGATCTAGGAGCACCAATAGGAGAGCAAGAAATAGATTTTCTCCTCTCCCCATTGGTCCAAGTCTATGCATTATCTTTATTAAGTAAATAACTAAATTAAAAAGAAGAAGAAAAAAACAAATCAAAAGAAAAAGCAATGGAGATGGGCGGTGGAGATAAAAGGGCAAGATGAGAAAGTGAAACCAAAAGAGGAATATCTACAGTGAGGAGGAGACCCAACGTGAAAAAAAGAAAGAAGAGAAGAATAGGAAGAAAGGAGGGAACGGTAGAGAAAAGGGAGAGGAAGAGAGAAACCCGTTGGAGAGGGAGAGAGAGATGTCTTCTTTGGGACTTTTAGAGAGAAAAATGAGCAAAACCAAAGTGGGATTAAGTGAAAGAAGTGAGGAAAGCTGAAAGGAACACAAAGTTGAGAAAGAAAAAGACCCATTGGAGTGGAAGAGAAGATTCCGACGAATTTGGTGGTGGTTTCCGAAGGTAGCAGCGGCGGAGGATGTCAGGGCTACGGATTTGTCAATATCTTCATCATTTAGATTGATTTTCAACTCTTGGGTAAAGCTCTATCCTTTTCCTCTTTGCTTTCTTCAATTTATAATTTAACTCTTTGTTTTGTTAATCTTGATTGTTAGAGATAGATGATAAGATGCTTGAGAGTTCAATTCCATTTTTGTAATATAGGAATTTTGGTAATGGAGTTAGGTTTTTCTTGAATGTCTTGTTTGTGCCCTTTCTTAATTTTTAAATTTCACTAATATGTCTTTAACCTTGATTGGATTTGTGGTGTTTAATTTTTAATAGGAAAGTGAGGAAATAATTTTAAAAATATGATGTACATGGATGAGGGTTCTTGAGATAGTTGCTTTGTTCTTTATCTTTGAGTTATTTTTTCCTTGTTGATTGTAATGGGATTTCTATTTATCATGAAGTTCTTGCTATCCTTAATACATTGCTCTATTGATTCATATAATTATGCTGATTCAAGTTAATTGAAAGGTATGGTTTGTTATTGCCCAATTTTGTGCATAATTGAGGATTGTTTTCAACTGTGTTTTTTTAGCATTCCGTTGACCATTTATCATGAAAGGATACCAATAGAAAGTCAACTTGCATTCTACTTTATCATGAAAGAACACTTGCATAACCATTTTTGCTGCTGTCAGTTTCTTATTGCAGTACTGAATGTTTCATTTATTTTCGGAACTATAGAGCTCCAATTTGAATGTTTCTTATCTCGTTTGAATCATAAGACATATATATTTCCATGTATAAAATTTCTAGATTTTTTGCATATCTCTCCTAATCCTAGTTCACATTTCAAGTTAGTTGTGTTTTTTGTGCTGTCAAGTTGCCAGACAGCTCTGGCAGTGCTTAGTATTTTAATTCTTTCTAGGGCTATAGAGCTTGTAATTTAGCACCATTTGTCTCGATAGAACTATAAGATGTGTGTCTTTGATGTGTGTAATTTTTTATTTTTTGCATGTCTCTCCTGCTCCCAGTTTGCATTTAAAATTGGATATTTTTTCTGTATTGTTCGATTATCTGTCTCCTTTGGCAGTAGTCATTGTTCTTCTTATAGTTGGAGCTACAAAGCTCAAAATTTAGCACTGTTTGCTTTGATAGAACTGTAATATGTGTGTCTTCGATGTGTGTACTCTTAGATTTTTTTCATGTCTCCCCTGCCCCCAGTTCACATTTATGGTTTGTTGTTCCATGACTGGTTAAGAGCATTTCTCCTACCTATCTTGTTTGGTTTTCTATGCCGTTTAAAGATTGTTTTTTAGCATTTTTTTTTGTTTCTATTCCGAGGCATTTTGAAAGTTGTTCTCGACACCTTTTGAAGTGTTATTTGAGTGTATTTGTTTCTTAGTGATTTCGCTATTTTGAATTTGTTTTTGTCGATTGTTTAAGGTTCTGTTTGGTCTATTTTTTTGTGTTTATTACCTACATTTTTGAACTGGTTTTCCTCCCTATTTCAATGGTATCTTGTGACTGTTTGGAGTAGGACTTATGTTTCAACTTATTCCTATGTTGTTTAGTGACTTTCTGAGCATGAATTGGTTGCTGATTTTGCATTGTTTTAAATTATTCTACATTCATCTTTGCTGTTTTAGGACTGCTTTATAGCTCATTTCTCATGCTAATTATGCACTACTTTAGAACTGCTTCTAGGCTAATTTCCTATGCTGTTTTTAGACAATTTTTTTGGACTGATTTTGCACCTTTTTTTTTTGAACTATTTCTGAACTTGTGTTCATTAACTGTTTCCTCATTGTTTCGGACTAATTTTCCTTGTTGCTTAATTAATTTTAAGTATTATTTGAGTTGATTTCTTTTGTTGTTTTGACTAGGTTCATGGGGTTATTTCCAACTAGTTTCATTCAGGGGCTGTTTTGGGTTTGTTTACTTGGCTATGTTGGCATGCCATTTTGGGAATATGTGAGGGCTGTTGTGGTTCAAAAATAGAGTTTTTTTTTTTAAAAATTGTTTCCCCATTTTTTTTCATTCTTTTCTTGATCAAGGACCCTTTTCTAGACTTATTTCTTATATTATTCTTGTACTACTCTGGGTTTATTCTGAATTTGTTTCTTTTGTTATTTCTGCGCTATTTTAGTTAATGTCTTTCTTATTATTTTTTTACTAATTGCAATTTTTGTAAGTGCATGAGTTTTTTTTTCCTCCTCTTTATGGACTCTGGTGAGGCCATGTGCTATGTAAGCAAATCCCCTTTCTCAAGTTGGAAGATGTGAGACCGATTTGAGTCTCGAAGCGAGGATACACTTTTTTCATTTTATTTATTGAATAAAATTAAAATTCCCTTCCCTGAGACAAGTGTTGTAATAATTATATTCATATATTTGCTTAGCATTTATGAATGTGATTGTTCGTTTAGTATCAATAGGCCCCTTATCTATCATAGAGGGATAGGGTATCCATCTGTATATTAGGTGGCCCACTTTATTGTTCATAGGTAAGTATAAACATCACACTAAAGGTTGCCATATGCGAGAACTGGTGGAAGGATTTAGGGCTCGTTAGTTGCATGCATTTCACGTTTAAATTTGTTACCAATATTTTTATTTTTATTTATCTAGTTTATTTGAGAGATGAATAAAATACATCTTTTGGCCATTTTACGTTCGCACAACTAATTTCGGGTAACCATATTTTAAACAGGTGTTGTGGGATGCCTAACACCTTCCCTATACACAAACTGACTCTCGAATCCTCTATGGTTCGTAAATGATTTTTTAAATTCAAAAGGAGTTTTCTAATTGCTCTCTATTTTTTTAATACAATTGGTAGCGACTCCAAGTTTTCTTCAAAAACTAATCTTTTTTTAAAAGTTTGACATCCGCGTTGTAGCAATCTTTGGGTACGTTATGATAATGCATACATAGAGCAATGTCTTTGAAAATGTCTTTAATACTGTCATGGATGTTAAAGGCAACAGTAAGGACAATGTGAAGACGAGACTAGATATGGCAAAATTATGTAAATGTCCCAGTTTGGAGTTGCAAGACTTGGGTAATGGAAAGTTCGCAAAACCCAAGACATTATATACACTTAGTATTGACTAGAAGAAAGCTGTGTGTGAATGGGTGTAGAGTCTGAAGCTTCTTGATGGACATCCAACTTAGGGAATTGTGTGGATACTTATCTTTGGACTTTGACCCACATGAAAAGTCATGACTGCCATGTGTTTATGGAAAGTCTCCTATCAATTGCTTTTATTGGCTTGCCTACTCCTGTTTGGGAACCTCTTATTAAGTTAAGTCAATTTTTCTAAGATCTTTGTTCTCCTACTTTGTGCAAGGATGACTTGCAGATAATGGAGCAGAATATTCCCATCATATTGTGCAAACTTGAGAAGATTTTCCCTCCTGCTTTCTTGGATGTGATGGAGCATTTATCGGTTCATTTAGTTGAAGAAGCGATCAATGGTGGACCTGTCCAATATAGGTGGATGTACCATTTCGAAAGTTTCCCTCATACCTTAAAGCGAAAGGTTAAAAACAAAGCTCATGTGGAATGTTCAATTTGCGAAGCATACATCCTTAAGGAGACTTCAACTTTTTATTTGTACTACTTTGAGTCGAACGTCTATTCAAAGACTAGAAGAGTGCCTTACAATAATGATGGTGGGGAAATTTATATCGGCAACCTATTTCCATCTTCAATCCTCCTGCTTTCCTCCATTAGTTAGTGCACTTTTGCTTGCTTTGTCTAACTTCTCTAAAGCTTTCGAGATTGAGCGTGATGCCTCAGGTATTGACATTGGAATTGTGTTGATGTAAGAAGGGTGACCTCTTGCATATTTCAATGAAAAGCTTAGAGGAGCCACCTTGAACTACCCAACCTATGACAAGGAGATGTACGCTTTGGTGAGGGCTTGGAAATTTGGCAGCACTATCTACTTCCAAAGGAGTACGTGATTCATACCGATCATGAGTCCTTGAAGCATTTGAGAGGGCAAGGCAAGTTGCACAAGCGGCACACCAAATGGGTTGAGTTTATTGAACATTTTCCTTACATAATTAAGTACAAGCAAGGTAACAAAAATGTGGTTGCCAATGCTTTGTCTCGAAAGTATACTCTTATCTCTACTCTTGATGCCAAGTTGTTAGGATTTGAGTTTTCTAAGGAATTGTATCATGATGACCCTGATTTTTCTACATTTTTCTTACATGTGAAAAGGGTGCATATGATAAAGTCTATATGCATGAGGGATATTTGTTTAGGGAGAGTAAATTGTGTGCCTAGAGGATCTATGTGTGAATTGCTAGTTAGAAAGGCACATGGTGGAGGTTTGATGGGACACTTTGATGTTAAAAAGACTTTAGACATGTTGCATGAACACTTCTTTTGGCCTAGAATGAGAGGCGGTGTTGAAAGTTTGTGTGCTAAGTCTACTACTAAGCCCCATGGATTGTATACCCCTTTACCCGTTCTCGAAGTGACATAAATTGATGTGTCTATGGACTTTGTCTTAGGTTTACCTTGCTTCAAGAGGGGTTGATATTCTATTTTTGTGGTTGTTGATAGATTTTTCAAGATGGTGCATTTTATTGCTTGCCATAAAAAGGATGATGTCACCCACATTGCTGATTTGTTCTTCAAAGAAGTGGTTAGATTGCATGGGATGCCTCAGAGCATTGTATCCTATCGAGACACCAAGTTCTTGAGCCAATTTTGGAGAACTTTGTAGGCAAAGTTGGGCACCAAGTTGCTATTTTCCACCCCTTGTCACCCCCAAACGGATGGGCAAATTGAGATAGTAAACCGAACCCTATTTACTTTGTTGCGTATTGTGATTAAAAAGAACATTAATTCTTGGGAAGATTGCTTGCCATTTGTTGAGTTTGCTTATAATAGAGTTGTGCATTTGATAAGTCGGTTTTATACCATTTATCTTGTGTTTATCTAGCTTCTTAATTCTTTGTTCTAGGGTATTTTAGGTTTGATTCTTATGAATTAATGTTTCTTTTATAGTTTTTTACTTTAGAAGTCTTTGGAAGTCAATATAGTGCTTTTTCGGTGTCAAAAAGAGCAAGTTCTGGCAAATTTGGGATAGAGGCAGCAACTTGGGCGCCCCAGCCCCTTATTTGCGAAGAAAACCAAAGATCAGACAAAAGTTAGGGCGCCGTAGCGCCCTAAAGCCAGCGCCGCAGTGCCCTCAAGGCAAAGAATGGGAGGTGCAACCCCCAAACCCAATGTTGTAACCCTTGACGGTCAACTCGGGATTTGACTTCCAGACTTCCTAATTTTATTAGGACTCCTACTTTATTTTAATTATTTTTTTTCCTAAACTTCCTAGGACCTAGGACTTTTAAAGACTAAATTAGGGTTCTATGCGTTTTTACACAAGAGGTAAGAAGAGAAGGGAGATCATGCTTGAAGATTAGGATTTCATCATTGACTTTTAGAGTCTAAGAGTTTCTTTCACCTTTTTCTCTTGTACTTATGTCTAATTTCTGTGTAATCATGCTTTCTCTCATAGTTATGAACTAAATTCCCTTATAGGGCTATGATGTAGCCTAGCTAGAAAGATTTTTTATTTTCTACTTCTTTAATTCAAGAACTCTTTTATTAATTGTCTTCTTATTCTTAAGTCTTCATGCTTCTAATTGTTTGATCACCAATTAGTTGATTAGATAATTGCAATGAGACTGAGAGGTAATTTGTAATTAAAGATCATGGGGATTAAGAACATAGGTTACATGTAGGATATGGATATACCTCCGTGGCCCGTGTAGCTATTTAAAAAGAACCATAGAATTAAGTGAATTTCTAAGTTATTTACAATTCACATAGGAATATAGTGGGTTCATAACTTAGAGATATTTTTGTTTGACCTTGGGAAAGACTAATAAATAATTTAGGGTTCTTGGCTAGCAATTAGAAAAATTGTTCTTGGTTAATGAATTAGGAATAACAAATTGGAATAGCTATGGTGAAATCAAAGGCCCTAGATATTTCTCATCTATTTTTCTATTCATTACTAATTTAGTATTTTTGCCTTTAGATTATCACTTATATTCACTCACTGACTCTTTAGATAAAATTAGAATACACTCAATTTTGGTATGTATTAGCCACAGTCTCCGTGGCACGATACTTTACTCTCATTTTATTGCTTGAAAACGATAACGTACACTTGCATTAGAGTTTTATACAACAACATTCCACAACGGAATGTGCCCCATTTGTGGTAGCTTATGGTTTTAACCCCCTTACTCCATTAGACTTAATCCCATTGCCTATGCAACATTGTGTTAACCTAGATGGCAGAAAAATGGCTGAACAAGTGAGGCAACTTCATGAGAAGGTTAAGTTGCAAATTGAGAAGAGAAACGAACATTATACAATAATGCCAACCAAGGGCGGAAGATAGTCATCTTTGAACCCGACGATTGGGTTTGGCTTCACATGTGGAAGGAGCGCTTCCTGGTTCAATGATGATCTAAGCTAGTTCTGAGAGGAGACGATCTCTTCCAAGTAGTAGCAAGGGTCAACAACAACACCTATAAGCTAGATCTTCCTGGTGAGTATAATGTGAGTGCCATATTAATGTTTCAGACATTTCTCTCTTTGATATAGGAGGCGATTCGAGGATGAATCCTTCTAAAGAATAGGGAAATGATGAGGATTATGGCACCTAATCAAGAGACCTGTTATCCATGTCCGTGGGTCCAATCACAAGAGCAGGAGCTTAAAGGATGCAAGAAGCTTTGACTGGCTTGATTGAGAAGATCGAGACTTAAGGAGAAAGTGTGGATGAAGACCAAAGGCTTGTGAGTTTCATTTGGATTGAAAATGAGCTTGCTGAAGACAAGGCAGAACCTTGGGCGCCACAGCGCCCCAAATGATTCAGAATGGCTTCCAAGCATAGGCTCAGGCTTTGCATCGCTACCCATTAGCGTTGCAGGACCCTGTCAGTTTTCAGCCTAGCGAGTTTTTACCCAAAACGAGCATTTTGGTTAGTGGCTCCGAGCTTAGACTAACTTTTAGCTAATTTGAGCCTAATGCAAAAGCAATTTCACTCAGGTTATTAATGTTATCCATTTTGGGACATTTAGCTATTAGTTTAGGCTTATTTAGGTTTTCTTTAAGGCCTTTGGCCCAATTAGACTTAGAATTAGGTTTGTTTTCAATTATAAAGGAGTTGACCCACTTGTGGTAACATAACTGTGAGATATTCAAAATTTGAATGAAGAGTGAATTTTCCTTCATTGTTCTTTGAAATAACTTCTAGATCTTATCAAGAACCGACGGTTCTTGTGGTGATCATCCTAGAACTTATCGCTCGCCTTCTATCTTTGTCAAGCATGACATTTATATCCTTCCCCGTATACCTTTGGTTCCCGCTTTGCTAAGTGATGGGTCGAGACCCTCATTTTTGTTCTGAAACTCGATTTAGACGGTTTATCGAGCATTTAGAATCTCTACCTTCGTGTTATGATGAACACACTTTTTATACAATAGTTATTCCTCATACTTAGTCTTTTAAACCTCTTTTGGGCTGAATTGCATAGACTTAGACCTCATTTCATGACTTAGGATCCATTTATGCTTAATTGCAATTTCCAGCAATACTGGGCATTATATGCTGTCTCTGTGTTTCAGGCATATCTTGAGTTCTGGATGTCCAAAAATTCCGAGTCATACCTTGTTGGAAAGCTGAGAGAATTGTCTACAACTTTCTTTCAGGGCTCCAAAGCTAATTCGGACGTTCAGAAGGTCATATGCAGCCTGGAAGCCAGAGAAGACATGCTGTCGCAGGATCCTGACCTACATGCAGTATTTGGGTCATAACTTGAGTTGTAGATGTCATATTGACCTGAAACTGGTACCATTGGAAAGCTAACAGACAGAGCTTCAATTGATATGAAGACCGGTTCACCATATTTTATGTGGAAGATGGTCTTATTTGCTGTGCAAGTTAGCTGACGGTTCCAGACACCTTCTGCCACTTAAATGGGCCTAACTTCCTCATGACAAGTCCAAATGGGCCCAAACCAAAGCCCAATTGAAGCTAAGGCCCATGGGAACAAGTGTGCCCTAAGGGCAATTTAGGTGTGCATGTAAAATTGGAGGTCTATATCAGAAGAAGGAGGCAGCCGAAATTCATAACCACCTCATTAGATATTTTAGACAGATTTTTGTGCTTTCCTTAGTTCTTAAGTTTTCTTTAGATATTTTGTAAGAACTTCAGCTCCTCTTGTTCATGGAGGGCTAATCCAACATATCAATCCAGGTTTTGCTATTCTGATTATTGGTTTTGAGATTATGAGTTGTTGTTCTTCATTTTAGTTGTTAATCAAAGTTCTTTCAATCCTTTGAAATATTCTGTTTGAATTGCTTAATTCGAATTTGGATCTTCATGTGTGATTGCTTAATTGCATGTGATAAAAGAGGATTGTATGGTTGATTAATGTTTCTGAGCTTTTGGATGGATTAATCACCTTGGCTGGATCATGGACTTAGGTAAAACTAGACTTGAATGTTTGCTTAATTCATTTGGTCTTAGTTAAAACCGAATTCTGGTTGCTTAACCAGTGGAATCCATAGAACATTGAGAGGCTTCTTGATATGTTTTAAAGGCCAAGAACATGGTTAATAATTGAATGGATCATTAGAAATCAAGGATGAACTTAAATCAGAATTAGTAAAGACTTGGATTGGTTGCTTTCTCTTAAACTTCACCACTGATAATTAATTTTCGTTAATCACATAAACCACCAAAACCCCCCTATTTACATGCTTCTTAATATGATTCACTAAATAGAACAATCCTTAGGTTCGACTTAGGGCTGTCCTATGCTGCAAAAAGCTAGGTAACCGACCTAAAACATTAAGTAATTTGAGGAGCCTCGGCAGCTCATCATGTTACCCCATAGGGATTCACATCACTATACGTAATTAACACCCAAATCCATACTCTGAAGGTAGACAACTTTGTATGTGTCTAATCGCTAGGTGTCGAATTGCACTATTACAATTGTTTAAAATGGAATAAACCAATCGTTGGTGTTGTTCGTGTAATATTTGGGCATTGTTCATGCAATTTACATACACTAACCCTCTTTACCCATCATATGGGTCTATTTATATTTTTGAGTAAAATCCTTTTTTGGTCCTTCAAAAAATTTTAAATTGTCACTTTAATCACAACTTTTTTTTTTGTGCCACTTTAGTCATTCAATTTATGATTGGTTTGCCAATTTAATCCTTTGTCTAGGTTTGTTAGTGAAGTTTGATGGAAATTTCCATGTGACACGATAAGTGGTGATGTGGCACCATAAAAAAATTAAAAAAAAGTTCTTTCTCTCTCCCCCCCTCTCTGTGTACACCTATGCCCCATCCTTTCTTTGCAACTCTTCCAATCTCCGACCACCACCATCTATCAACAAGGTGGCTGGGATTAATTGGCAGATAATCAAGAAGATTCTACATGCCATTTGAAGTCTATGGTGTTATAGCAAGTACTAAACCTCCTTTAGGAGCACAGGGGTAGGATACAATAACTGGGGAGCTTTCTCAAAATGATGGGTTTACAGTTAAATCAACTTATCAAGGCTTTGTTGGGAGTTCCCATCATCCTCACAACCATTTATGTGTTAGATCGTTCCTTTGTCTTACTACTCATGAGAGCTTGGTGACGAATGAGTTTAGATTTCGAAGGCATACTAGATGTGGCAAGAGTGCAGAGTGAGTTTTCATATGTTAAGGGATTGTGAATTTTATTGATTTAGTATGGTATAGATTGGTGAAACCAAAGGATTGGCTAGAGTTTTATGGCATGGGCTTGCATGATTGGCTTATTGTAAACACCATATTTTGTCTGGGTATTTTTTGTGGCATTTTAAAAATGATGATTTTTGAAAAGATGAAAGCTCTTAATTTTTTATCATTGCTTTTATATTTTTAGTTAGGCCTTTGTAATAAAGAAAAACCTAGTCTTACTATCTTAGCCTAATCCATTGTTAATCTAACCCATTCTTATATATAGCCCATTTGGCCCATTTATTAGCATTTAGATTTTTGCAAATAGTAAATAAATAAAAAAAGTAGAGCGAATAAATTTTATAAATAGATTTTTGCATCACTAGATCTAGGAGGATCAATGATAGAGCAAAAAATAAATTTCTCTCACTCTCCATTGGTCCGAGTTTATGCACCTTATCTTCATTAAGTAAATAAGTAATTGAAAAAGAAGCAAAAACAAAAAAAGAAAAAAAAAAAAGAGAAAATAGAAAGGGGATCAGCAAAGAAAGAGAAAGAGGGAGGAGGAAAGAAAAAGAAAAGAGGAGAAGAAGAAAGGGAGAGAAAATGAGGAACTTGGGAAAAAGGAAGGGAACCAAAGAAAGAAGAATGTTTGAATCTCCATAAAATTCATTCTAAAAGGGTAATTTCTACTGTAATTCTTTCATCCTTACTGTTGGATTTTTGATCCATGGTGATTAATTTGTCTATTTGTTATTATGTGTGAATGATTATGCTGAATTTCTAAATCATATGTAGTTTGATGGAGTTTGAGATTAATTCTTATGGTTCTAGAATACCTACAGTGTTAGATTCCTAAATTTAATTTCAATTTTTTTATGTTGATATATAAATAATTTTGATTTTGGGACTTTGAGTTGTTTATTTGACTGTTAATATTTGGTTTGGTTGTGGATTGTGCATTTTCGGGTCTGTCAATATTCTCTGGCAACCCTTGGTTTTTATTTTCCAAATGGAGCTACAGAGCTCCGATTTTAGTGATCTTTCATTTGTTAGAATCGGGAGACATTTTCCTCCAATGTGCAAAAATTTTAAAACCAAATTCCTTTTCCCATGCTCCCAGTGTTTATTTGAATGTGTCTATTTTTCTGCTATTTTGGGACTGTTAGTCTTTCTTGACAACCCTCAATTTTTATTTTCTAGATAGAGCTACAGAGCTCCAATTTGAGTTATTATTGTTTTTTAGAACTAAGAAGCATGTTTCTCTTATGTATAAAAATTTCATGATCAAATTCTCTTTTCCTTGCTCCTAGGTTTTCTTTGAATTTGATTATTTTTCTGCTATTTCGGGTCTGTCAATCTTTTTTTCCAACCCTCGGTTTTTATTTTCTAGATGAAGCTACAATGCTCCAATTTGATTTATTCTTGCTTTGTTAGAACTGGAAGACGTTTTCCTACTGTGTGTAAAAATTTCAAAAGCAAATTCATTTTCTCCTATTCTTAGTTTTCATTTAAATTTGGCCATTTTTTGGCACTATCATGTTGTCAGATGTCAATGACAGCATTTAGTCTATTGTCTCTAATTTGAGCTATAAAACTCTGTTTTACATGATTCTCATCACCATAAGACATATATCTTTTATGTGTAAATTTTTTTTTATTTTTTTTTATGTTTCCCCTACTCTCAGTTATGATTTAAACATGGCTATTTATTCCCCACTGTTGCTGTTGTCATGTTTCTGGCAACGTGTCATCTTTCGTCTTTAGTTTCAGCTATAGTGCTCCATTTTGCATGAATCTTATCTTGTTAGAACCGTGAGACACGTGTCTTTGATGTGTGCAATGTTTAGAATTTTTGCATCTGCCCACTGCTTCCAGTTCTAATTCGAGCATTGGCTATTTTGAGTGGCTAATTAGCATTTGAAATCTTGGGTTTTCTTGAGACTTTTTTCATCTTGATTTGTGGATGTTCTTGGTCTGTCCACATGTTGTTTAGACACCTTTTAGGTCTATTTGTCATGCTATTATATGGTTTTAGGAATGGTAGCTATGTAATTCGATTATTTTATTGGATAATATTTTTTCTTAGTTTCACTAACCACTGTTTTTGTGAGTGTACAAATTTTTCTTTACAAGTGTTAGTGAACTTATGTGATATATGAATGGACTCCCTTGTCGTAAACTATAAGGATATGAGGCCGACCTGAGTCCCAAAGCGTAGATGCAATTTTTTTCTTGTTTTATTTATTTATTAGGTGTAATTAAAATTCCCTCCACCAAGACAAATGTTGTAATAATTATATTCATACATTTACATAGCATTTAGGAATGTGATTATTTGTTTAGTATCCATAAGCCCCTTATTGATATTTGCCTATTATGCCTTTAAGTTCCATGTTTTACCAATGGATTCTTACTTAGATTTGATTAAATTTGCTTTAAACATGATACTTAACTCATGTATTTGTGTTATCAGGTGTTTCTTTAGTTGATCAAGCTAAATAAAGGATTTTAGGAAGTTTTTGGAGCAAAATCAGAAGAATTTGAAGTGCAGATAGGGGACATGGCCCACACACAGCCGTGTGTGTGCCCGTGTCCAACATCCAGAAAGCCCTGCTCTAGTTTACTGAGAAACACGGCCAGAATTTATGACCAACACGCCCGTGTTTAAGCCATGTTTGCAGTCCAGAGACATCCTGAGATGAACACACCTTCACCATAAGTGAACACGGTCGTGTTTGAAGTCCAAAAGAGGTATTTAAGTGACACGCCCAGCCACCTTAAGTGAACATGACCATGTTCGAGCATCTGAAGTTGAAACCCTAGAATTCAAGCAGAATATATACGAACTCTAGAAGGAAGATTGGGGTATCTTTGGAGAGTCGAACATTTAGAGTTCTTGGGAGACACCAGAGGCCAGGTGCGGGAGGAGCACTTTGGAGGCTTGGAGAAGATCAAGATAGAAGATCAACCCCTTGAAAGAATTCATGAGAATGAGTTTTTCTGATTCTATCTTGTCTTCTTTGTATTCTTTTGATTCAGATTTTATCATGAACTAATTTGTAAAGGTTTAGATAGGATGAACCTTAGAACTACATTTGAACTCTTCTTCCTTTGATTTAATGAGAATATACCTTTCATTTCTTGGAATTGTCTATGATTATTATTTGTGTTGAGTTGATGAAGCATGCTATTGATTTAACACTAGATTTTAGTTTATAGATTGACAAATTGTAAATTGAACAAGATCACTTATAGGCAGTGTGATTTGCTTGGAATCACTAGAGATAAGGTTCACATAAGTCCTCTGATTTGAGTCAATGTATTAAGGGAATTCACAGAACACGAATTAATGCATTCTTGGGGGGTTTTGATTAGGAAGAGATTTTAGTCAATCAATTTAAGAATAGATATCATATTGCTTGAGAAAGAATAAGGCATAATTCAGGAAATTCCATCAGTCTAAGTAAAGAATTGGTGACCATTGAGTTAAAAATGAAAGTGCAATGTTTGTTCTAGGGGGATTCTTATCTAGACCTATCTTTCTCAATTGATAAATCTATCAAATTCATTGTTATTATTTTCTTGTCTTATTTATATTAGTTTAGATTAAGTAGTTCATTTATTAAACCACAATTCTGAGATTAGATAATAGAAAAAGGATTACTAGTAATAGCTATAGTTTCTCGTGGGAATGATATATGTACTCGATTAAACTATTCTACAAAACGATAGGTACACTTTCCTAGAGTGATTGTAGTATTGATTTAATTGAATACAATTCTAAATCGAAACATCACTTACCTATCATGGAGGGATAGGGCAATCTATCTGTATATCAGGTGGCCCATTCTATTGTTCCTAAGTAAGGATAAGCACCACCTCGGAGGGCCATATGCGAGGAAATGGTGGAAGGATTTAGGACACATTAGTTGTATGTATTTCACATTTAAATTTATTACCAATATTTTTATTTCTATTTCATTTATGTAGTTTATTTGAGAGATGAATAAAATACATCTTTTGGCGATCTTATGTTAGCACAACTAATTTCGGGTAATGGTCTTTTAGACGAGTGTTGTAGGGTGCCTAACACATTTCCCATACACAAACTGACTCTCGAACCCTCTCTTGTTTGCAAACCATTTTTTAAATTAAATTGTTTTTTTTTCAAATTGTTCCCCATTTTCATAATACAATTGGTGGTGACTCCAAGTTTTCTTTCAAAAGCTAATCTTTTTTTAAAGGTCTATCATTCTCGTCATAGCGACATTCGGGTACATTATGACACTTATTTCAAATCTAAAAGGTGACCATGGAAGGGTTGGTGGAAGTTGGAGCTACATCTTTGCTACAACTCTTTACACAACAACAACCACTCTGGAGTGGGCAATGGCAGAGCTTCTTCACAACCCAAAAATGCTAAAGAAAGTGCAAGCCGAGCTGAGGAGCCTAATAGGCCCAAATAAAAAGCTAGAATAGAAGGACATTGAGAACCTTCCCTACCTTAAATTAGTGATCAAGGAAACGATGAGACTTAATTGACCCACTTCTTCCTTTCTTAGTCTCGCACATGGCCATGGACTTTTGTAACATGCTTGGCTATTCTATTCCCAAATGGACTCAAATTCTAGTAAATGTTTGGGCAATTTAGAAAAACCCCAAAGCGTGGGATGACACATTATTGTTTAGGCCAGAAAGGTTCTTAGAGCCGAACACCATAGATTTGAAGCGGCAGAACTTTCTTTATTCTTAGCTAGTCCCAACCACCTTCTTGATAGATGGTGGTGGTCGGAAGATGGAAGAGTTGCAGAGAGAGGGAAGGGCATGGGTGCACAGAGAGAGAGAGAGAATTTTTTTTTGTTAAAGTGTCACATCACCACTTAACGGCTATGTTAGCACTTAACATGACACGTAAAAATTTCTATCCAACCTCACTAACGGACTTAGACGAAGGACTAAATTGATAGACGAATCATAAATTGAAGAACTAAAGTGACACAAAAAAAAAATCAAGATTAAAGTGACATGTTAAAAATTTTTGAAGAACCAAAAAGGAGTTTTACTCTATATTTTTATTGGTAGTGCCTTATTCGACTACATAATGACATGGTGCTTGGATGAGGAATTCAATCTTGGATTTTTTTTTGTTGCTCTTGGACTATTATGCATGATTTTATTTGTTTATTTGTTTGGCTAACACTATGTGACTCCGTCTCTCTTTTTCCTCTCTTGTTATGATTATCTGGTTATTTGTTTACATGTTCTGATTATCTAATTTTGCTATGATAGAAATTGTGAACTTGATTATGTTAAGAGTATGTGAACTTGAAAGAGATGTTGATTGTTGGAAAATATAATTTTGTTATGAGGCACCAATTTAAATTATTTATATATAAATTAGGTGTTTATATATTTTGATTTTTAGTTATTTGAATATTTAAGTTTGAGACTTTTACTTATGAGTTAAGTTTGATGATTTATGCTTCATCCTCTGTGTTTTTATTTTTTGTGAATCTTTGAGTTTGGAAAAAGCTTCGATTCAACTAGTTCGACTAGCGGTCCTGACGCAACGAGAAAGCAAAGAAAGGAACCTCAAACAAAATCAAAGGAACCTCAAGAACAAACTGTATAATCTCAAAAGAAAACTGAATAATATTCTGAATGCGGCTACAATGAAACATAAAGCTTAAGTACTAAAAGGAAACCCTAAAATATTACAAAAGAAATCAATAAACTAGAAAACAGCCCAAAACTGACGTTTCTAAAGGATTTTGGGCCCAAAAATGGCCTCAACCAGGTGAAACCTTGTTGCCACTACATGGGCCTCTGAATGAGCTTCGAAACGGCGGGTCATGGGCCTCATAACTCCACCCGAGCTGAAAGTTACGCCTTTATTATTGAAACATGTCAATTAGGACCTCTTTTTCTTCTGGGCCTTATTATGCTCTCCTCGATCCATGAAATCTCTTGCGACCCGATCCACGTCAGTCCCCTCCACTTGAGAAAAACTCACCCTCGAGTACACTGTATCATCCGGATACAAAGGAATCTCAGAAGAATAGTAAAGGTAAAGATCTGCCACATTAAATGTTTTGGAAATCCCTAAGGCATCCGATAAACCCACAATGTAAGCATTATCATTAATCTTCTGCAGAACCTGATATGGCCCGTATTTCTTGGGTTGCAACTTGCTTTATGTGCCCACTGGAAATCTCTCCTTCCTCAGAAACACCATTACCTGATCACCAACCTTAAAGCTCTGTTGTCTATGGTGTTGATCTGCAGCCTTCTTATATCTAGCATTTGCTTGTTCTAGCTTACTTTTCACCTCCTCCTGAACATTCTGCCACTGATTGGCTAAGTTTGTTGCAGCTGCATGGACTTTAGGCAACTTAACTAGATCAACAGCATGCTGGAGTCCTACCTAAAGCACTATGGACAACATTGTTGTATGTAAATTCAGCCTGAGGTAAGGCAACATCCCATTGTTTCGGCTTGTCTCCACAAATACTCCTAATCAGGTTCCCCAATGTCCGATTAACTACCTTGTTTGTCCATCTGTCTGGGGATGAGCTGTGCTACTGAAGTTCAATGCAGAATCAAACATCTTCCACAAAGTTCTCCAGAAATGGCTAAGGAACTTGCTGTCCCTATTAGATGTAATGGATTTAGGAACACCATGTAGACGAACTACCTCTTTGAAGAACAACTTGGCCACATTAGTTGCATCTGCAGTTTTCTTGCAAGGAATGAAGTGAGCCATTTTAGAAAATCTGTCAACAACAACAAAGACAGAATCCACACCCCTTTGAGTCCGAGGCAACCCAAGCACGAAATCCATAGACAAATCCTCCCAAATATTATCTGGAACTGGCAATGATGTGTATAAACCTGTATTCTGGGACTGCCCTTTTGCTGTTTGGCACACATAACACCTCTGTACTAGATGCATCACATCCCTTTGCATATGAGGCCAATAATAACACTCCCGAATGGAAGCATATGTCTTGTCATGCCCCAAGTGTCCAGCAAGACCTCCCCCATGTAAATCACGAATCAACTTCTCCCTCAAAGATGTTTTAGGGATGCAAAGTTGATTACCCTTCATGAGATAACCCTCATGGATATGAAACTCTCCGTCAACATGCTGATTAATACAATTCTCCCATATTCCCCCAAAATCCTCATCAGCAGCATATAGGTCTTTCACAATTTCAAAGCCTACAATCTCCTGTCTCATGGTAACTAGCAGCTCACATCACCTACTCAAAGCATCAACCACCCTATTCTGCACACCTGCCTTATGCCTCAAATTAAATGTGAACTTCTCTAGGAACTGAGACCACCTAGCATGCATACCCTTGTCCATTCGCTTTTGACTCTTTAAATACTTCAGAGCATCATGATCAGAGTAAAGGACAAATTCTTTATTGATGAGATAATGCTCCCAATGTTTCAGAGCACAAACTACTGCATAGAACTCCTTGTCATAAGTGGACCACTTTCGCCTGGCATCACTGAGCTTTTCACTGAAATAACACACGGGTCTCTTCCTCTGGGACAACACAGCACCTATTCCCACACCACTGGCATCACACTCGACTTCAAATAAGGCCTCAAAGTCAGGCAAAGCCAATACAGGAGCAGTACTCAACTTTTCTTTCAGAACTGCAAAACTGGTGTCAGCTTCTTCACCCCACTGGAATTTCCCCTTCTTCAGACACTCAGTAATTGGTGCTGCAATGCTACTGAAATTTCTAATAAAACGCCTATAAAATGTAGCCAACCCATGAAAACTCCGAACCTGAGAGATGGTTCTAGGAGTTGGCCATTCTCTTATAGCTCGGACCTTCTCTTCATCTACCTGAATACCCTCTGCACTAACCACATAACCTAGAAACAACAGACTATCAGTCATGAAACAACATTTTTTCAGGTTAGCATACAGCTTATTTTTCTGCAGAACTGATGAGCTGCCGAGGCTCCTCAAATTAGTAAAAGTTTAAGGTCGGTTACCTAAGCTACTTGTAGCATAAGGCAGCCCTAAGTCGAACCTAAGGATTATTCTGAGTAGTGAATCATATTTAGAAACATATCAACAAGGGGGTTTTGTTTGTGCAAGTGTTTTACAGAAATTAATTGTAAGTGGTAAACCTAAAAGAAAACAACCAATCCAAGTCTTAACTGATTCTGATTTTAATCCATTCTTGATTTTCAATGATCCATTCAATTATTAACCATGTTCTTGGCCTTAGAAAACATCAAGAAGCCTCTCAGTCCTCTATGGATGTCCACTGGTTAAGCAACCAGAATTCGGATTTAACTAAGACTAAATGAATTAAGCAAACATTCAAGTCTAGTTTTACCTAAGTCTATGATCTAGCCAAGGTAATTAATCCATCCAAAAGTTTAGAAACATTAATTAACCATACAATTCTCTTTTGTCACATGCAATTAAGCAATGAACACATGAATAATCCAAATCCGAATTTAAGCAATTCAAACAGAATATTTCAGAGGATTTAAAGAACTTGATTAACAACTAAATGAATAACAACAACACATAATCTCATAATCAATAATCAGAATAGTTAAAACTTGGATTGATTTGATGATTTGGCCCTCCATGAAAAAGAGAAGCCAAGTTCTTACAAAATATCTAGAGAGAAAACTTAAAGACTAAGAAAAACTAGAAAGCTGTTTAAAATATCCTAATGCCTTCATTATGATTTTCGGCTGCCTCCTCTTGAAGATATAGACCTCCAAAATTACATGCACACCCAAATTGCCCTTAGGTCACACTTATTCCTATGGGCCTTAGCTTTCATTGGGCTTTGGTTTGGACTCATTTGGACTTGTCATGAGGAAGTTAGGCCCATTTAAGTGCCAATAGGTTTCTGGAACCATCAGCCAACTTCGACAGCAAATAAGACCATCTATAATATAAACTCTGGTGAACTAGTCTTCATAACAATTAAATCTCTATCTGTTAGCTTTCTAATGGGACCAGTTTCAATTCCATGTGACATGTATAGCTCAAGTTATGGCCCAAACACTGCATGTAGGTCAGGATCCTGCGACAGCATGTCTTCTCTGGCTTCTAGGCTGTATATGACCTTTTGGACATCCGAATTGGCTTTGGAGCCCTGAATAAAAGTTGTAGATAATTCTCTCAGCTTTCCTACAAGGTAAGACTTAGAAATTTTTAGACATTCAGAACTCAACATATGCATGAAACACAGAGACAGCATAAAATGCTCAGTATTGCTGGAAATTGCAATTAGGCAAAAATGAATCCAAAGTCATCAAATGAGGTCCAAGTCTACTCAATTCAGCCCAAAAGAGGTTTAAAAGACTAAATATGAGGGATAACTATTGTATAAAAAAATGTGTTTATCAAATTCCCCCACACTTAGCTTTTGTACGTCTCGGGCAATCTAGAATTCCAAAACTAAGAAAAGAAAGAACAAGGAAACAAAAAAAAATTTAAAAACTAATGGATCACCTCCCAATGATATTTTAGATATGCAGAAGTTCATACCACAAGTAAGATGAGCAATTAAAAATTCAAGGAAGTCATAGAATTCATGAAATAAAATTTTCAACAAACAAGGTAACTTCAATTGGAAAGAATAAGTCAAGAATGATAGATCCTCACAAGATATACTCTCAATCCCTCAAGTGTTTAGAAATTAGGTACTTCACTCAATCAAACTCATGAAGAGATGCACTACCATAAGCTTGCTTATCTTCTATTTCTCCACTACTCAAACAAATGCACACACAAATCAAGAGGACTTTATTTAAGGTTGTAATAAGGCCAATGTAAAGGTAAAGGAATGAATCAAAATGGATATCACAAGGTAAAAACTCAAAGAGAATAAAAGAACATTGGAGAGGAACTCAAATGACAAGCAT
>QAOA01002705.1:235605-251894 GCA_003255065.1 Cercis canadensis
GCATGTATCTATCAAACTTAATCATCAATCCAACATCTAAAACCAAGCATGTGAAATTAAGGATGGAAAACAAGTTATTCAATCATGCTATGAACCTTGAAATGTAATTACTTTAAACTTACAACTTCATAAAATCATTCCCTAAAACATCATTGGAAGGTAATTAAAACAGAAAAAATTTGACAATTAAACAGAAAATAGCAAAGAGACTAAAAACAGCAAAACAATATACTAAACAGAAACAACAAACATAACTAAAAGCAGAAAATCAAAACAGAAACAAAAAAAAAATGACAAAAAACTAAAAACTAAAAACAGAATTAAAAACAGACACAAAAATAGAAAAACAGAATGTAAACCTCCCCCACACTTAAATTTGACATTGTCCTCAATGTAAAAACTGCTAAAAGTAGCAACATATGACAATGAACATCAAGCAAATAAGGACAAGTAAAATAAAAAAGAGAGAAGAAACATCCTTATCAGGGAAGGTAGATGGCATCTTGCAAGTGGACCTCCTCCACAATGTCCTCTTTAGCTCCCTCACAGAATGGCTTGCGGCGGTTGAAACCTGCATGTCCAAGAAATGACCAAACTTCCCGCACACATGTGGGGTAAGATAAAGCAGATATCAAGAACAGAAAATTGAAAATAAAATGAACAGAAAACAATAACAAAAACAAAATAGAATTAAAAACAAGACTAGAAAATAGAAAATTCAAAGCAAAAACAGAAAACAGAAATAGAATAGAAACAGAAGCAAAAACAGAAAACATAATATAATTACAGTAATATAATCAGAAAATGTAGTCCCCTGAAAGCTCAAGGTATCATTTTTCGATTATGTGCAGCAAACACGGCTAGATACCGGGGTCAAAGACCACTCTCACGAAGTCTTGGGTTGCCCCTATAGAGTCATCTGCTAAAGCCGCAGAATCAGAAACCAGAACCAGAACCAGATTCAGATTCACCAGGATTGCCATCGCTTAAAAATACAGAAATTTCAGCACAGACAGCACAACTTATATCACCATCACAAACAACATGTGAATGGCACTGGACATAATCCTCTATACCCACAAAGTCAGGGAATTCAGAACATAGCTCTTCATACACATCCACTAACTCTGCAGGATCATCAATGACCACAGCCTCTGTGATAGAGTCATCTCTTTCTAAAAATGCCGCAATCTCAGAACAAGCAGGGCAAGCAGAATCACCACAACTGCAGCACATAGATCAGATTGCTCAAGAAAGCAGATATCTCAGCACATACAGCACAAGGTACATCACCATGACAATCAGGACAGGAGTTGCACTGAACAGAGTCATCAACACCAACCAAATCTGGGAAGTCAGCACAGAGCTCATCATACTTATCCCCAACTAGATCATCAATCAAATCAATGCGAAAGACAGAGTGCTCATCCATGGAATGCTGCATAGGCTCAAAACCTTGGGCCTGCAATTGACTCGTTGAAAATGCCAATTGTCCAATCTGGATATCTAAGTTTTGTATGGCGGCCTCTGTCCTCTGCTGGAACTGCATGATATGAGTTGCCAATTGCTTAACCAAGTCCTCAATTGAAGGTTCATGTTCTGTGTATGTTGAACTTGGTTGTTGCATAGGCTGCTTGAATGGTTGCCAATATTGTTGTGGAGGCGCTGCATTGCCATATGTCAGATTGGTATGATCTCTCCACTCATAGTCATAGATGTTGAAAGATGGATCATATGTAGGCTGTTAGGGTTGGTATGATAATTTTCTAGAAAAGACATCGGTTGCAGCTACAAAGAGATCTTGAAATCCATAAACATAATCCTGAAGTGTAGGGCATGCATTGGTGGGATGAGAGGTGCAAGCACATATGCCACAAAATTGGATTAGTTGCATGGCTGGTTCAGTGCTTGTTGTCTCACTGCCAATTGTCTCACCAAAGATGTCAATTCATCAAGTTTATGGTCCATCCTCTGTTGGTCAGAAAGTGATACAACAACCTCTTTGACTCTTTTAGTAGTAGGAGAACCTAGTATGCACCATGAACAAAAAAAAGTAACAGAACAACAAAACACAAAATCACACAAAAAGTGACAGAATTGAACTAAAAGATAAACACACAAAATGCACAAAACAAAGACAAAAACACAACAAAATAATTCTAATTAAGGTATCTAAATATTTTTAAAAATTATGAGACCACCACAACTTGAAAACTAGATGAAAATGGAAGTCAAAAATCAAATAAAAAATCTTAAAAAATTGAAAAAGTGGTCTAAACGATGGAATTTGGCAAAAATAGGTGGGGCTCACTACAATGTAGTGAGTTTTGCTTGTTAGGACGTTTTCCTTTAACTGACAAATTCTCAGATTATTCTGGGCTAAAAAAATTCGTATTAAATTTTCTGAAAATTTTGCCTAAAATCTCCCGTTTTCACCAAAAACTAATAAGACAAAACAACAAGGGGGGTTTATGAAGGGTTAGCAGTAAAGTACACTCCTAATAAGATTGATCAAAACTAGAATAATCCCCGGCAACGGCGCCAAAATTTGATGAGCTGTCGAGGCTCCTCAAATTAGTAAAATTTATAGTCGATTTACCTAAGCTACTTGTAGCATAAGGCAACCCTAAGTCGAACCTAAGGATTATTCTGAGTAGTGAATCATATTTAGAAACATATCAACATGGGGGTTTTGTTTGTTCATGTGATTAACAGAAATTAATGGTAAGTGGTAAAGTTTTAGGGAAAATAACCAATCAAAGTTTTAACTGATTTTGATTTTAATCCATCATTGATTTTCAATGATCCATTCAATTATTAACCATGTTCTTGGCCTTAGAAAACATCAAGAAGCCTCTCAGTCCTCTATGGATGTCCACTGGTTAAGCAACCAGAATTCAGAATTAACTAAGACTAAATGAATTAAGCAAACATTCAAGTCTAGTTTTACCTAAGTCCATGATCCAGCCAAGGTAATTAATCCATCCAAAAGCTTAGAAACATTAATTAACCATACAATCCTCTTTTATCACTTGCAGTTAAGCAATGAAAACATGAATAATCCAAATCCGAATTTAATAATTCAAACAGAATATTTTAGAGGATTTAAAGAACTTGATTAACAACTAAATGAATAACAACAACACATAATCTCAGAATCAATAATCAGAATAGTCAAAACCTGGATTGATTTGATGATTTAGCCCTCCATGAACAAGAGAAGCTAAATTCTTACAAAATATCTAGAGAGAAAACTTAAAGACTAAGAAAAACTAGGAAGCTGTCTAAAATATCCTAATGCCCTCATTATGATTTTCGGCTACCTCCTCTTGAAGATATAGACCTCCAAAATTACATGCACACCCAAATTTCCCTTAGGTCACACTTATTCCTATGGGCCTTAGCTTTCATTGGGCTTTGGTTTGGACTCATTTGGACTTGTCATGAGGAAGTTAGGCCCATTTAAGTGCCAATAGGTTTTTGGAACCATTAGCCAACTTTGACGGCAAATAAGACCATATATAATATAAAATCGGGTGAACCGGTCTTCATAATAATTGAAGCTCTTTCTGTTAGCTTTCTAATGGGACCAGTTTCAAGTCCATATGACATGTAAATCTCAAGTGATAGCCCAAACACTGCATGTAGGTCAGGATCCCACGACAGCATGTCTTCTCTAGCTTCCAGGCTGCATATGACCTTCTGGACATCCGAATTGGCTTTGGAGCCCTGAATGAAAGTTGTAGATAATTCTCTCAGCTTTCCTACAAGGTAAGAATCGAAATTTTTAGACATTCAAAACTCAAGATATGCACGAAACACAAAGACAGCATAAAATGCTCAATATTGCTGGAAATTGCAATTAGGCACAAATGGATCCAAAGTCATCAAATGAGGTCCAAGTCTACTCAATTCAGCCCAAAAGAGATTTAAAAGACTAAATATAAGGGATAAATATTGTATAAAAAATGTGTTTATCAAGGACCTTAGTACAGCTCGCAGATGTGAGATGTGTTCTGCCTCTATCTGACTATATATCAGAATGTCGTCAAAATACACAACTACGAATTTGGCAATGAAAGGCTTCAGTACCTGATTCATAACCCTCATCAAAGTGCTGGGAGCATTTGTCAACCCAAATGGCATCACAAGCCACTCATATAGCCCCTCTTTTGTCTTAAAAGCTGTCTTCCACTCGTCTCTAGGTCTAATTCGAAGCTGGTGGTATCCACTACGAAGGTCAATTTTTGAGAAAATTTGTGCGCCATGCAACATATCCAACATGTCGTCTAGTCTCGGGATAGGAAATTTGTACCCCACTGTAATCTTGTTGATGGCTCTGTTGTCAACACATATCCTCCAACTACCATCCTTCTTGGGGGTCAGTAATGCCGAGACAGCACACGGACTCATACTCTCTTGAATATATCCCCTCTTCAACAGATCTTCTACCTGCTCCCTGAGGATCTCTGCTTCCTTCGGACTCATCCTGTAATGTGGTAAGTTAGGTAAACTGGATCCAAGAACCAAGTCAATCTGATGCTGAATGTCTCTCATAGGAGGAAGCCCTGGAGGTAACTATGCAGGTACCACATCACTAAACTCCTCTAATAACAACCTAATAGCCACTGGATGCTTAATAGTTTTTTGCCCCTCATCCAACACTAACACCTGCCTCATGATGAGAGCATGTATCTCCCTGGTCTCCGTAACCTCCTTGTCAAATTCCGCCGCAGATTGTGTCAATGTAAGGAAAGTCCTCCCCTCCACTTTAGAAGCTTTGGTTTTGGAACTACCCTTCATTGGTAATAAAGTGAATTTTCTGCCATCTTTTTGCAGCTTATAAATATTATCCCTTCCATCATGCTGAGCTGCAACGTCAAATTGCCAAGGTCTACCAAATAACAAGTGACAGACATCCATATCTACCACATCAAAATAAATTTCATCCTTATACTTACCGATAGAGAAGGGTACCTTGCATCGCTTAGTTACTTGGATTTTGTCACCAGCCTTAATCCAACTGATTGAGTAGGGATTATGATGTTTCTCCACCTTCAGCCCCAAGCTCTCCACAGCGTCTTTACCAATAATATTTTCGCAGCTACCACTGTCAACAATAACATCAAAAACCCGGCTGCGAATGGTACACCTGGTCTTAAACAATTGATGCCACTGGGTATCATCCTCTTGCTTCGGTGTGAACATCATCCTCCTGATAACATAATTTTCACTCTCATCATTGTAATTGTCTTCATCAGAATCATATTCTTCTACCTCTCCATCTGGACCACACATCTCTTCCTCCTCATCTTCCTCTCGTTCCACAACATGGACTGCTTTTCTGAGGGGGCAGTCACTAGATCTATAGCCTGGTTGATTACATTTAAAACACTTCCTTGGGTAGGGTCTGGTATACGGGTTGGCTGTTTTTGGTGCTTCCCTTGCTTCTGGCACTTTCTATTTTCCTGCAGCCCTATCATCCTTATTTCTATTTTCTACAATCGCCTTGCTCCTGTCATTAGCAGTAGTCTTATAGGTATCCCCACTATAATTTCTACGGGGGTATTCTGTTCTACTTCTTTCCTGCATCAACTGCTCAGCCCTCAAGGCCAGATTACGAGCCTCAGATAAAGTTCTTGCAACCTGCACTCTTATTCTGTCTCTAAGGAATGGTTTCAGACCCTCCAAGAACCTGGCTACCTGCTGCCTTTCTGTCTCCCTTAAATCATTCCTAGTTGCCAACCTTGTAAATTCTGCATAATAGTCATGGATAGACCTCTGACCCTGTTGACATCTCTGGTACTGCTAGAATAGGAACTGTTCGTAATCAAGGGGAAGGAATTCACTCAGCAACAATTATCTCATTCTTCCCCATGTTCTAATAGATGCCTTACCTTCACGAATCCTCCTACTCTGCAACCTTTCCCACCAAGCAGACACACCACCCTTCAATCTACATGCAACCAACCGAACTCTCTTCTCTTCAGGTATTTCCATATACTCAAAGAAGTGATCAATATCTGCAATCCAATCCAGGAAACCCTTAATGTTTAGGTTACCTTGGAAATAAGGAATATCTACCTTCAATTTGAAGTCAGACTCTCTATCGCCATGGTCATTCCTCCTGTTCCTCCTGGGTGGTTCATCAAAATATTCGACTTCATCTTCTTCTAAATCTTCCTCTGTATCAACTTGTCTCCCTCTTCTAAGATCTCCAGGACGAGGAAAATTAACAGGCTGCCTGTGGCCAGCACCGCCGCCAGGCACTCTCCTGCCATCATTCTGTATCCTGTTGGGGTCGTCAAGCCATGCCTCCAATCGACCAAGCACCTCATCCAGTCGATCAAAATGTTCATCATGACGTTGAAGTCGGATTTCGATCTGATCAATTCGATGCGCTAGCACGTCGACCTCCACCCCATGGTCTGGGGTCTCGGCACCTCGAACACCATCGAGAGCACCGCCGCCAACTCTACCTGGACCACTTGACATCAAGCCGTCAAGCAAACCGCTCTGATACCAAACTGACACAGCGAGAAAGCAAAGAAAGGAACCTCAAACAAAATCAAAGGAACCTCAAGAACAAACTGTATAATCTCAAAAGAAAACTGAATAATATTTTGAATGCGGCTACAATGAAACATAAAGCTTAAGTACTAAAAGGAAACCTTAAAACATTACAAAAGAAATCAGCAAACTAGAAAACAGCCCAAAACCGATGTTTCTAAATGATTTTGGGCCCAAAAATGGCCTCAACCGGGTGAAACTTGGTTGCCACTACGTGGGCCTCTGAATGAGCTTCGAAACGGCAGGTCATGGGCCCCGTAACTCTACTGGAGCTGAAAGTTACGCCTTTATTACTGAAACATGTCAATTAGGACCTCTTTTTCTTCTGGGCCTTATTATGCTCTACTCGATCCATGAAATCTCTTGCGACCCGATCCACGTCAGGTCCGACCGGTAATTTTTTGCCACACTAGTTCGTTCATCAGTCCGATTTTTAAAACATTGGTCTTAAGGCTACATGAAGAGAGGTGCCCATCTCCATCTTGATGGGCAGGGACAATGGAGAGCAAGACAAAATGTGAAATTTTACACTTAATTATCCAATAAACATGATTAATTACTTTAATATTGAATTAGTGGGTTAAATAAGGATTAAGTACCTTAACACGTGACATTTGCCATCAATAAGTTGAAGGTAGTTTGGAAAAGGATAAAACTTAGGTAAAGTTACATAGGTGCTAGTGGTGATGTTCCCTTATTAGAACATAACATGTGTATTATTTTTTACACATCAATGTCACCTCATCTTCTCTCTTCATAGTCACACTGTTATCTCCGTTAAAACACAAAATAAAAACTAAACTGTTGGCTTTTTCTCCCCCTTCGCTTTTTTCCTCCACCATCACCGACGGTCCTTTCTCAATCCCTCTCTTTATCTAGCTTTCTCACCCCTCATCTCGTCCACCAAACAAAGTCAATGAAAGTTCCAATTTTCTTTTTCACCCATCCATTTTCCTCTGAAAATGACCAAAACCCATACTTGGGTTAGATTGCAGAGAGCAGAAATGGGGAGGAAGACGATAAAAATAGATGAAATAGAAACTAAGACTACACAAGTTAATGAAAGTTTCAATTTTCTTTTCACACATCCATTTTCCTCTGAAAATTACCAAAACCCATAACTGGGTCAGGTTACAGAGAGCATAAATGGGGAGGATGACGAAACTTCATCTTAATGTTGATGTTCAGCTCATCATTTTTTCTCTTTTATTAGTGGTTCTCACTTGTTATTAATGCTTTTGTAGACTGTGAGTGGAAGGCACAGGCAGGCAACATATGTGTTCCATCATTTGATTGGAGTGCTTTATATTAAATGGATTTGAAGAAAGATGGGTTTTTCTTGGTTGGAAGAGGAACTGAAATTGTCTAGCAGTAGTTGGAGCAAAGGTATATTTTGGAGTTAATAGTGAGAAATCTAGAGAAAGATAGGGATTGAGAGAGGACCGTCGGTGATGGTGAAGGAAAACGATTTAGTTTATATTTTGTGTTTTAACAGAGATAATAATGTGACTATGTAAAGAAAGGATGAGGTGGCGCTGATGTGTAAAAAATACACATGTTATGCTTTAATAGAGGAACTGCATGACCAGCACCTATAGAACTTTATCAATGTTTTTTCCTTTGAAAAAAGGATTTTTTTTTTACACGTTTTTAAATTTTTGGAGACAAATCATACATCAAATAAAGTTGAAGTGGGTAAATTAAAATTTTCTAAATAAATTTCATGAAAATACCATGACAATGGCACCTAAAATGAATTGTGACCACTATATGCGTGAAGAAAATAATCTTGATAAAGGGTGGGTTTGATAAGACATTATCTTACACTATTTGTTTCCCTTATACTTAGACTTTTAGTATGTGTTTCTGCTGATTTCCATAGCCCATAGACATATTTTGTGGATTTGGACTTGTTGGTGCTTTTGGATTTTAATTGCATAATTGTTGATTTCTGGCACTGCTTATGTTTTTCACTATATCTTGAGCTGCAGATATCCCATTGATGCGATTCTAGTTTCGTAGGAAAGTTGACAGAAAATTATACATTTCATATGAAGAGCCTAGAAGTTGATTCTCGCGTCTGGACAACTGAAATTTGAGTGCAAGTAGTCCAGATTTTCTGCATCCGCCCAGCATTGACTTATTCCATTCCTCAGGCCTACCTATTGGACCAGTACCTGTTTATTGACCCAACATCTGCTATTTGGGCCAGCACACATGTCACTAGGGTTTAATCACATTTTTACCTTTAAAAGTTTTAGGAAACTAGGTTTATTTTGTAATTAGGAAACCTAAAGGAGGCAGCCAGCTAGTATTTATTCTTAAGATTGTTGAGAATAAGGATATCATGAATTTACCATCAGAAGCTGCTGCCTCCTGTTCTTGAGTTAGAGTTTAGACCCTTGCTTTGTGTTTAAGCCTTCCATGGAGGGCTAAGTACTTTTGTAATCAATTCAAGAGGATCCAGATATGCTAATCCAGAGTTCTTGTGCTTCAATCTGGGTTTAATTTAATATAGTTTGATTATCTTCTTCTCATCTTCATGTGATTGAATGGTATTTTAATTGCATGCATGCTTTATATGAATTTAAATTGGTTGATTAGATTCATCACAGTAATCAAACTGCTAATCATATGTTAAAGGTTTTTAATATATGGTTAACTTGGACAATTCAGTTATTAAATTAATCTGAATTTAGTGATATAGAGCGGTTGCCTAGATTCTTAGTTCCAAGATTAATTGAATCCTGATTGGTAATCAGTAAGAATTCTAAGTGTTACTGTTAGGGGTTCTAGGTAACATTTAACCAAGAATTAAATCAGACCCATGTTATCTTTAGTGAACAAGGATGAATTAGGGTTTGGTTGCCTGCTTGAGTTGATTACATTTTCTCTTACTTGATCAATTCTATTTATTGCTTTCGAGTACTTATTATACTGCATTCAACACAACCCCCCCCCCCCCCCTCTTTTATTTTATTTATGCTTAAGTCCTATTAGATTAGTTGTTCTGGTGAATCATTGGGAGACGACACTGGTTGCACTCTATACTACAAATCTGTTGCAATTAGTTTTGTAATTTTGTACTGTTTGACACCCGTCAAAATTTTGGCGTTGTTGTTGGGGACTTCATCTAACAAATTAATCTTCTTAGGACTCTTTCGTTACTATTTTGTTTGCTTATTGTTCTTGTTTCTGGTCATTGTTCTTCATCATTCTCTTCCTGTTCTACTTGCTTTTTTATTTTATTTTCCTTATTGGTTTAGGTTTTCTTTCCTTGTTTAGTGTTTCTGTTTCTGTGTTGTTTTCGATTCTCACCAACTCGGATGAGCTGAAAATTAGTGACAAAGGAATTGCACTGTGAGAAGAATTGTGAGGTGAACTTTGTGCTGTTATTGCCCTTGTTGAGCCTCCTTTGCAGCTATTCTGTTTCCTTTGCCATCTTTGTTCACTTTTTGGCAAAATTTTCTATACTTTTTGAGCATTGTGGTGATAGTTTTTCTTGTTGTTTTGTTTCCTTTGATGTTTTAGGTTTTCATTGTGTGAATTCTGGTGCCTTGGTGCCAGTTTTCCCTTTGTTTCGGTTTGATTTAGTGGCTTTTGCGTGTACTGTTCTGAACGAATTTTTGTGCTCTGATTGACCTGAAACTTGGTCAGTTGAAGGAAAATGGCGTGAAAATTAATAGTCATTGCTTTTTCCATGAGGTCTTCGTTTTTAAGCCGAATTCTATCGTTTTAACCACTTTTTCAATTTTTTAAGATTTTTTATTTTATTTTTGAGTTTCATTTTCATCAAGCTTTCATGCTGTGGTGGTAGAAATTTTTTTTTTAAAATGTTTAGATTGGTCAACTAGTGTTATTTTGGTGTCTTTTTGCCTTTGTCTAGTGCATTTGGTGTGTTTTGGTTTTTACCATTTTCTTCCACTGCTTCACTGTTTTTCTGTTTCTATATGTTCTAGTGTGTTTTAGAGTGTTTTTGTCATTTTATTTGCATGAATGAAAATACCATGACAATGGCACCTAAAATGAATTGTGACCACTAAATGCGTGAAGAAAATAATCTTGATCAAGGGTGGGTTTGATAAGACATTATCTTACACTATTTGTTTCCCTTATACTTAGACTTTTAGTATGTGTTTCTGCTGATTCCATAGTCCATAGACATATTTTGTGGATTTGGACTTGTTGGTGCTTTTGGATTTTAATTGCATAATTGTTGATTTCTGGCACTGCTTATGTTTTTCACTATATCTTGAGTTGCACATATCCCATTGATACGATTCTAGTTTTATAGGAAAGCTGACAGAAAATTATACATTTCATATGAAGAGCCTAGAAGCTGATTCTCGCGTCTGGACAACTGAAATTTGCGTGCAAGCAGTCCAGATTTTCTGCATTCGCCCAGCATTGACTTATTCCATTCCTCGGGCCTACCTATTGGACCAGTACCTGTTTATTGGCCCAACATCTGCTATTTGGGCTAGCACACATGTCACTAGGGTTTAATCACGTTTTTACCTTTAAAAGTTTTAGGAAACTAGGTTTATTTTGTAATTAGGAAACCTAGAGGAGGCAACCAACTAGTATTTATTCTTAAGATTGTTGAGAATAAGGATATCATGAATTTACCATCAGAAGCTGCTGCCTCCTGTTCCTGAGTTAGAGTTTAGACCCTTGCTTTGTGTTTAAGCCTTCCATGGAGGGCTAAGTACTTTTGTAATCAATTCAAGAGGATCCAGACATGCTAATCTAGAGTTCTTGTGCTTCAATCTGGGTTTGATTTAATATAGTTTGATTATCTTCTTCTTATCTTCATGTGATTGAATGGTATTTTAATTGCATGCATGCTTTATATGAATTTAAATTAGTTGATTAGATTCATCATAGTAATCAAACTGCTAATCATATGTTAAAGGTTTTTAATATATGGTTAACTTGGACAATTCGGTTATTAAATTAATCTGAACTTAGTGATATAGAGCGGTTGCCTAGATTCTTAGTTCCAAGATTAATTGAATCCTGATTGGTAATCATTGGTAATCAGTAGGAATTCTAAGTGTTACTGTTAGGGGTTCCAGGTAACATTTAACCAAGAATTAAATCAGACCCATGTTATCTTTAGTGAACAAGGATGAATTAGGGTTTGGTTGCCTGCTTGAGTTGATTACGTTTTCTCTTACTTGATCAATTATGTTTACTGCTTTCGAGTACTTATTATACTGCATTCAACACAACCCCCCTCTTTTATTTTATTTATGCTTAAGTCCTATTAGATTAGTTGTTCTGCTGAATCCTTGGGAGACGACACTGGTTGCACTCTATACTACAAATCTGTTGCAATTAGTTTTGTAATTTTGTATGGTTCGACACCCGTCAAAATTTTGGCGTTGTTGCTGGGGACTTCATCTAACAAATTAATCTTCTTAGGACTCTTTCGTTACTATTTTGTTTGCTTATTGTTCTTGTTTCTGGTCATTGTTCTTCATCATTCTCTTCCTGTTCTACTTGCTTTTATATTTTGTTTTCCTTATTTGTTTAGGTTTTCTTTCCTTGTTTAGTGTTTCTGTTTTTGTGTTGTTTTCGATTCTCACCAACTCGGATGAGCTGAAAATTAGTGGACAAAGGAATTGCACTGTGAGAAGAATTGTGAGGTGAATTTTGTGCTGTTATTGCCCTTGTTGAGCCTCCTTTGCAGCTATTATGTTTCCTTTCCCATCTTTGTTCACTTTTTGGCAAAATTTTCTATACTTTTTGAGCATTGTGGTGATAGTTTTTCTTGTTGTTTTGTTTCCTTTGATGTTTTAGGTTTTCATTGTGTGAATTCTGGTGCCTTGGTGCCAGTTTTCCCTTTGTTTCGGTTTGATTTAGTGGCTTTTGCGTGTACTGTTCTGAACGAATTTTTGTGCTCTGATTGACCTGAAACTTGGTCAGTTGAAGGAAAATGGCGTGAAAATTAATAGTCATTGCTTTTTCCATGAGGTCTTCGTTTTTAAGCCGAATTCTATCGTTTTAACCACTTTTTCAATTTTTTAAGATTTTTTATTTTATTTTTGAGTTTCATTTTCATCAAGCTTTCATGCTGTGGTGGTAGAAATTTTTTTTTTAAAATGTTTAGATTGGTCAACTAGTGTTATTTTGGTGTCTTTTTGCCTTTGTCTAGTGCATTTGGTGTGTTTTGGTTTTTACCATTTTCTTTCACTGCTTCACTGTTTTTCTGTTTCTATATGTTCTAGTGTGTTTTAGAGTATTTTTGTCATTTTATTTGCATGGTGTATGACTCGGTCCTCTCATTTTGAACAACTTGAAGGTGATTCTGAAATAGAGAGAACTTTGCACATACTTGCTAAGGCACGTAGAGCTCCTAATCATATAGAGCATAATATGGCTGCAAATGACATTAATCCTAAGGTTGATCTTGCTGCTAATAATGGGGTTAGAAATAATAACATGCATGTTGGGGCTAGGACTCTTAAGGAATTGGCTGCCCCCGATGATAATTATTAGCCTTTGTGTATTCAATATCCTGATTGGTCAACTAGTGTTATTTTGGTATCTTTTTGCCTTTGTCTAGTGCATGTGGTGTGTTTTGGTTTTTACCATTTTCTTTCACTGCTTCACTGTTTTTCTGTTTCTGTATGTTCTAGTGTGTTTTAGAGTGTTTTTGTCATTTTATTTGCATGGTGTATGACTCGGTCCTCTCATTTTGAACAACTTGAAGGTGATTCTGAAATAGGGTGAACTTTGCACATACTTGCTAGGGCACGTAGAGCTCCTAATCGTATAGAGCATAATATGGTTGCAAATGACATTAATCCTGAGGTTGATCTTGCTGCTAATAATGGGGTTAGAAATAATGACATGCATGTTAGGGCTAGGACTCTTAAGGAATTGACTACCCCTGATGATAATTATCAGCCTTTGTGTATTCAATATCCTGATTGTCATATCGGCCTGGGCCGGCCCAATTTAGGTCGGGCCTAAAAGCTCAACTTTTAATTAATCTTTTAGGCTTGCTCTTGATCCTATATATGAACAAATTGGTTTGATTATTACTTTTTGAATTAAATATTAATTTTAAAATAGAAAAATTAAAAAATATATTAATAAAAAAGAAAAACAATACTTTTTTTTTAAAAAATAAACTCGGGTCGGGCCNAAAAAAGAAAAACAATAAAATTTTTTTAAAAAAATAAACTCGGGTCAGGCCATAATTGTGCTGAACTGAAAATTCCTAATTTTTAAATAACTCAATTTTATATGAGTCAAGCTTAAGTTTTAAACAGGTCTAAGTTCAAAATTAACAATGCTAGTTTAATGTTACCTAATAGTATTAAAGCACTGCATATTAGATAATGGTTCTTTATGAGCAAAAAACAGTATTTAATGATTGTTGTGAAACCAATCCATCATATTTATAATGTGAAGATTGCCGAACCACTCAACCATCAGAAAATCTTTCACACTTCCTAAACAAAAGCACAATTCCAAAGCACATGGACAAAAGTTTTAGCTAGTCATCAGAAATATCATAATTTCTGTACCATTGTTAGCTTTTTCCTAATCAAGTTCACTTTTCTCTACTACTTTAGGTTTAAAATATAACTACTAAAAAACATTGAAAAAGAAAAAAAAAAATTATCATTGAAAAAGAAAAAAAAAATTATCCACTTTCACATACAACACGGAATTCAAGAATGCTATAATGCTCTCACTTACAAATACCTAAATGCTGCATATGAAACCCATATCCAATTTGTTTTTTAATATGGTGATATACCCTTCCATATCAAAGCTAAAGCAACTTAAGTTTTCGCAAGTTCAAAACCAGATTTGGTTTTTTAATATCTTGATCTTCTCTGATATATGCTTGCATTGTCTTGAATATTATGTTAATTTATAAATATGGGCCAACAAGTATTTGAACATATATAGAACCATCCAATTGTACATTCACAACTAAGAAAATAGACAAGATTTTCAGTCACCAGCAAAGTTAATGACAAAATAAAGGCTTTAGCAGAGTATATAAACTACTTTTCTATGTTTCCATTACCAATAAGGCTACCAAGTACAAGAACATTCCCTGGTATAATAGAAGAAAAAGACCATGATCGTTTATTATTCACAGTAAGTAATTAATAAGTACAAATTTGTTTTCAAATTTGAATACTCAACAAAAGATAATAGGAATTCAAATTCTTAAAGGCACTGCAGATAGCCATTGATGTTGATATTACATGATTCCCATTTAAATTCCAAAATACATAATAGGAATTCAACTTCTTAAATGTACTGCATGTGCAGATAGCCATTGATGTTGATATTACACTATTCCAATTTAAATTCCAAAAGACAATTCAAAAGAGTTTGGAGACCATAAAATCAACCATACACAGAGGTCATTTTCCTTTAATTTGTACCCTTTATAAATTCGGATTCAAAACTCCTGAATTCACCAAGTATTTAGCGAAACAGAAGAGGAAAACATAGAGAATGAAAAGATACATAATGTAAGAAGTAGAATAAATCTAAAACTTACATTTAGGATTTGAAATGTCAATTTTTAGGTCAATTCTGATTATTGTTACACTATTAATTATCTCATGCGCTTCTTTTCATTGTTTGGTCTCACAATGGGGAATGTATTTCAGCCCTTAGGTGGCATTAGATTAAGGGAGCAATCTTAAATTTCCTAGCTTTTGAAGGGGAGATTTTGTAATGATATACTATAAATCTTTTTACATAAGGAAGTAATTTTTTTTTTCTAGTATGTTATTTATATTTATATGAATTTTCTTATAACTCTTATTTTACAACATTTACTTCTTGATTATAAAAAATAGATAATTTGAAATATAATCATATTTTGGGTTTTCATAAAATTAAAGTGTGTTTAGTGAACTCTAGTAAGATTTTATGCATGATTAAATAATTTTGGGCATGAGTTCTAAGCAATAATTATTTTTCCTATTTGTTAGAACATCAAATAATTTTTACATTGTTAAGGGTTAAAACTTTAATAAATGTCTTTATTATAACAAAAAAAGAGTAAATTTTATAAGTGTAAAATTATATTTTGTTGTTGGAAATCTTATTTCACAATATTTCATATTTTAGAATAATTTTTAGATGTGGATACTTAAGAAATTGGAAGGAAAATGTGCGTAATGGCAGTTTTGTAAATAAACCAAAAGTGGGTGGCATTTTCTTCTCCTATTCCTTCTTCCTCACTTCCTCCTCCATTCTTTTTTTCGCTGACTTCACAGCTCCCCTCTCCACCTCATTTTCTCCCATTTAAGTAAAATATATTTTTCATCCTTAAATTATTTCTTAAATATCACTTTAATTATTGATTTATTTTTTGTGTCACTTTAATTCTCGAATAATCATCTTGCCCATTAAATTAATCATCCATAACACTAAAAATAATCACTTAAAAGACTGATTTGACATACAGAGTAATTATTCGAGGACTAAAGTAACACAACAAATAAATCAAGGATTAAAGTAATGTTTACAAATTATTCAGGGACGAAAAATGTATTTAACTGCTCCCATTTTTTCCTCCACCCACACCAAAATCTTGGTGCCAAAGCCAATTCCTCCCATTTCTTTAAGACAATTCTTTTGTAAAGCAACTTTGTGCAAAAATGTTAGTTATCATGCCACTGTTTGAAAGTAGTATAATGACACACATCTTTATAAAGATTATTTTTGGT
>QAOA01002710.1:313-29808 GCA_003255065.1 Cercis canadensis
GAGAAGAACAGTTTTGTATTAAAAAAAGACCCACCAAAATCCACATCCTAGAGAGAGGTTATTTGCTTTGTGGGATGTGAATTTTGGTAGGTCTTTTTTCAATACAAAAATGTTCTTCTCCTCTTCTCCCTCTCTCATTAAGAAAACACAAAAGAAAATAACCTTTCAACTCCAAAGGAAGAGCAACAATAAAGCAAAAGACAAGGAAAGAAGGAAAATGGTATGATGCATAGGGGTCGAGGAGAGGAGAGAGAAGGAGACAGAGAGGGAGCTGGGGGAAAGAGAATGGTATGAGTGGGACCTATAAAAATCCTTTGAATTTTTAAGGATTTCTATAAGAAAACGCAGATTCATATCTGCGTTTATTTTTTTTTTTTTTATAGAAAACACAGATTTAGTTTTGCATTTTATTATTTTCTTAAGAAAAATATTGTCTGGAGCTTTAAAGTTTTGGCATTTTTTATAAAAAGAAAATTTAGTAATTTTTTTTTTTTTAGAAAATGCTCTAATATTTTAGCGATTCTGATAAAAATGCTTTAGCGTGTATTAGGCGAAATAGGTGACACATTTTGGTAAATTTGTCAAGACACACTCTTACATAGGATAGCTTATTTAACTTAGAAACTCGTCTAAGCGTTAACTGAGTAGAGTTAACTCTTAGATAGTCCCCAATTTTGGGACTGTTCTTAGAGAAGTGCATTCACTAAATTAGATATGCAAGTTTATTTTGTAACTTGTCTATTAAAATTTTCATCATCTCTTTTTGTTTCTCTGGGTGCATATTTATGCTGCTTATGCAGTGTATTTCATATATTTGGAGAACTGTGGGGAGATGTTGTTGAAATTTTATTAAACTAGTTACTTGTATAAGCTTCATTTAGTGTGAAGCACTCTCAAAGAATGAGATAGAAGCCATACCCATTTAGCTTTAAGTTGAGATCAATATGTAAAAAAACAAATTTAATCCAATCTTATTTCAGCGTTTGAATAGATGGAGATACCTGAGGATCGTCGTTGGATGTACAATAGGAAAAATCCTCAAGGGAATAGGTTATCAGATGAATTCATATGGGGTGTTCAGAAATTTATTGCAGCTGCAAAAGAACTAGAGGTGTTTAAACGAGAAGGAACATTTAGGTGTCCATGCTTAAAATGTAAGTGCTTGAGATTTCATGAGCCGGATGAAGTTGCTAAACATTTATGTAGTAAAGGTTTTCAGCCACATTATTATTATTGGCATAATCATGGAAAGACTGAACCACCAATTCTTACAAGAGGATACGAAGCTGATCTAGTTTCAGATGATTTGAATCCATATGAACGAATGGTTATTGATGCTGGGAGCTCTAGTTTCTATTCTGACCCTGAAGCAGAGGAACCTAATTCTGAATCCGCGAAGTTTTATGAGATGTTATGTGCTACACAGTCTCCTTTGTGGGATGGATGTGAGAGTCATTCCGTATTATCAATTGCAGTTAGACTGTTGAGCATTAAGTCTGATTACAATATGCCTCATGCGTGTACTGATGAGATAATCACATTGATAAAAGAGGTGTTGCTTGTGGGTCATCGAATGCCTGATAATTTTTATCAGGCTAAGAAGTTAGTGTCTCAACTTGGGTGTGGTTATAAGAAAATAGATTGTTGTCCATCCGGATGTATGTTGTATTATGGTGATGGCGAAGTAAATAGAGAATGTAAATTTTGTGGTGAAACTCGTTTTGTGGATAGAGGAAGTAAAAATAGTCGAAAAAAGAAGATTCCGAAAAAACAAATGTGGTATTTACCGATAATTTCCCGGTTACAAAGATTGTTTGCCTCTAATGCAACTGCAAAATATATGAGATGGCATCATGAAAATCCACGTGAGGAAGGAGTGTTGTCACACCCTTCAGATGGGGAAGCTTGGAAGCATTTCAATATAACTCACCCAGAATTTGCATCAGAACCAAGAAATGTGAGATTAAGTCTGTGTTCCGATGGTTTTAGTCCTTTCAATATGAACTCTAATATATACTCTTGTTGGCCTGTAATCTTAACTCCGTACAATCTTCCTCCTGGAATGTGTATGAAGAGAGAATACATGTTTCTAACAATAATAATTTCTGACCCACATAATCCAAAAAGTAAGATAGATGTGTACCTACAGCCTTTGATTGATGATCTGAAACTGTTATGGGATGATGGTGTGCAAACATATGACATTTCTAAGAAACAAAATTTTTGCTTGAAGGCTGCTTTGATGTGGACAATCAATGACTTCCCTGCTTATGGCATGTTATCAGGTTGGCAAAGAGCAGGTCGTTTAGGTTGTCCAATTTGTATGCAAGGTTCGAAAGCATTTTATGCTAAAAATGCTCGAAAGGTTTGTTACTTTGATTGTCATCGACAGTTCTTGCCCATGGATCATTCTTTTCGTAAGAATAAGAAAAATTTCTTAAAAGGTTTCATTGAATTGGGTCATCCGCCTCTGCGATTCTCAGGAGATCTCTTATTTGAACAAGTTTATCAATTTCCTAAGATAACTGATACTGGAGGAAGATATCATTTAGTTGGTTACGGGGAGAGTCATAATTAGACTAAACGTAGTATCTTTTGGGATTTACCATATTGGTGTGACTTGTTAAACCCGCACAATGTGGATGTCATGCATACAGAGAGTAATGTCTTCAAAAATATTTACAACACAGTCATGGATGTTAAAGGTAAAACTAAGGATAATGTAAAGGCAAGAATGGATCTCAGTTTGTATTGTAGACGAAAGGCCTTGGAATTGGAAGACAGAGGCAATGGAAAATTTATCAAACCAAAAGCGCAATACAATTTGAATATGGATCAGAAAAGAGCAATATGTGAGTGGGTACAGGATCTGCGGCTTCCAGATGGATATGCATCCAACTTGGGGAGATGTGTTGATATGAAAAGTTGCACTTTGCAGCATATGAAGAGTCATGATTGTCATGTCTTCATGGAAAGATTGCTTCCAATTGCATTTAGTTATTTGCCTACTCCTATATGGGAATCTTTAACTGAATTGAGTTATTTCTTTCGAGACTTATGTTGTCCAACACTAGAAGAAAGTAGACTTGACATGATGGATAAGAATATTCTCATTATCTTGTGTAAATTAGAGAAGATATTCCCTCCTGCCTTCTTTGACGTCATAGAACACTTACCAATACATTTAGTGTATGAAGCACGAGTTGGTGGACCTGTACAATATCGGTGGATGTATCCATTTGAGAGGTCTAAATCTATCCTTTGAAAATTAATTACATTTGAGTGCCTTGTCATTTGTATTTATTATAATAACTCGGCAATATTTCGATTTTTTATAGGTTTCTACACCATCTCAAGAAAAAAGTGAAAAATAAAGCTCATGTAGAAGGTTTATTTGCGAAGCTTACATACTTGAGGAGACTTCTACATTTTGTTTATATTATTTTGAGTCTCATGTCCATTCTAAAAATAGAAGAGTGCCACTAAGTATGAGGAATAACTATTGTATAAAAAGTGTGTTCATCATCTATCTTTAACTATCCTGGCCGATGTGAAGGGGCGAGTACAACTCGTTATCTTCTAGAAAATGAAGTAGCCGCAACATCTCTATATATTCTTTTAAATTGTCCTGAAGTTCAACCATTCCTAAAGTAAGTAATATTTTTCATATGGTATTCAAATTTTTTTAACTTTTTATACCTTCGGGCTGAATAGCATATAATGATGATTGCAGCATTTATGTTGAGTCATTGACATCAACTATTACTAATCTTGACTCCATTGAAGTTGATAAACAAATAGAATCAAATTTTGTGCTTTGGTTCAAAAACTATGTAAGTGTTTTCCACAATTACATAATCAAGTTGTGATTATTATCTATTATAACATGTCTATTGATATAACACAATCTTTATGAATGGTTAATAGGTGCACAATCCAGATAATAACATCACAGATCAATTTCTGTACAATTTAGCTTAGGGGCCTTTAAGAGTAGTGCAGACATTTCCAATTTATTTTGTCAACGGTTATTCTTTTCACACATCTATTTGGGCACAGAATCGAAAGTCGAATAATTCTGGAGTAGGTCTTCATGGAACAGATGTTTTATATCATGGAATTGTGAAAGAAATGATTGAGATAGAGTATCCTGGAATTCCTATTAAGCGACTGACACTTTTCAATTGTAAATGGTTTGATCCTTCGCCCATGGGTATAATAATTTGTCTTAAGTATGAGATTATTGAGGTTAAATCGAATAGGAGATACAATGGTAAGGATACATTTATATTTGCTCAACAAGCGGAGCAAGTATATTTTACACCCTCTCCATACCCAAATCCTAACAAGAGAGATTGGTTTGTGGTGATTAAGACAAAATCAAGGCGCTCAATTGAATTACGGGATACTCCATTTCAAGATGCTAAAACTTTCCAATTCATTGAAGTCTCTTCTCACGACCAAATTGCAGATAATTTAAGAGATGTTAATGATATGGGCGAAGATTTAAGGAACATTACAATTAATGCACATGTTGAAGCAGATGAGGAGGTAGGAGACCATGGTGCAGAAGACGAAGAATCATTTGATAGCGAGGACCCTGAAACTGAGGAAGAATTCCCTAATGATTACTTAGTTGAAAGTGATTAATTGTTAAGGTTAATTTATGGTTGAGTTATGTCTTTATATTATTTTGTGAATGTATTTCTTATTTAATGTCTCACTTCTAATTTAAGATTTTTTTTTATTCACAGATGTCAGGGACAGACACACGTGGTCGTGGTTTATTCTCTCGAGGCAGAGGCAGAGGGAGAGTTTCTGCTCCATTACAGACTTATTCTGCACCCCCTGACATGGAAATTGACCATACACCGTCTCCTACTCCCATTGAATCCACCCCTCTACATCCATTACATGCACCATCGACTCAAGGTTCTTCTGCTGCTGCCTCCACTGCGGCGGCGTGTGGATCGACTGATAGTAGGATGTTGGTTCGACCAAATGGGAAAGAGTATGATATCTATAGTTTCTATATTTTATTGTTGTAAATTTTAGTACTATTTTCATACATGTTATATATATAATAAATATTCTAATTTCTATTGTATAGGTTTATACCATCCACTGCCACGGTTGGTGTCATTTCTTCCGTCATGAAAACCAAGTATGAACAACCATGGACGGGTTGGAAGGACATTCCCCAAGAAGTGAGAGATCTGTGGTGGGTCGAATTTCAGGTAAAAAATAATTAAATTATATTATTTACTTTACACATTATGTTTGTCAATTATGTTCAACTAGTATTCTTACTAATTTCTCACTTTTATTGGTTTAGAAATATTGTAGGTGGGATCCGCAACATGATGATGCTATTAGGCGGATCTGGGGGGCTAAGTGTGCTGACACGGTCCGAGCAAACTTAGCCTCTATTCGTGCTCGCAAGTCGAAGGGAAAGTGGATGTCCAAGGAAGTCCTTGACGCACTATGGGTTAAGTGGAGGACTGACCCTGAGTTCAAGGATAAGTCAGAGCGAAACAAGAAGAATCGATCAGCTAGTGAGGGAGGATGTCTGAACCGGGGTGGCTCCATTTCTGTGTCAGAGCATAAAAGGCGATATGTAAGTTTTATTTACTGATAACAAATTTTTATAAGTATGTCTTAATTTATCACTTATAACTAACATAAATTTATTATATGTTTTAGACACGAGAACTAGGGAGAGAGGCTACCATCCCAGAGGTTTTTCATAAGTTAAACCATAATGATGAGACGAACCAGTGGTCAACACCCAGAGCAGCAATGACTTATGTAAGTATCTCTAATTATAACATGCTTCTAGCAAAATTAATGTATTCTCACTAATTACTTTTGCTTTGTGTTCTTTTGAAAATTATATGCAGAGTTCTTTTGAGAAGTTAAAGGAGGATGTTGCAGTCTCAGGATCATCTGTTGATGACTCTACCCTCTTTTTCCAGGCGATTGGGGGAAAAAATAAGAGAGGTAGAGCTTATGGATTTGGATCCGAAGTAGCATTCTATTCTTCATCCGGGTCCGAGTCTCAATCTGCCACTACTGCGCCCAACACTGATGACCTTACTCAGATGCAGCAGCGTATTGCAGTTCTTGAGACCCAATTGGAGGAACAGCAACGTACTCATGGTGACCAGGTTGCACAACTTGAGGCGGAGTTGAACACTCAACGGTCCGAGCTGCAGTCCCAAAGACAGTCCTATCTACGAGTCTCCCAACTTGAGAGTGAATTGGCTACACTGAAAGAATATTTTGAGCAATTCACTGGAGGCATGCATTATCGACCTAACAACTCAGAGCCTGCACCTACTACGTCATTACGACCTCCAACTATTAATGAAGATGACGAGGACGATGAGAACTTAGGAGATGATTCTCCAGATGTTTAGGAGTTAATTTGTATCTCTTACTCTGTTTTATATTTCTTTACATATATTAGATACTGCATATTTTTTCGTATTTGAATAGTTTAGGAGATGATTCCTGAGATGCTTGATTATTTTGAATAGTTTTGAATATGAATTTTCTGATTTGCTGGAATTGTTTTTGGACTTGCTGGAAATGTTCTAATTTGTTGGAATTGTTCTGATTTGCTGGAATTGGGCTACAAAATAAATAGAATGGACTGGGTAGGGATTTTAGAAAATTCCAACGGTAATTCCAACGAAAAATACCGTTGGAATTTTTTTAAAAAAAATGTATGAAATAAAATTTAATTAATAAAATAAAAATTCCAACGGTAATTCCAACGGAAAAATACCGTTGGAATTCTTTAAAAAAATGTATAAAATAAAATTTAATTAATAAAATAGAAATTCCAACGGTAATTCCAACGGAAAATACCGTTGGAATTGGTAAAAAAAAATGTATAAACTAAAAAATCAATTTATTAAAATATAAATTCCAACGGTAATTTCCGTTAGAATTATCGTTGGAATTTCCATGAAATTTTTGTTTTTCTACTATGAATTCCAACGGTATTTTATCGTTGGAATTATTTTTCCGTTGGAATCTTCAGATTCCAACGACTTTTTTTCTAACGACTAAAATTCCGTTAGAATTACCGTTGGAACTCAAAATTCCAACGGAAAAATTCCATTGAAATTCTGCAAAATTATTGTAGTGTTTCTATATTTTGAAGATGGAGGGGGAGTTACAATCTAGCAAGGTTCCACTCATTCCTCAAAATAGTGAGAACCAAGATTGATGTGCATACAAAAACTCTATCCATAAAGTTTAGAGATTTTGTTGTTCAATTTAACATTTTTTATGCTATGAAGCATCCCATGGACGAACATTCTATTTTTCATATTGATTTGATTGATGATTTAGTTGAGAATGTCTATATTGAGTTGTGTGTTGATTTTCCTGATTATGTTGGTTTGGATGATTTTGTTCAGTGTCACTCATGTATAGATTGTGATGGTGATATGACATGCGTTGTGTGTGCTGAGATTTCTGCATTCTTAAGAGATGATGATCATTGTTCTATGGAGTATGCAACAACTGCTGATTATGAGGAGATTCAGTCTGCATAAACATTGTAGCCCCCTAAATTACTCCCTTTTGTAGTGCAGCCATCGAAATTGGAGTTAAATTTTTTGTCTGTGCATCTGAAGTATGCATATTTGGTAGAGGATGAGTAGCTTCTTGTAATCGTGGCAAATAACCTCCTTCCTGAGCAAAAGGAGAGATTGCTACAGATTTTAAGAGAGCACAAGAAAGTTATCAGCTGGACTCTTGCGGATATTCCTGGTATTAGCCCTTCGACGTGCATGCATCAGATACTACTTGAAGATGAAGTTAAACCAGTAAGGCAGCCCCAGAGGAGATTGAACCCTATGATTCTGGGCGTGGAGAAGAAAGAGGTGACCAATCTACTATAGGATGACACCATTTATCCCATATCTGATAGTACTTGGGTAAGCCCAGTTCAGGTCATCCCGAAGAAATCCAGGGTTATAGTGGTAGCAAACAATAATAATAAGTTGATCCCTACCAGAATGCAGAACCGCTAGCGAGTCTACATTGATTACAGGAGGCTTAACCAAGCCACCAGGAAGGATCATTACCCCTTGCTTTTCATCGATTAGATGCTAGAGCGATTTGCTGGGAAATCACATTACTGCTTCTTGGATGGCTACACTGCTACTTTCATATCCACATTACACTTGAGGATCAGGAGAATACCACTTTTACCTATCCTTTCAGCACTTTTGCTTATAGACGGATGCCTTTCGGCCTCTGCGACGCCCCTGGTACCTTCCAGCAGTGCATGATTAGTATCTTCTTTGACTTTCTAGAATAGTGCATCGAGGTTTTTATGGATGATTTTATTGTTTATGGTTCTTCTTTTGATTCCAGTTTGGATAACCTGTCTAAAGTGATGCATAGATGCATTGAAACTAACCTTGTTCTAAATTTTGAGAAATATCATTTCATAGTAAAGCAGGGTATAGTTTTAGGTCATATAGTGTCTAGCAAGGTAGTTGAGGTAGATCCTACGAAAATATATGTCATTACCTGTTTACCTTACCCTACATGCATGCGGGGAGTTCGTTCTTTTCTTGGACATGTAGGTTTCTACAGGCACTTTATTAGATATTTCAGCCAAATAGCCCTCCTGCTATCCAACCTTCTGCAAAAGAATGAGGAGTTTCTATTTAACCAAAAATGCAAGGAAGCCTTCAATCATCTAAAGTAAGCCTTGACTAGTACCCCCCCCCCATCATTCAGCCACTTGACTAGACACTTCTATTTAAGCTAATGTGCAATGCATTTAACTATGCTTTGGGAGCTGTCTTGGCACAGAAAGTGGCCAAAGTTTTCCATGTGGTCTACTATGCTTCGAGAACTTTGGATGCTGCTCAAGCAAACTACACAACCATAGAAAAAGAACTTTTAGCTGTGTTTGCATTAGATAAGTTCATATCATATTTGCTTGATTCTAAGATTGTGGTGTTTCCTGATCATGCAACTCTGAAGTTTCTTTTGAAGAAACCTGACACCAAGCCACGATTGATAAGGTGGATGTTGTTACTTTAGGAGTTTGACATCGAGATCCAAGATAAGAGTGGAGCATAAAACTTGGTGGCTGATCACCTGAGCAGGATTGAGAAAGCCTTCGATATCCTTCCCATCCATGACTCTTTTCCTAATGAACATCTCTTACAAATACAAGGTAAGATCATTTTTCCTTGGTTTGCAGATATGGTAAATTTCTTTGTTGTTAGTGTCTTTCCTGCATGTTTTACTAGGGCTCAGACTGATAAACTGAGAAGTGAGTCTAAGTATCATGTGTGAGATGATCCTTACCTCTGGAAGTTTTGTAGTGACTAAGTTATTAAGAGATGTGTACTTGATCATGAGTTCCAGTCTATTCTTAGTTTTTGTCATGCATTTGCATGTGGTGGGCATTTTGGGCCTCAATGTACAACTAGGAAAGTCTTGGACTCTGGATTGTATTGAGTTATCCTATTTCAAGATGCATACATGTTTTGTAAGTCTTGTGAGCAGTGTCAGAGAACATGGAATATTTCTCATAGGAATGAGATGCCCTAGTAGCATTTGCTGTTTTGTGAGATTTTTTATGTATGGGGTATTGACTTTATGAGACCTTTTCTTGTTTCTTTTGGTTTTGTTTACATAATGCTGGCTGTTGATTATGTGTATAAATGTGTGGAGGCAAAAGTCACTCGGACTGATGATTCTAAAGTTGTTGTAAATTTTGTTATATCACACATTTTCTACAGATTTGACATTTCAAGGGCTATCATCAATGATCAGGGTTCACACTTTTACAACCAGAGCATGGAGGCTTTGGTGAGGAAATATAGAGTTGTGCATAAAGTTTCCACACCTTACCACCCCCAAACAAATGGGCAAGTCGAAGTCTCCAACAGAGAGATTAAGCAAATTTTGGAGAAAACTGTCCAACCTAACAAGAAGGATTGGAGCCTAAGACTTGAGGATGCTCTTTGGGCTTATAGGACCGCTTTCAGGACACCCATTGGGATGTCTCCCTACAGGATAGTCTTTGGTAAAATGTGCCACCTTCCGGTGGAAATTGAACTCAAGGCATATTGGGCGGTAAAGCAGTGCAACCTTGACTTGAACCAAGCCGAATCTCAAAGAAAGCTCCATCTCCAAGAGCTTGAAGAGCTTCAGTTGGAAGCTTATGAGAACTCCTAGATCTACAAGGACAAGACCAAGTTGTTTCATGATAAGATGTTACTAAAGAAGGAGTTCTCCATTGCCCAAAAAGTTCTCCTTTATAACTCCTACCTCAAGCTTATGCCTGACAAGCTCCATTCTAGGTGGTTTGGTCCGTTTGTAGTTACTAAAGTCTTTACTTATGGAGCGGTGGAGATTACAAGTGAGGCCACCAATAAAACTTTCAAAGTCAATGGACATCGCCTCAAGCCATTCTATGAGGGAGTTCAAGATGACATATTGGAGGAGGTTTACTTATAAGAAGCCATTTACCTTACTTGATAAGGATGTTTCTTCTCTCTCTTTTATTTTACTTGTCCTTGATTAATTTATGATAATTGAGGAATGTTCTGCTTTTTGAAGCTTTAACATTGAGGGCAATGCAAAATTTAAGTGTGGGGGAGGAGGTTTACATTTACATTTTGTTTTTCTGTTTTGTGTCTGTTTTTTAATTCTATTTTGTGTTTCTGTTTGTTTGTCTTGCTATTTTTCTATTTTTTTATTATTTTTTTGTTTTTAATTGCCGAGGGAAGTGAACTTAGTGATTCCATGGTCCAAGGAGACTATGTGAGGCATAATAGAAAAGGGAGAAGGACAAGAGACGCTTATGAAGGTTGGGATGTGAGTGAACAAAGTAACATTGGAGACCCATATCAGTTTGATAGACATGACTGGAGGGAAATAAGGGCAAGGCAACCTCAAGTAGACTGAGATCTAAGTGGGTTCAAAATGAAGATTCCAACTTTTTAAGGGAGGAATGATCTGGAAGCCTACTTGGATTTGGAGAAAAAGGTGGAGTATGTATTTGATTGCCATCACTATTCCGAAGAGAACGAAGTGAAGCTTGCACCGGTTGAGTTCACAGATTACACTATCATTTGGTGGAACCAACTTGTACTAAATAGGAGGAGAAACTATGAGAGACCCATAGTTTCATGGGAAGACATGAAGGCTATCATAAAAAAGAGGTTCATCCCAAGTCATTATTATTGAGACTTTTTTTAAAAGCTACAAGGTTGATTCAAGGTCTTAAAAGTGTAGAAGACTACCACAAGGAGATGGAAGTTGTTATGATAAGAACCGACATAGAGGAAGATCGTGAGGCTACTAAGATAAGGTTCCTACATGGGTTGAATAGAGATATAGCTAATGTAGTGGAGCTACAACATTATATGAAGTTGGAGGATATGTTGCATGTGGCTATAAAAGTAGAGAAGCAATTGAAGATGAAAGATTCCTCAAGGTTCACTTTTAGTTTTAGCAAGTTCAATTCGAGTCCATCTTCTCCATGAAAATCAAATTGGAATAAGGATGAGAATGTGAATACTAAGCCTAGAACCGAGCCATTCAAACCACACAATGATGGAGGCAACACTTCCAAGGACAAAGACAAAGCACAACCTTCAAGGAATAGAGACATCAAGTGCTTTAAGTGTTTAGGAAATGGGGAGATTGCTTTCCAATGTCCAAACAAGAGGATGATGATTCTCAAGGGAGAAGGCGATGTGGAAACTGAAGATGAGTTGGAAGAATAGTCCATGCCACTCCTAGAAGAAGATGATAAGGACATTGAGTACTCGGTGGAAGGAGATTTGCTTGTGATAAACAGAGCTCTTAGTGCCCAAGCTAAAGAAGAATGAGAGCTCCAAATGGACAACATCTTCCACACAATGTGCTGTGTCAATGGTAAGGTTTGTAGTGTGATAATTGATGGTGGTAAACCAACCTTAGTGGATATGCTAAACCTACCTACCTTAAAGCATCCTAGACCCTATAAATTGTAATGGTTAAATGATTGTGGAGAAATTAGGGTAACTAGGCAAGTATTAGTCTCATTTACTATTGGTAGATATAAGGATGAACTTTTATGTGATGTTGTACCAATGCATGAAGGACACATATACTATTAGGGAGACATTGGCAATTTGATAAGCATGTCATTCATGATGGAAACATGAATATGTATTCTTTTACCATGAACAAACAACCTATTACCCTTGTTCCTTTATCCCCAAAGTAAGTCTTTCTTGATCAAGAGAGGTTAAAGAAAGAGGGTAAGGATCAAAAGAGGTTGAGAAGTTGAAAGGAAAAGTTGAGAAGTTGAAAGGAAAAGAAGTAGAGAGTACAAAAGAGTCCGCAAGCCCAAGTAGAGTAAAAAGAAATGAGAGAGGCTAAGAGAGAAAGAGCCTTAAGAGAAAAAATGAGCAACACTTGAGAGTTTATGCAAAGGGGAGTGAGGTGAAGAGAGCTTATTTTTCAAGGCAGCCCATGTTTGTAATTTTGTATAAAGAGGCTTGTCTTAGTGCTATGATCAGAGTTATTGCATTCCAACAAAATTAAAATCAAATCCCCTATAAAGAATGCAATACAGGGCTAATCCGGGTTGTCTCTTAGGAAATGCAATGACTAATTAACAATTTTAAGATTACTAATCGGGAATTTTCAAATACAAATTATATTACCAAATGTAATTAGCAGAATTAAATAGGGATTAAATCAATTAATAAAAATGCAACCTAACTAGACATCTATCAAGAATTGGTTTGATTTATCCTAGACCGAACATTATTAATGAAGTCTCAATGCACTGTTAATTGATTTTAGTTATAACCGAAATATCTGCATTATAACTAAGTGTTTCTACTGAATTATCATTCAGAATCCGGTTTAACCACATATATCACAAATCCTTGCAATCACAAAAAATAAGTAATCAGTTGTGAACCTAAAACTAAACATCAACTAACAAATTTTCTCTGGTTTCATGTAATAGAACAAAGATTCATCAACCTAAATTTTATTTCGTACCTTAAAATACATATAAATAATAAAAATCTCCATAAATCCATACATAAATCAAGGCATAGAAGAAATCCAAAGAAGAACAACCGAATTGCATTAAATTGGAATCAATTAAATACAAAATCTCAAAATCAAACCGAAATCAATCCGGAGTCTAGCTCGATTACAAAAGCTCTATTCCTCTATGGCCTTCAAATCTGAGCTCCAATAGAAGAGGGAAGCAATGGAATAATGTATCTCCAGAAAAACGAAAAAAGGAAAGAAAAACTAACTGCCTCCTAAAGTCTATCCTACTTTCTACCCTAATTTGGATCTATAACCACCCAAGCTAAATGACTAGATTGCCCCTCCGTGTGGGCTTGCTCATCAGCTTCAGAATGAGTCATCCTTTGAATGAATTGGACTTCAAATGAGGAAACTAGGCCCGAATAAATGGTCTCGGCCCAAAAGTCTGAATGCTGAACTTCTACGGTTTAGGGCACCAATAAGACAAATCCAAATGGAAATTTGGTCTTCACAAGAGTTGTAGCTCTATGTCTTGGCTTTCCGACAAGACCAAAATAACAATTTTTAGAGAACGCACACTCAATATAAGCCAAAAATACCAAGACAGGATCCAAATGACAATGCTGAATGACAAAAACACTAAAGCCCAACATGGAACCCAAATCACAAAATATAGCCTAAGTCATAAAATTAAGCATAAAAGAGGATGAAAAATACTAGGCATGAAGGTCAAATAACATATAAAAATATTGTTTATCAAATCTCCCCACATTTATCCTTTGCACGTCCTGGACAAACTAGAAGTAAAATTATGAATGAAAGAAAACAGCTAAAAGATCATTTTCCAACAACAACCTTCAACATTGCAAATGTTAAGTGAGCAAGAAGAACAATCAAGACCTTAAAGAATCAAGACACATGAATTTATTTCTTACACTTTCAACCAATAAGCATGGTGATTTCAATTGAATTGAATTGACTAAGAATGATAGAGCCTCATAAGATTGATGAACAGTATTTTTATATATTAATTAATCCTCATTTTTAACTTCCTAATCCTATTTTGGGCTTATTTGATTGGGCTTGGGTCATATTTCATTAATTAGGTTCAAATTGGGCTTAAGTGTGTTTTTCAGCATTATTAGGGTTTTGATACTATTCTATATTTTGGGTATATCTTTAGTTATGTATGTCTAAAAATTGTAATTATTACTTTGTAAGAAAGCTAAGAGGATTATCTATAACTTTCATTCATATCTCCAAGGCCAATTTAGATGTTCAGTGGGTCAAATTTAACCCAGAAATCATACTAGAGTTGCTACTGCTGGATCCTGACCCGCATGCAATGTTTGGACCATAACTTGTGTTGTACATATCGTATGGACTTGAAACTAGTCCCATTGGAAAGCTAAGGTGCAGGCTTCAATTGTTATGAAGGCTAGTGCAACAAATTATGAAGTTAAGATGGTCTTATTGCCTGTCAAAAATGGCTAATTAGTATAGAGACCTATATAGACCTAGATGGACTTAAATGGGCTTAACTTCCTCAATTCAGGCCCAATTAGGCCCAAACTGGAGCCCATTTGAAGCTGAGGTCCAGAGGTTTAAACCAGGTTATGGGTAAATTAGGTGTGCATGAAAGTTATGAAATTTTAATGAGAGAAAGGAGGCAGACGAGTTATCAATTCTAGACGAGACAGTTTTAGTTTTCTCTCTTGTATTTGCTGGAACTTATTGAACTATGGTTTTCTTCCCTCATTGGAGCTTGGATTTCATGACCATGGAAGAGTATAACTCTTGTAACTAAGTTAGACTTCTGATTAAATTCGATTTTGTTCTTGAGATTATGTACTTAATTTGATTAAGCTTAATGCAATTTTACTTTTTATTGGATTCTGATTGTCTGGATATTTTATATGAATCATGGAGATTTTTGTGATTTATATGGATGTTTAGGTGTGAAATAAAATTTAGATTGATTAATCTTTAATTCTGTACATGAATCCTTTGAAGAATTGCTAATTGAGGTTCAGTTTTTAGATTAGCCACTAATTGCTTAATCATTGTGATTACAAGATTAGTAATTGAATGAGGTTAATTGAATTCTAAGTGACAACTTAGTAGGAATAATTAGTCATAATTAAAAATTTTGGTTGTGATTAAACTCAATTAGCATTGCTGATTTTTTGCTCCGATTGACCTAAAACTTAGTCAGTTGAAGGAAAAAGGGGCCAATAATCAATAATCATGTTGTGAGGTCTGCATTTTTAAGCCAAATTCCACTATTTTGACCACTTTTCCATTTTTTAAAGATTTTTTATTTGATTTTTGAGTTCCATTTAGTCTCAACTTTCACCCTGTGGTGGCAGAAATTTTTTTAAAAATGTTTAGATTGGTCAACTAGTATTATTTTGGTCTTTTTTTGCCTTTGTTTAGTGCATTTTGTGTGTTTCCATTTTAGTGCAATTCTCTCACCCTGTGTGTGGTAATTCTGTTTTAGCATTTTGCCACTAGATGTGCATGGTTTTTGACCAGGTCTTCTTGCAGTGATTTAGGTGATTTTGATTGTGAGATTGATCAAACATTTCATAGCCGAAATAGACAATCTAGGAGAAGAGTAGTCATTAATCCTATTACGAATCCTATGATTAATTTTGTTGATAACATGGCTGAGCATAACATAGATCCTAATGTTAATGATACTGCCAATAGGGCTGGACATAATGATATGCATGTTAGACCTAGGGCTCTTAAGGAGCTTGCTGCCCCATATGAGACATACCACTTTAGGCATCTAATACCCTAAGTTAGATGCTTCTTTTGAACTCAAGTCCGGATTGATACACTTGTTGCCTAAATTTCATGGTCTTGCAGATGAGGATCTCCATAAGCACTTGAAGAAATTCCATATGGTTTGTTCAACAATGAAGCCACAAGGAGTTTCTGAGGAAGACATTAAATTGAGGGCATTTCCTTTTTCTCTTGCAGATGCTACAAAGGATTGGCTCTACTATCTCTCACAAGGCTCAGTGACAAATTGGAATGGGATGAAGAGACTCTTTTTGGAGAAGTTTTACTCTGCCTCTAGGACTGCTGCAATTAGAAATGACATTTGTGGTATAAGGCAGCTTCTAGGAGAGACCTTGCATGAATACTGGGAAAGGTTCAATAGGTTGTGCTCAAGTTGTCCCCACCATCAGATTAGTGACCAACTCTTACTTCAATATTTTTATGAGGATCTAATGCCTATGGAGATGAGCAATATTGATTCTGTTAGTAAAGGAGCATTGGTGGATAAGACACCTACTGCAGCTAGGGATTTGATTTCTAATATGGCTGCCAATTCCCAACAGTTTTGCACTAGGATGCATTCTGCCAATAGAGGGGTCAATGGGGTTAATGTTCACCCTGCTGACCAACAGAGGATGGAACATAGGCTTGATGAGTTAACCTCATTGGTGAGACAATTAGCCATGGGGCAACATCAACAGCCAGTCATGCCACCAGTACAGCCAGTGCAACCAATCCGAGTTTGTGGCATATGTTCTTATTCTTCCCATTGTACNGGGGTCAATGGGGTTAATGTGCACCCTGCTGACCAACAGAGGATGGAACATAGGCTTGATGAGTTAACCTCATTGGTGAGACAATTAGCCATGGGGCAACATCAACAGCCAGTCATGCCACCAGTACAGCCAGTGCAACCAATCCGAGTTTGTGGCATATGTTCTTATTCTTCCCATTGTACTGATGTTTGTCCTACCCTTCAAGAGGATATCTCTGCCTTCCCTAACCAAACAGCAGCTGCAGCCAATATTTTTCCCAACAAGCCCCAGTATTCCCAATCTCAGTACTACCAGCCTCACCAACCAAAACATGACCCTTTCTCTACCACATATAACCCTGGTTGGAGAGACCATCCAAACCTGAGATATGACAATAACATGCAACCACAACAACAACCTAATCCTTAGCCTTACCAGTCATACCAAAATAGACCACCAGGCTTTCAAAACAGACAACCTTTTCATCATGCCAACCAGCAAGCTTCCACTTCTAACCAATCTACACTTAACCTAGAAGAGTTTATGAAACAATTAGCAGCCAATAACCTCCAATTCCAGTAGAGCATTGGAGCTACCATTCAGAATTTAGACACTCAAATTGGCCAATTGGCTTCATCCATTAGTCAACTACAAGCTCAAGGTTCTGGTAACCTTCCTTCTCAAACAGTTCCTAATCCAAATAGGAAGAATGTGAGTGCAATCACCCTTAGGAGTGGCAAGAAAATTCCTGACCCTACCCCTGCACCTACAGCCAATCATTCCAGCAGTGGTCAGAGCAAGCCAAATGTGCAAGATAAGCCTGTTGTTGATCCTAGCAGTTCTAACTCTAGCACTCCAGAGATACCACAACAGCATAAGAACACTCATTATGTTCCTCTGGCTTTCTCATAGAGAGCCATTCAATCTAAAAAGTTGGATGAGGTAGAGAAAGAGAGATAACTTCTGGAGACATTTAGGAGATTTGAGATTAACATTCCATTGTTAGAAGCAATCAAGCAGATTCCAAAGTATGCAAGGTTCCTGAATGAGTTATGCACTCACAAGAGGAAGTTAAAGGGCAATGAACGGGACAGTATGGGCCAGAATATTTCTGCCCTCATTCAACCTATGCCTAAAAAGTGCCAAGATCCTGGAACTTTTACCATACCTTGTGTCATTGGAAACTGTAAGTTTGAGGATGCTATGTTGGACCTTAGAGCTTCTATCAATGTCATGCCCAAGTCAATTTTTCAGTCACTTGGATTGGGACCCTTGCAGCCAACAGGAGTGGTGATCCAACTAGCAAACAGAAGGAATGCATACCCTGCAGGCCTGATTGAAGATGTACTAGTTCGGGTTAATGAGTTATTTTTTCCTGCTGACTTCTACATCTTAGACATGGAGGGTGAACCAACAAACAGCAAGAATCCAATCATCCTTTGGAGACCTTTCCTCAAGACTACTAGAACCAAGATAGATGTCCATTCTGAAACTCTTTCAATGGAGTTTGGTGATAGTATAGTGCAGTTTAGTATCCTTGATGCCATGAGATATCCCATAGAAGACCATTCTGTTTACTGCATTGATATTATTAATGAGTTAGTTGATGAGGTTGATGATAGTCTTCCCTCTGAACCCCCTGAGTTGCTGTTCTTGGATGATTCAATTTGTTGTGACTGTGATAGTGATTCTGTTTGCTATGTTTGCTTAGGGATTACTAAATTTTTAAAGAGCAATGATTCTATCACAGAGGCTATTGAAGTAGTTGATGGAGTAGTTGATGATCCTGCAGTGGTAGTTTATGCCAAGTGTGAGGAGGAGATTTATGCACTAGAGACTGCAGCCAAGACCTTACTTCCTTCCATAGAGCAGCCACCCAAACTGGAGCTTAAACCCCTCACTGAGCATTTGACTTATACATTTTTAGAGGAGAATAAGTAGCTGCCAGTTATTATTGCCAAGAACCTTCAACCTGAGCAAGAGGCAAGGTTGTTGAACATTCTTAAAGTGAACAAGAAGGCAATTAGGTGGACACTGGCAGATATACCTGGCATCAGTCCTTCTACCTGCATGCACAGAATTCTACTTGACGAAGATGCTAAGGCAGTGAGGCAGCCACAAAGGAGACTCAATCCACTGATTCTGGATGTGGTCAAGAAGGAGATAACCAAGCTTCTTCAAGCTGGAATTATTTACCCAATCTCAGATAGCAAGTGGGTGAGCCCAGTGCAAGTTGTTCCAAAGAAGTCGGGAGTGACAGTGGTGAAGAACCAGCATGATGAGCTCATTCTCACTCGAGTTCAGAATAGCTGGAGGGTCTGTATTGATTACAGATGACTTAATTAGGCTACCCGCAAGGATCATTACCCACTTCCATTTATTGATCAGATGTTGGAGCGGTTGGCAGGAAAGTCTCACTATGGCTTTCTGGATAGATTCACTAGTTATTTACAGATTCACATTGCACCGAAGGATCAGGAAAAGACTACCTTTACCTGCCCCTTTGGCACCTTTGCATACCGGCGGATGCCATTTGGTCTTTGCAATGCCCCAGGTATCTTCCAATGTTGCATGATTAGTATATTTTCTGATTTTATAGAGCGTTGTATGGAGGTATTCATGGATGATTTTACTGTATATGGATCTTCCTTTGATGACTGTCTACATAGCTTGTCTAGAGTTTTGCATAAGTGTATAGAGACTAATCTTGTTCTGAATTTTGAAAAGTGTCATTTTATGGTAAAACAAGGTATAGTCCTAGGACATGTAGTCTCTAGCAAAGGCTTAGAGGTAGATCCTACTTAGATTGATGTTATTTCTTCTTTGCCTTACCCCGCATGCGTGCGGGAAGTTCGTTCATTTCTTGGTCATGCAGGATTCTACCGGTGCTTCATTCTTGATTTCAGCAAGATTGCCGTCCCGATGTCCAACATGCTACAAAAGGATGTGGATTTCATTTTCAGCCAGCCTTGCAAGGATGCATTTGATCACCTTAAGAAGGCTCTCACTTCTACTCCCATCATCCGACCTCCCGACTGGACACTGCCATTTGAGTTGATGTGTGATGCATCCAACTACGCAGTGGGAGCAGTCCTTGCCTAGAGGGTTTGTAGGGCCCATCATGTGATTTACTATGCCTCGGGACACTTGATTCTGCCCAAGCGAACTACACCACAACCGAGAAAGAGCTTTTAGCAATTGTCTTTGCTTTAGATAAATTTAGATCTTACTTGCTTTGTTCTCATGTGGTGATTTTTTCTGACCATGCAGCACTCAAGTTCCTCCTGAAGAAACCAAATGCCAAACCCATATTGATCAGATGGATGCTCCTTCTCCAAGAGTTCAACCTTGAGATTAAAGATAGGAGTGAAGCAGAGAATGTGGTTGCTGACCACCTGAGCCGGATCAAGAGAGATTCTGATGAGCAGTTTCCCATTCAGGATTCATTCCTTGACGAGCAGCTTTTAGGGCTGCATGGTGAGTTTCCCTGGCTTGCTGATATTGTTAATTATCTGGTTACTTTTGCTTTGCCTGCACACCTCACACGTGCACAAATTGATAAATTTAAGAGTGAGGCTAAATATTATGTGTGGGATGATCCTTATTTGTAGAGATTCTGTAATGATCAGATAATTAGGAGATGTGTGCCTAACTATGAGTTCCATTCTGTGCTTACTTTCTGTCATTCCTATGCTTGTGGAGGCTATTTTGGTCCTCAGAGAACAACTAGAAAAATATTAGATTCTGGTCTATATTGGTCCACTTTGTTTCATGATGCATATGCCTTTTGTAAATCTTGTGAGCAATGCCAAAAATGAGAGAATATAACTCGTAGGAATGAGATGCCCCAACAACCTTTGTTGTTCTGTAAGCTTTTTAATGTTTGGGGTATTGATTTTATGGGTCCATTTCCTGTTTCCTTTGGCTTTGTTTATATTCTGTTGGCTGTGGATTATGTTTCCAAGTGGGTGGAGGCTATTCCCACCAGGACTGATGATTCTCATGTGGTTGTCGAGTTTGTTAGATCACATATCTTTTGCAGGTTTGACATACCCAGAGCGATCATCAGTGATCAAGGATCACACTTCTGCAACTGGCACATGAAGATATCAAAGGAAGAGCCATAAATAGTAAAATCATCCATGAATACATCCATACAGTTCTCTATAAAATCATAAAAGATACTAACCATGCAATGTTGGAAGGTACTTGGAGCATTGCAGAGACTGAATGACATCATTTGATATGCAAAAGTGTCAAATGGGCATGTAAAGGTGGTATTCTTCTGATCTTATGGGGCTATGTGTATTTGAAAATAACCAATAAACCCGTCCAAAAAACAATAGTGTGACTTCCCTACTAGTTGCTTCAGAAAATAACTGCCTCTTTGTGGGCTTGCTCCTCAGCTTCAAAATGAGTCCCCATTTGCATGAATTGGACTTCAGATGAGGGAAATGGGCCTGAATAAATGGTCTCCGCCCAAAAGTCTGAGTGTTGAACTTCTACGGGTCAGGGTACCACTAAGACACCTTCGGATGGAAATTTAGTCTTCACAAAAGTTGTAACTCTGTGTCTTAGCTTTCCTACAAGACCAAAATCACAATTTTTAGAGATCGCAAACTCAAGATAAGCAAAAAATACCAAGACAGGGTCCAAATGACAATGCTGAATGACAAAAACACTAAAGCCCAACATGAAACCCAAATCACAAAATATGACTTTAGTCATGAAATTAAGCATAAGAGAGGATAAAAAACACTAGGTATGAAGGTCAAATAACATATAAAAATATTGTTTATCATGCTAACACCCTTGACCCTTCATTGCCTACTGGTGTTGTGTCTTTTTTACAGAAATTTAAGGACATTTTCTCCAATGATGGTCCAAGCGGATTCCTCCTATGCATGGAATTGAGCATCAAATTGACTTCATTCTCGGAATCGTCATTCCAAATAGGCCGGCTTATAGGAGCAGCCCAAAGGAAACCAAGGAGCTTCAAAGGTAAGTGGGAGAACTCATGACCAAGGGTCATGTGAGGGAAAGCATGAGTCCATGCACAGTGCCGGTGCTTCTAGTTTCTAAGAAGAATGAAACATGAAGGATGTGTGTTGATTGCCAAGCCGTCAACAAAATCACTGTAAATTATTGTCATCTTATTCCTAGGGTAGATTATATGTTAGATGAATTGCATGGTTCTTGTGTGTTTTCTAAGATAGATCTTAAGAGTGGATACCATCAAATTAGGATGAAAGAAGAATATGAATGGAAAGCCGCATTTAAAACTAAATATGATTTATATGAATGGTTAATTATGTCTTTTGGTTTGACTAATGCCCCTAGCATTTTTATGAGATTGATGAACCATGTTTTATGAGCTTTTATTAGTTAGTTTGTTATTTTCTACTTTGATGATATCTTAATCTATAGTAAGGATTTGAATGAACACCTTAGTCATTTATATGATGTGCTAAGTGTGTTAAGAAAAGAGAAATTGTATGCTAACTTGAAGAAATGTTCCTTTTGCACTAGTCAAGTTATGTTTCTTGGGTATATTGTAAGTACTAGAGGAATAGAGGTTGATGAAGAAAAGGTAAAGGCTATAAAAGAACGACCAATGCTTAAGGGTGTTTGTGAAGTGAGAAGTTTTCATGGGTTGACTAGTTTCTATAGGAAATTTGTAAGGGATTTTAACACCCTAGCCGCACCTTTAACCAAAATTATTAAGAAAAATGTAGGTTTTAAACAGGGAGAGAAGCAAGAAAAGGCCTTTAATGTCATTAAGGAGAAATTAATTGGTGCACATTTGCTTGCTTTGCCTGGCTTCTCTAAAGCTTTCGAGATTAAGTGTGATACCTCAGGTATTGGCATTGAAGCTGTGTTGATGCAAGAATGGCGACCTCTTGCATATTTCAGTGAAAAGTTTAGAGGAACCACCTTGAACTACCCTACCTATAACAAAAAGATGTATGCTTTGGTGAAAGCTTTGGAAACTTGGCAGCCTTATTTACTTTCAAAGGAGTTTGTGATTCATACCGATCATGAGTCCTTAAAACATTTGAGAGGGCAGGGTAAGTTGCACAAGTAGCATGCCAAATGGGTTGAGTTTATTGAAAATTTTCCTTACATAATCAAGTATAAGCAAGGTAAGGAAAATGTGGTTGCCAATGCTTTGTCGCGAAGGTATACTCTTCTTTCTACTCTTGATGCCAAGTTGTTAGGATTTGAGTTTGTTAAAGGGATTGTATCATGATGACCCTAATTTTTCTACTATTTTTATTGCTTGTGAAAAGGGTGCATATGATAAATTCTGTATGCATGAGGGATATTTGTTTAAGGAAAGTAAGTTGTGTGTGCCTAGAGGATCTATGCATGAATTTCTAGTTAGAGAGGCACACAGTGGAAGTTTGATGGGACACTTTGGTGTTAAAAAGACCTTAGACATGTTGCATGAACACTTCTTTTGGCCTGAATGAGAGGCGATATTAAAAATTTGTGTGCTAAGTATATTACATGCAAGCATGCTAAGTGTACTACTAATTTTCATGGATTATATACCTCTTGACTCGTTCCCGAAGTGCCATGGGTTGATGTGTCTATAGACTTTTTCTTAGGTTTACCTCGTTCCAAGAGGGGTTGAGATTCTATTTTTATGGTTGTTGACAGATTTTCCAAGATTGTGCATTTCATTGCTTGCCATAAAACAGATGATGCCACCCACATTGCTGATTTGTTCTTCAAGGAAGTGGTTAGATTGTATGGGATGCCTCGGAGAATTGTATATGATCAAGACACCAAGTTCTTGAGCCAATTTTGGAGAACTTTGTGGGCAAAGCTAGGCACCAAGTTGTTGTTTTCCACCACTTGTCACCCCAAAACGGATGGGTAAACCGAGGTAGTAATTCGAACTCTATCTACTTTATTGTGTATGGTGATTAAAAAGAACATTAAGTCTTGGGCAGATTGCTTGCTATTTGTTGAGTTTGCTTATAATCGATATGTGCATTCCACTATAGAATGTTCCCAATTTGAGGTCACTTATGGTTTTAACCTCTTACCCCATTCAACTTAATCACATTGCCTATGCAACATTGTGCTAACCTAGATTGCAGGAAAAGGGCTAAACAAGTGAAGCACTTTCATGAGAAGGTTAAGTTGCAAATTAAAAATAGAAATGAACATTATGCAACAGGTGCCAACAAAGGGCGGAAGAGAGTCATCTTTGAACTCGGCGATTAGGTTTCGCATCATATGAGGAAGGAGCAATTCTCTGTTCAATGATGATCTAAGCTACTGCCGAGAGGAGACGGTCCCTTCCAAGTAGTAGCAAGGGTCAACGACAACGCCTACAAGCTAGATCTTCTGGGTGAGTATAATATGAATGCCACATTTAATGTTTATGACCTTTCTCTCTTTGATGTAGGAAACGATTTGATGATGAATCCTCCTAAAGAAGGGGAGGATGATGAGGATCATGACACCCAATCAAGAGACACAATATCCATGTCTGTGGGTCTAATCACAAGAGCAAGAGCTAAAAGGATGCAAGGAGCTTTGAACGGCTTGAGTGAGAAGATCGAGACTCAAAGAGCAAGTGTGGATGAAGACCAAAGGCCTGTGAACTTCATTTGGACTAAAAATGAAGTTGTTGAAGACAAGCTAGAACCTTGGGCGCCGCGGCGGCCCAAATGACTCAGAATGGCTTCCCGGCAGAACTTCATATGCCGCAGTGCCCTACAGTAGTGCCACTGATGAACACACTTTTTATACAATAGTTATTCCTCATACTTAGTCTTTTAAACCTCTTTTGGGCTGAATTGCATAGACTTAGACCTCATTNAAAATGAGCATTTTGATTAGTGGCTCCAGACCTGGACCAACTTTTTGCCATTTTAGGCCTAATTTATGAGCAATTACACTTAGATTATTACTGTTATCAATTTTAGGATATTTAGCAATTAGTTTTGGCTTATTTAGGTTTTGTTTAAGGCCTTTGGCCCAATTAGACTTAGAATTAGGTTTGTTTTCTTTTATAAGGGAGTTGACTCTCTTGTGGCAACATAAATCAAGATATTCAAAATTTGAATGAAGAGAGTTTTCCTTCATTGTTCTTTGAAAGAACTTTAAGATCTTATTAAGAACTGACGATTCTTGTGGTGATCAACCTAGAACTTATTGCTCACCTTCTATCTTTCTCAAGTGTGGCGTTCATAAACTTCCTCGGATACCTTCAGTTCCTGCTTTGCTAAGCGATGAGTCGAGGTCTTCATTTTTTTCGTTTTGAAACTCGATTTAGACGGTTCATCGGGCATTTGGAATCTCTACCTTCAGGTTACTCCATAAGGATTTGCATCAAATGATGTATTACCTAAAATGCCGAAAGATTACAATAAGAAAGTAAAAGACATAAAGGAAAAAAAAAAAGAAACAAATTAAAAATCCCCCTTATTTCAAGTTCATTGATTGATAAGTGGGTTCAGTTTATGCGCATCAAGGTTGTTAATAAGACCTCCTTTTTCTGATCATTTATGGACATACAAAGATTATGCCATCCGATAAGAACATATATTCCTTATTGGATGATATAACCTATGACTTTCACAAAAGCAAATTTGCTCATCGAGAGAAACCACTAAACACAAAATGCCAACAAAGCCAAAATGCCAAAGAAACTTCATTCATTTCATTGCAAATACATCAAATTTCCAAACATGCCCCTTGTTATATCATTTTTAGAAGTACAGGGAGTCACTACATCCTAACATCTCTTTACATTCTTTCAACAATTTTTTAGTTCTTCAATAGGTGCAGTGAATAGAGTGTAGCCCCTATCTACAGTTTGGATTGGTTAGCTCAATCTTTCTACTTTGGCCTCTAAGTCTTTCACCACAGCATAATACTTTTGCCTCCACAGTGACGACTTCTTCCTTTCTTGATTTAGATTCTCAATTAACTGAATTAGCTCTTCATGAAGACCCGTCATATTTGCTCTAAGTCTCTCTTCTCGTTCACCGCTTGTTGCCTTCGACTTTCTAAATTTCGACCATTCTCTTATAGTTTAGCTATGTATTGTTCGTATGCTTCTTTTGTTTTCTGCAAATCTAACTTCCTATACATAGCTTTTTTTTTTTTTTTTNCTGAATTAGCTCTTCATGAAGACCCGTCATATTTGCTCTAAGTCTCTCTTCTCGTTCACCGCTTGTTGCCTTCGGCTTTCTAAATTTCGACCATTCTCTTATAGTTTAGCTATGTATTGTTCGTATGCTTCTTTTGTTTTCTGCAAATCTAACTTCCTATACATAGCTTTTTTTTTTTTTTCGTATGTGCCTAGCATTTCGTCTTGTTTCTTTATAATGACCTTCAAGGAAGCAATCTCCTTTCTTGCTCTGGTCAATTATGCTTCTTTATCCTTCATTATTTGGTCATGACTCCTCATCAACTGCTCTATGTGTTCAAAGGTGTTATCTTCAAGCATGCGAATCTTCCCCTCCAGCTTTCTTGTCTTATATTTTGAAAATGCATGTTTTTGCTCCCATTCTTGCTTTTCTTTTTTCGATTTTACCAATTTTTCCCTCATATTTTCTAACTCACGGATCTTTAAGTTGAGCTGCTCTATTCTTTCATCTATTGAATCAACTCCTATTGCAGGAATTCTAAAGAGATGGAATTGCTGCATACCATATATGCATACAAATTTTGTATTCTAGAATTTAGGTGAACAACACCTTCATGAATTGTTCCTTTCTTGCCTTGACCAAGGGTAGTGCTATCTCCATTCTATCCAATTCCAACAACAACAAGAAGAATTTATTTACAAAATTTCTTTTCTCATTTTTTTTATTTATTTACTATTTGCAAAAATCTAAATGCTAATGGATGGGCCAAATGGGCTAGACTAACAATGGACTAGACCTGGGATTTGCTTTATTACAAAGGCCAAAATATAAAAAGTAATAATAAAAAATTAAGAACATATATCTTTTCGAAAATCATTCATTTTTTTTATGCCGGAAAAACACCTGGACAAAATATGGTGTCTACTGAGGTAGAGAGGGTAAAGTACAGCAAAGCTAGTAAAATTCTAACTACCAACCTAGCATTGATGCCCTGCTTGCCTCAACATCAGTGTCCTTAGCCCTAGTTTGAGCTTAAACCCCAGTATGAATATTCGCTTAAATAAAGGGCAAGGTTAGTATGATTTTGTAACACATTAAAACTAGTTACTTTAAAGGATCCATACCAAGAGAGGAGGGAAGCATAGCTTCCAAGGAATTCAGGGTGTGTGAATCTGAACCAACAAATAGAAATTAGCCTATTCTATATAGACTATAAAAGAAACTTAGTAGAGAAAACAGTGAAAGAGAGACAAAACATACCAATAGGTACATTGGCATCAGGAATGTTAGCATTGCCCCCTTTGTCAGTACTTTCTAGAGTCAATTGGACTTGAACCCCCTATACTTTTGGTGTTTCTTTTTGTCCCAAGTTAGATGTTCCTTTCGCCATCCCTTTTTTCAAGCACTTCCATTTTGGCAAAACCTTCCTCCTTATAGATTTGCTTAAGATTGGAAACAAAATAGTGACCCTCACCTTCAACTTGATGGTTCCTATCTGGTTCTATTAGCTGTTTGTTCTCACCCTTAGTGTTCACATGTGACAAGGCATGGTCATCACCTTGAGAAGAAATGTGACTAGATGAATTATCCTTGCCTTTACTTGCCTTGTGCCTTGTACTGCCACAAGCATCCTACTCAAAGGATAATATGTTACACAACTTAAGAAAAAAGTGTAAACTGTAAACTAAGCATGAGAAAAACAATCCTACTCTCAAATCAACTAGTAATAAGGAGAAAATCCAGGAATTCTAAAGAGATGGAATTGTTGCATACCATATCTATATACAACTTTTGTATTGTAGAATTTAGATGAACAACACCTTCATGAATTGTTCCTTTCTTGCCTTGACCAAGGGCAGTGCTATCTCCATTCTGTCCAATTCCAACAACAAGAAGAAGAATTTGTGCAAAATAACCAAAAAGAGGCAGAGAGAGGGGAAAATGCAGCAAAGCTAGTAAAATTCTAACTACTAACCTAGCAATGATGCCCTCCTTGCCTCAGCGTCAATGTCCTCAACCCTGCTTTGAGCATACACCCCTGTCTGAATATTCACTTAAATAAAGGGCAAGGTCAGTATGCTTCTATAAAACTGTAAAACCAGTTACTGTAAAGGATCCTTTTGGCAAAGGGGATGCTTTACCTTCTAAGGTTTCTGAGAATGTCCTATGTTTTCCCTAATACCGCCACCTTTAGGATCCAAAACCAATTGGACTTGAACCCCCTCTACTTCTGGTGTTTCTTTCTGCAAGTCAAATGCTTCCTCTTGTGTATGCCTGAAGGAAAGTTCTTCATCAACTCCCTTGCCACCTCCAACCAACTCATTTTTAATACTCGTTGTCCCTATGCCAGGCACTTGCATTTTAGCAAAGTTGTCCTCATGACAGATTTGCTTAAGATTGGCTATAGAATAGTGAAGCTCACCTTCAGCCTGATGCTTCTTATCTAGTTCATTCTTATGTATGTTCTTGCCCTTAATGTCCACATGTGATAAAGCATGGTCATTACCTTGAGAAGACCTGTGAATAGATAAGTTCTCCTTGCTTTCACTTTTCTCGCTCCTTGTACTGCTAGAAGCTACCTACTCAAAGGATAATATATTACACAATTTAAGAAAATAGTGTAAGTAAGCATGAGAAAGACAAGTCAACTCTCAATTAAGCTAACTAGTGTTCTTTCCATCATAAAGAAAAATAAAATAAAATCATATGCTATTATTGTATTGCCTATCTCAGTCTGAAATAGACCAACATGAGAAAAATAAAAGGAAGAAAAACCCCAAAAGTTTTAGGAAGTTGAAATTTCACTTACTGTATTATTGTACAACTTCAATATAGTTGAGTTAAGATCACCCTCCCAACAACGTTCATCTTTTTTGTCTGCTTGCACATTCTGTAGCTTTGGTGTCTTGGACACTCCCTCAGAAAATGTTTTCATCTTAGGACAGTGGCATATAACAACATTTTCCAAAGATGGGGAATTTGAAGAGATAGTTTCTTGAGCAAAAGCTTTCCAAGCATGGTAAATTTTGAAGCTTTATACTTTCCAATCTGCTGAATGTAATCTCATATATTGTTCCAACAACCTTGTATGCAACTATTTCTTTTGTCATTCCACATTCCTTTATCTCCATTATGGTGAGTTGGCCCAGGCTTTTTGAGCCATCAAATCCTTCTTCCCATCCAACAATATTCTCAATTTCAGTGCAATTTTCTATCGTTAGCTCTTGAAGTTGCAAATGAGCTTTCACAACAGAGATTGGAAATAGATATTTTAGGCTGTGACAGTATGAAGCGTTTATTACGTACAGCCACCAAAAATCAAGAATTCCTTGTGGATCTTTGTTCCATACATGCTTTAGATTTGGTAGGGAAGTTAAAGTCAATTTGCTCAACTTCATGGCGAGTGCATCGTCTCTCTCCTTATCTGTGGTCCCCTCTAGATCAAGCACAACTTCTACTGAGTCACAAGATTCTACTTTCAGCTCTTCCAAATTGAATAAGCACTTCAATAGATTCAATGGAAGCACTTTTGAGAACCATTCACAATTTGAAAGTGTCAGAGTATTCAAATTGTGAAATGACCCATCAAGAAGTTGGCTATGCCATATTTACTCGAGCTTTGGATACTCTAAAAGATTCAAATGCTCTAGTTGCTAATATAACTATGCAATCAAATATGTTTAGTTAGATTTGATAAGTACATGTATGACTTACATACAAATACATAATTAAACACCATTTGTATGTTCCTTAAAATCCTGTGCTATAACTTTGAACTAAAAATTAA
>QAOA01002710.1:30662-41050 GCA_003255065.1 Cercis canadensis
AGACTTTTGTCCACCATGATTTCTCGAGGATCCTTATCATCAGCAAATTGCGTCTTATTCTGCTGAGCTTTAGAAGGTGTTTTGTCTTCAAAATAAAAGCCAATTAGTGCAGGTAGATATTCTAATGTCAAAGTCTGTAATTCTACGAACTGGAGCATGCCAACAACCTTTCCATCATCTGAAACTATTCCCTCCAAAAGGTCACAAAATGAAACTTCAATTTCGTTCATTAAGTTGTGGAAGAGATCTTAGATGAGAAAATGAAGAAAGGCTCCTCATTTTAGGACAAAACTGCACTTCAACAACCTTCAATTTGGAAAAGGATCCCTTTGTAAGAGAGCCATTGCATAATTTTACCAAGTTCGATAACTTGTCGACACCCTATGACTCTAAGTTGGGAAAGAGATTGATATAGATTGAAAATAGCAGTATGGTAAAAAAACCTGATTCGAGGTCAGGAATCTCCAGAAAATAACAAGAGAGAAAAGATTCATAAAATTCTTCTATATCCTTTTATTATTTCAGAGTTTAGTTATATGAGGGATACAATCCTTGAATCCCCTTAAAAAGTGGATCTATAACTAATTCTTATAACTAATTCCTATTGACTCTTATGCATTCCATTTCCTTCCCAAGCACGTTCCTTCAACAGAAATATGCTAACTGATTCGTTCCTTTTTAGTGCGCATACTCATCCCACCCATGGGGCCTTCTGATTTCTCTATAAGGTCTTGTTATATTCCTTTCCTCACCAGTTGCATTAGGTCCATTAAAACACTTGGCTTTATTCCTATCATTGCCACCCCCAGTGAGAGTCACCTTGTCCTCAAGGTGGATGTTGGGAAATTCTTCTTTTAAGTTAGCCAATAATTCCCACGAAGTCTCCTCAGGATAAAGCCCCTACCATTGGACCAAAACTAGTATCTTTTCGTCACCATTCTCGCTCACAATCTTTTGATCCAAGATAGCCAGTGGATAAATTAATAGCTGATGATGATCATCTGCCGGTGGTAGATCAACTGCAGCTATAGGAGGGGAACCATGATGTGCTTTCAATTTAGAACAATGGAACACCGGATATATTTTAGAGGTATTAGGTAAAGCTAACCGATATGCCACTGGTCCAATGCGTTTCAGCACTTGAAAATGACCATAGAAACGTCTAGCAAGCTTTTGGATTCTGGTATGAGCCACTGATGTTTGACGGTAGGGTCTCAGTTTTACATACACCTAATCTCCCATATTATATGCAACATCCCTGCGTTTCTTGTCAGCATACAACTTCATTTGCTCCTGTGCTTTGAGTAGTTTCTGCCTCAATACCTTAAGGGCTTCATTGCGGTTTCTCAACTCGGCTTCTACAGCTTCAACAAGGAAGAACCCAAGATATACTGAGGTATAATAGGAGGTGGCATGCCAAAAATGATTTGGAAGGGGGACATTGCAGTTGTGGAGTGAACAGTCGTATTATAAGTCCATTCAGCCTAAGGTAATAGACGTCCCCATTGTTTTGGTTGGTCATGGCAGAAAACCCGCAAGTATTGCTGCAACACCTGGTTAACCACCTCAGTCTGGCCATTTGATTGAGGGTGATATGATGTACTCATTCGTAATTGAGTCTTACTTAATTTAAAAAGTTCCCTCCAAAAATGGCTAATAAAGATTGAGTCCCTATCATAAATGAGACTTTTAGGAATGCCATGAAGTTTGCACACCATAGAAGTAAATAATTCTGCTACTCTTGATGCTGTGTAGTGTGTAGGCAATAATCCAAAATGAGCTACCTTCGAAAATCGGTCTACTACCACTAAGATGGTGGTATGGCCTTGAAATGGTGGTAACCCGACAATAAAGTCTAAAGACAGATCTTCCCATACTCAATATAGTGGTTCTATTGGTTGCAACAGGCCTGCAGGTAATGAAGTTGGGATTTTGGTTTGCTGGCATGGAATACAAGACTAGACAAATTGTATCACATCCTTGCACAAACTAGGCCAAAAAAAATTAGCACTTACCCTGCTCAATGTTTTGGCAAANAAAAAAAAAACTATATTATATGTTTTAACAGGAAGATTATCAACATAAAAATATGAAGAAATTTTATTACTATATTGACCAGAATTAATTTATCATTTCATAAATATAATTTCACTTTAAGATGCATTAAGGAAATTATAAAAATGCATAGTAGATACCTAGTATTAAGCTTTGGTTGCAAAGTATTAAGCATACATTCTCAGAGAAAAGTGCAACTGGAGGATCAAGACTTTTGTCCACCATGATTTCTCGAGGATCCTTATCATCAGCAAATTGCGTCTTATTCTGCTGAGCTTTAGAAGGTGTTTTGTCTTCAAAATAAAAGCCAATTAGTGCAGGTAGATATTCTAATGTCAAAGTGTGTACTTCTACAAACTAGAGCATGCCAACAACCTTTCCATCATCTAAAACTATTCCCTCCAAAAGGTCACAAAATGAAACTTCAATTTCGTTCATTAAGTTGTGGAAGAGATCTTAGATGAGAAAATGAAGAAAGGCTCCTCATTTTAGGACAAAACTGCACTTCAACAACCTTCAATTTGGAAAAGGATCCCTTTGTAAGAGAGCCATTGCATAATTTTACCAAGTTCGATAACTTGTCGACATCCTATGACTCTAAGTTGGGAAAGAGATTGATATAGATTGAAAATAGCAGTATGGTAAAAAAACCTGATTCGAGGTCAGGAATCTCCAGAAAATAACAAGAGAGAAAAGATTCATAAAATTCTTCTATATCCTTTTATTATTTCAGAGTTTAGTTATATAAGGGATACAATCCTTGAATGCCCTTAAAAATCTATAACTAATTCTTATAACTAATTCCTATTGACTCTTATGCATTCCATTTCCTTCCCAAGCACGTTCCTTCAACAGAAATATGCTAACTGATTCCTTCCTTTTTAGTGCGCATACTCATCTCACCCATGGGGCCTTCTAATTTCTCTATAAGGTCTTGTTATATTCCTTTCCTCACCAGTTGCATTAGGTCCATTAAAACACTTGGCTTTATTCCTATCATTGCCACCCGAGTCACCTTGTCCTCAAGGTGGATGTTGGGAAATTCTTCTTTTAAGTTAGCCAATAATTCCCACGAAGTCTCCTCAGGATAAAGCCCCTGCCATTGGACCAAAACTAGTATCTTTTCGTCACCATTCTCGCTCACAATCTTTTGATCTAAGATAGCCAGTGGATAAATTAATAGCTGATGATGATCATCTACCGGTGGTAGATCAATTGCAGCTAGAGGAGGGGAACCATGATCTGCTTTCAATTTAGAACAATGGAACACCGGATGTATTTTAGAGGTATTAGGTAAAGCTAACCGATATGCCACTGGTCCAATGTGTTTCAGCACTTGAAAAGGACCATAGAAACGTTTAGAAAGCTTTTGGATTCTGGTATGAGCCACTGATGTCTGACGGTAGGGTCTCAGTTTTACATACACCTAATCTCCAACATTATATGCAACATCCCTGCGTTTCTTGTCAGCATACAACTTCATTTGCTCCTGTGCTTTGAGTAGTTTCTGCCTCAATACCTTAAGGGCTTCATTGCGGTTTGTCAAATTGGCTTCTACAGCTTCAACGAGGAAGAACCTAAGATATACTGAGGTATAGTAGGAGGTGGCCTGCCAAAAACGATTTGGAAAGGGGACATTGCAGTTGTGGAGTGAATAGTCGTATTATAAGTCCATTCAGCCCAAGGTAACAGACGTCCCCATTGTTTTGGTTGTTCATGGCAGAAAACCCGCAAGTATTGCTGCAACACCTGGTTAACCACCTCAGTCTGGCCATTTGATTGAGGGTGATATGATGTACTCATTCGTAATTGAGTCCTACTTAATTTAAAAAGTTCCCTCCAAAAACGGCTAATAAAGATTGAGTCCCTATCATAAATGAGACTTTTAGGAATGCCATGAAGTTTGCACACCATAGAAGTAAATAATTCTGCTACTCTTGATGCTGTGTAGTGTGTAGGCAATAATCCAAAATGAGCTACCTTCAAAAATCGGTCTACTACCACTAAGATGGTGGTATGGCCTTGAAATGGTGGTAACCCGACAATAAAGTCTAAAGACAGATCTTCCCATCCTCAATATAGTGGTTCTATTGGTTGCAACAGGCCTGCAGGTAATGAAGTTGGGATTTTGGTTTGCTGGCATGGAATACAAGACTAGACAAATTGTATCACATCCTTGCACAAACTAGGCCAAAAAAAATTAGCACTTACCCTGCTCAATGTTTTGGCAAAACCTGTATGTCCTCCGCATAAAGATGAGTGGAATTCTTGCTTGATCACTTGCTTCAATGTGGACTGCTCATCTAGATAAATTTTCCCTTTGTGCAATCAGTCCTTCCACCACTTTAAAATCAGGATATTTGCTAGAGTTCTCCTCTACCTCCTGTCTAAGCTTGATTAACGAAGGTAGTGTTTGGGACTCCTATTTTAAAGCTTCCAGAAACACATATTTAGGCATAGATAGAACCATACATTGCGGGGTTGATGCAACACATTTAGTTGGGACCCGGGATAAAGCATCAACTACTTTATTCAAAGATCCCGGCTAATAGAAGATAACATAATCATATCCCAGTAACTTAGACAAATATTGATGTTGCTCAGGTGTTTCGATGACCTGTGTCATTAACTCTTTGATGCTCTTGTGATCAATTTGAATTAAAAAAGTTCTGCCTAGTAAATATGGTCTCCATTTTTTTACAGCTGCAATGATGGCATGTAACTCCCGGATATAAGTTGAGGAGTTCATTAGTCTTGGGCAAAACTTCTTGCTAAAGAAAGCAATGGGATGATTATTCTGAGATAATACTGCACCCATGGCAGTGCCAGAAGCATCTGTTTGAACTGTAAATGTCAAAGTAAAATTTGGAATAGAACAAGCACCAACAAGTCCAAATCTCCAAAATATGTCTAAAAGCCATCAAATTCACTAGAAACACACACTAAAAGACTAAGTATAAGAGAAACAAATAGTATAAAATAATGTGTTATCACTTAGGTGTTTCGATGACCTGTGTCATTAACTCTTTGATGCTCTTGTGATCAATTAGAATTACAAAAGTTCTGCCTAGTAAATATGGTCTCCATTTTTTTAAAGCTGCAATGATGGCATGTAACTCCCGGATATAAGTTGAGGAGTTCATTAGTCTTGGGCAAAACTTCTTGCTAAAGAAAGCAATGGGATGATTATTCTGAGATAATACTGCACCCATGGCAGTGCCGGAAGCATCTGTTTGAACTGTAAATGTCAAAGTAAAATTTGGAATAGCTAGCATTGGAGCTTGGATCATTGCTTGCTTGAGTTTGTCAAAAGCTTCCTGAGCTTCACTAGACCACCGAAAAGAATCCTTTTTGAGTAAGTCTGTGAGAGTAAACGCGATAGAAGCATATCCAACAATAAAACGACGATAGAACCCTGTGAGCCCCAAGAACCCTCTTAATGCCTTCAAAGAAGTAGGGGTAGACCAGTCAATTGATGAGTTGCCGAGGCTCCTCAAATTAATTAAGTTTAAGGTCAATTACCTAAGCTATTTGCAGCATAGGGCAGCCCTAAGTCAAACCTAAGGATTGTCTTATTTAGTGAATCATATTAAGAAGCATATAAACAGGGGGTTTTGTTTGTTCAAAGTGTTTGATAGAAATTAATTGTAAGTGGTAAAGTTTTAGAGAAAGCAACCAATCCAAGCCTTAACTGATTCTGATTTTAGTCTATCCTTGATTTCCAATGATCCATTTAATTATTAATCATGTTCTTGGCCTTTAAAACATATCAAGAAGCCTCTCAATGTTCTATGGATGTCCACTGGTTAAGCAACCAGAATTCGGTTTTAACTAAGACCAAATGAATTAAGCAAACATTCAAGTCTAGTTTTACCTAAGTCCATGATCCAGCCAAGGTGATTAATCCATCCAAAAGCTCAGAAACATTAATCAACCATACAATCCTCTTTTATCACATGCAATTAAGCAATCACACATGAAGATCCAAATTCGAATTAAGCAATTCAAACAGAATATTTCAAAGGATTGAAAGAAGCAGATTAATCATTGAATGAATAACAACAACTCATAATCTCAAAACCAATAATCAGAACAGCCAAAACCTGGATTGATTGATGAATTAGCCCTCCATGAACAAGAGAAGCTAAGTTCTTACAAAATATCTAAGAGAAAACTTAAGAGCTAAGGAAAGACTAGAAAGCTGTCTAAAATATCTAAAACTTGATTATGAATTTCGGCTGCCCCCCTCTTGCTGATATAGACCTCCAATTTTACATGCACACCCAAATTGCCCTTAGGGCACACTTGTTCCCATGGGCCTTAGCTTCAATTGGGCTTTGGTTTGGGCCCATTTGGACTTGTCATGAGGAAGTTAGGCCCATTTAAGTGGCAGAAGGTGTCTGGAACCGTCAGCTAACTTGCACAGCAAATAAGACCATCTTCCACATAAAATATGGTGAACCGGTCTTCATATCAATTGAAGCTCTGTCTGTTAGCTTTCCAATGGTACCAGTTTCAGGTCCATATGACATCCACAACTCAAGTTATGACCCAAATACTGCATGTAGGTCAGGATCCTGCGACAGCATGTCTTCTCTGGCTTCCAGGCTGCATATGACCTTCTGAACGTCCGAATTAGCTTTGGAGCCCTGAAAGAAAGTTGTAGAAAATTCTCTCAGCTTTCCTACAAGGTATGACTCGGAATTTTTAGACATCCAGAACTCAAGATATGCACGAAACACAGAGACAACATAAAATGCTCAGTATTGCTGGAAATTGCAATTAGGCACAAATGGATCCAAAGTCATGAAATGAGGTCTAAGTCTATGCAATTCAGCCCAAAAGAGGTTTAAAAGACTAAGTATGAGGGATAACTATTGTATAAAAAGTGTGTTCATCCTCAATCATTGCCTGGATTTTAGACTTATCTGGAGCAACCTGATTGTAGGATATAATATGCCCCAAATATTCCATAAAGGTTTCATAGAAAAGACACTTTGATTTCTTCAGACAGAATCGGTCTTGCCACAGGATGTGAAAGACTTGTCTCAGATGTTCTAAGTGATTAGTCAGGGATGCACTATACACTAAGATATCATCAAAGAACACGATAAAAAATTTTAGCAACAATGGTTTAAACAGGGCATTCATGGTATATTGGAATGTCGACGGGGCATTACATAAACCAAAAGTCATTACCCGAAATTCATAGTGCCCTTCATGTGTCCGAAAAGCTGTCTTGTGTACATCGTCCTTATACACTCTCAATTGATGGTACCCTGCCCGGAGATCAAGCTTCGAAAAGAATTTGGCATTGCCGAGTTCATCTAACAATTCATCAATCGTAGGTATAGGAAATCTGTCCTTCACTGTGATTGCGTTCAAAGCTCGATAATCGACGCAAAGCCTCCACGACCCATCCTTTTTTTTGACCAGCAAGACTGGGGAAGAGAACGCGCTCATGCTTGGGCGAATGATACTCGCTATCAACATTTCACTAACTTGAGTTTCAATCTCTTGCTTTTGGAAATAAGGGTAACGATAAGGACGAACATTAACCGGGGAACTTCCGGGAACAAGGTGAATGTGATGTTGAATTTGTCGAAGAGGTGGAAGAGAAATGGAGTTTTGAAATAGTATTTCAAATTCTGAAAGTAAAGATGACAGGGAAGGAGGTTTGGTTGGGTGGGTATTTTCGGAGTGGACTGCTATAATGGACTTGGGTTTGGGTTTAATGACTTGAAGATGGAAATAGGCTGCCACACTCCCATTCTTGTGTAACCTCTTCAATTGTGTAAAAGAAATCTGGTCCACCATGGCATTGGGCTAGCCCGAAAGAGACACCCATTCTCCCTTCCACAAAAACTTCATAGTCAAATTATTGTAATCAGTCACAATGGGCCCTAATGTCTTGAGCTATTGGACCCCCAACACCAAATCTGCTCCCCCTAGAGGTAAAACAAAAAAATCCACCTCAAATAATGTATTTTGTAATTTGAGTTGGACCTTAGAACAAATGGAAGTGCAAGTGAGGTGTTCTCCATTCCCCACTAGAACCCGGAAAGGTGATGTTGGGCTCGAAGACAAGCCCAAATATTTTACCAGTCTAGCCTGAAGGAAATTATGGGTACTCCCTCCATCTACCAATACCTGTAACTCATGTGAGCTTACTTGACCCATTAAGCGTAAGGTTTCAGGTTTAGAATGGCCCATCATCGTATGAAAGCTGATTTGGGCTATTGGATCCACATCAGGTCGAGGTTGCAGGTCAGCTGAAAGTAGAGGTTCATCTTCTGGTGAAACAGGTTCATCTTCTTAATCCACCAAGAGCAGGAAAAACCGAGATTTACATTTATGACCAAGTTTGAATTTCTCATCGCAATTGTAACAGAGGCCATGGTCTCTCCGAGTTTGCATCTCACTGGCGGTTAATCGTTTAATGGGGACTAAAGGAGGCTTGGTGGTGGTTGGGGTAGGTAACAGAGGAGGAGAGTAGTGTGGGGAACTAGGGGAATGAGAAAAAACTGGTTTAGGCCGAGACGATGAACGTAAATCCAGTAGCTTTTCCTCTTGGATTTTGGCTAAAGCAATGGCTTGAGCGAGGTTTATGGGCTGATGCACCTGAACTTCCCGACGGATAGCGGCAGAAAGACCAGAGATGAAGCAGCTTAACAGAGCTGAGGTAGGTAAGCCAATGGTACGATTGGCCAAAGACTCAAAGGCAGTTTGGTATTCTTGCACCGTACCATTCTGGGTAAGCTTAAATAATGAACCTTGGGGATCTTCGTATAGCGAAGAAGCAAAACGCACTTCCAGTGTATGCAAGAAACTCGCCCAAGATCTCAGTTGACCGTTGGCGTGCTTCCATTGGTACCAGCTAAGAGCAGGTCCGTCAAGGTAAAAAGAGACAATTGTCAATCGTTGATCTTCCGGTGTCTAATGGTAGGTGAAGAATTGAGTGATTTTGAAGATCCATCCCAGTGCATCAGTACTGTCAAATCGTGGGACATCCAATTTAAAAGAAGATTTGAGTAGACTCTAGCTCGACGTTGGATTAGAGGTTTGTGAATGCGTGGTATTATGAGTGTGAGGGGATGTGATGAACACACTTTTTATACAATAATTATTCCTCATACTTAGTCTTTTAAACCTCTTTTGGGCTGAATTGCATAGACTTAAACCTCATTTCATGACTTTGGATCCATTTATGCTTAATTGCAATTTCCAGCAATACTGGACATTATATGCTGTCTCTGTGTTTCATGCATATCTTGAGTTCTGGATGTCTAAAAATTCCGAGTCATACCTTGTTGGAAAGCTGAGAGAATTTTCTACAACTTTATTTCAGGGCTCCAAAGCTAATTCGGATTTTCAGAAGGTCATATGCAGCTTGGAAGCCAGAGAAGACATGCTGTCGCAGGATCCTGACCTACATGCAGTATTTGGGTCATAACTTGAGTTGTAGATGTCATATGGACCTGAAACTGGTACCATTGGAAATCTAACAGATAGAGCTTCAATTAATATGAAGACCAGTTCACCATATTTTATGTTGAAGATGGTCTTATTTGCTGTGCAAGTTAGCTGACGGTTCCAGACACCTTTTGCCACTTAAATGGGCCTAACTTCCTCATGACAAGTCCAAATGGGCCCAAACCAAAGCCCAATTGAAGCTAAGGCCCATGGGAACAAGTGTGCCCTAAGGGCAATTTGGGTGTGCATGTAAATTTGGAGGTCTATATCAGCAAGAGGGGGCAGCCGAAATTCAGAATCAAGGAATTAGATATTTTAGACAGCTTCCTAGCTTTCCTTAGTTCTTAAGTTTTCTCTTAGATATTTTTGTAAGAACTCAGCTCTTCTTGTTCATGGAGGGCTAAATCATCATATCAATCCAGGTTTTGCTATTCTGATTATTGATTTTGAGATTATGTGTTGTTGTTCTTCATTTTAGTTGTTAATCAAGTTCTTTCAATCCTCTGAAATATTCTGTTTGAATTGCTTAATTCGGATTGGATTATTCATGTGTTCATATTCTGTTTGCATGTGATAAAAGAGGATTGTATGGTTAATTAATGGTTCTAATCTTGGACGGATTGATTACCTTGGCTGGATTCAGGACTTAGGTTAAACTGGACTTGAATGTTTGCTTAATTCATTTAGTCCCTTGTTGAACCGAATTCTGGTTGCTTAACCAGTAGACATCCATAGAACATTGAGAGGCTTCTTGATATGTTTTAAAGGCCAAGAACATGATTAATAATTAAATGGATCCTTGGAAATCAAGGATGAATCAAAATCAGAATTAGTTAAGACTTGGATTGGTTGCTTTCTCT
>QAOA01002710.1:41537-71132 GCA_003255065.1 Cercis canadensis
AAGCTCTGTCTGTTAGCTTTCCAATGGTACCAGTTTCAGGTCAATATGACATTTACAACTCAAGTTATGACCCAAATACTGCATGTAGGTCAGGATCCTGCGACAGCATGTCTTCTCTGGCTTCCAGGCTGCATATGACCTTCTGAACGTCCGAATTAGCTTTGGAGCGCTGAAAGAAAGTTGTAGACAATTCTCTCAGCTTTCCAACAAGGTATGACGCGAAATTTTTGGACATCCAGAACTCAAGATATGCCTGAAACACAGAGACAGCAAATAATGCCCAGTATTGCTGGAAATTGCAATTAAGCATAAATGGATCCTAAGTCATGAAATGAGGTCTAAGTCTATGCAATTCAGCCCAAAAGAGGTTTAAAAGACTAAGTATGAGGAATAACTATTGTATAAAAAGTGTGTTCATCACAAACCTTTTTCATTTATTTCCAAAATAACATTCTTTGCACCTTTCAACTTTTTCAAGCTCAAATCTTCAACCGTTCCAGTAAACTTCTGAAGTAATGCTTTCAGTCAATAACAGTCTTAAGATCCAGTTTCAAAGTCCTTGAAGTTTAAGACTCACCAAATCGCCAATCACCTATGGATACTTCATATTTTTTGCAACTACAACTTCTCAAACAGCGGTTCCTTGGGAAGCATGTTTTCATTAGGAACACGTACTACTAAAGTGTTCAAGTGGCTCAAATCATTTAGGTCAGAAAGACTAGTCGTAGATTGTTAAGGGCCAGTAGCCCACTAATCAAAACTGTTAGCTAAAAACAACACTTCCAACATTTTCAAGTTTAATAATACACCAGCTGGAATCAATTCAAGCTACTCACAACCACTTAAGTCCAATAATTGCAGCTTCGTCAATTGCCCTATTTCACGTGGCAAATGTTTAATCTTAGAGCTAATAAGACTAAGAATTTTTAAACCTTTCAATTCCCCAATTATCACTATGTCCCCCAAAATACATTGATCAAGACACAAGGTATGCAGGTTGCTTAAGAGACTAATCGATGAAGGTAGAAAGTCAAAGTTCATTTTAGTCAAGTCTAATACTTTGAGTGAAGGCATTCTTTCAAAAAAGTTGTATGGTAATTTTAGAGAAGGGTCATTGTTGTATATGTGGAAAAAATGTGAGATTTGGACAATCTAGTCCTCTCGGAAGTTTTTCAATGTTTGATAATCAGCATTTTTATATAATAATTAACCCTCATTTCTAATCTTTTAATTCCCTTTTATGCTGATATGATTGGGCCTGGGCCACATTTCATAAGTTAGGGTTCAATTGGGCTTAAGTGTGTTTTTCAGCATTACTGGTCATTTACACTATCTCTGTGTTTCCATCATAACTTGAGTTCTAGACGTCTAAAAATTATGAATCTTACCTTGTAGGAAAGCTGAAAGGATTGCCTACAACTTTTATTCAGAGCTCAAAAGTTAATTCGGAAATCTAGTAGGTCAAATTGGGCTTGGAAGTCAGAACAGAGTTCCTATCACTGGATCCTGACCTGGGCAAATTACTTGGACCAGAACTTGAGCTATAGATGTTTTCTAGACCTGAAACTGGCACCATTGGAAAGCTCAGACATGTAGCTTCAACTCTTATGAAGGCTAGTCATCCAAATTACAAAGTTTTGATGGGTCTAGTGAGCAGTGAAGACCTAAATGGGTCTATCTCACTCATCCAAGGTCTAATTGAGCCCAAACTGGCGCCAAATGAAAGCTATGGTCCAAGAGATTAATCTTGAGTTAGGGATAGGCTCGGAATAATTAGATTTTAGATGGTTACTTGACCTAAAAAGGAAATCCGTAGTCATTGATTCTAGGCTGAGCAGTTTTCCTGCCTCTTTAGTTTTCTTTCTAGTTTTTCTTTGTATTTTCTGCCTCTTGCTGCCATTGGAGCTTGAACTTGATGGCTATGGAGGAGTAGACTTCTTGTAACCCAGCTGGACTCCATAACAATTCGGTTTGACTTTGAGATTATGCACTTAATTGAATCAATAATAATGCAGTTTTATTCTTCTTCTTAAATTTTTCCTTACCTTGATTTTTGTATGGATGATTTGAGATTTCTGTTATTTATATGGATTTAGAGGTGTGAAACAGAATTTAGATTGATTAATCTTAGTTCTAATTGCATGAATTCAAGAGGATCTTGCTAATTAAAGTTCAGTTTTAGATTAATCCACTAATTGCTTAGTCTTTGTGACAGCAAGATTAGTGATTGTATGTGGATAATCAAATTCTGGGTGATGATTCAGTAGGAGCTATTAATCATAATTAGAGATTTTTGTTGTGATTAAAATCAATTAGCAATACTGCATTATGAATTAATTAATCTTGTTCAATCTAGGATTAATCAAGCCAATTGTTGATAGATGTCTAGCTAGGTTACGTTTTTAATCAATTGAATCCAATTCTATTTTAATTATGCCATTAGTGATTAGTGTTAATTTTGTGAATTAAATCCCCCAATTTTGGTCTTGAATCCGTTAATTAAACATTGCATTCCTTGAGAGACTTCCCGGATCATCCCTATATTGCATTCTTTATAGGGGATTTAGTTTAATTTAGTTGGATTAGTGACAAGTCCGATCAATGTTGCTACCATATAAAATGATTGTTTTGCAACTTTTCAACTTAGCATCCTTTGGTCATTCTTCTTCACCTAATTTTTCATTTCTTTTCAAGAAGAGTTGTTCATCCCTAGATGCTATTGATATGGCCACATCTTGGACAGTGTCATGCATTGCAAAATTGTTGCCAAGATCGTTACTATCCTATAACAAGCATGAATCTTTCAAATTTTTGATGCAAGTCTAAAAGCTATCTTGAATATTTTCCATTTTATTCATGTCATGAAATAAACCCAGACCACGAGAATACTTGAACAAATCCATGGTCAAAGAAGAAGGAATTACACCAGCAAGCACAAATATTGACTTGAGGCAATTATTTTCTAAATTTTCATAACTCACTTCAACTGGGCTATTTATATCATAGTACATATGATTCCATAGTTGTCGCAAAACATGCTTCCACTCTGAAATTTTCTTTCCTTTTAGTGAAGTTGCAATAGCACAATGGTAATTGGCAACCCACCACACTTTGCAATAACGTCTCTGGCTACAGACATCAATTGAGCACTTTCTAAAGATTCATTAAATGCAGCTTTCTCCTTAAATAACTTCCAAGCTTCAGCTTCTGTCAACTCTCTTAGCCACAAGTTCTTTTGAGTGTTCATGTGGTCAGACAACACACCTATATTTCTAGTAGTCATTAATATTTTGCATTTCTTGTTCTCCTTCCCATAAGGGATGCCTATTTCATCCAATTCAAGCTTTTTCTAGAGATCATCTAGGATCACAAGAATGGTTTCCTCTTGCTCAAACCTTCGGCGTAGTCGAGTTGCTCTCATGACAAGGGTTTGCACCTTGAATTCAAGTCTTAACATTTCAGCAATCTATTGTTGGATTTCTTTTATCTCTGGGTTCTATTTGATAGTTGCAATAACTACCACCAAATCCGGTGACTTTTCTTTAGCTTTCTTGGCAATCTTGTTGTGAGAAAAGTGTACGCTATCATCTTACAATAATATAATAAAAGTGAGTTATAGTTCCCACGAGGATTAAAGCTATTAAATATCGAAATTGGGTTAATTCAAATTTTATTTGATCAATTGATTAAGGAGAAATTGCAAGAATAAACTTAAATAAACGGAAAGTAAGCAAAAGTAGATAAAAATCAAGAATTAAAATAAAGAAAAAGCCTAGGGTTCCAATTTCACCATAACTAATCCCGGTTTTCATTCCTTATTTCCTTGATCTAGATTTATTCTCTCTAATTACTAGCCAAGATTCTCTAATTTATTCATTAGCATTTCCCAAGGTCTAGTGAAAATATTTTCAAGTTATGAATCCATTATATTCCTATCTATTTACAAATAACTAGAAAATTCATTCAATTCTATGGATCCCTTTAATTAACTACATAGGCCATGGAGGCATATCCCTATCCTACATGTAACCTATGATATTTATTCCAATGAACTAAACACACAAATCTTCTTCCGGTCTCATTGTGATTAACCTATCAATCAATTGGTGATCAGACAATTAGAAGCATGAAGAATAGAGATAAACACTCAAGTATAAAAAGATAAAATCATAAATTAATTCTGAAAGCAATTACAACCGTTCATAGTTAAGCTACATCATAGCCCTAGAAAAAAATTAGTTCATGACAGTAAAATAAAACATAATTGAATAAAATCTAGACATAAATGAGAGAGAAGAAGAATAAAACGCAGAGTAAAAGCCCAGATTTGTTGTCACCAATTCTTGCTTCAATCCTTGTCTTGCTCTCTTTTTACTCCCAAAAACATCTAGGGAAAAGTCCCTAGTCTAAGACCTAAAAGTTATATTTATACTAATGTCAAAAGTCCCAATTTATTAAGGAAAATATTGTTGCCACCTTAAAATTTCCCTTCGGGTGCCGTGGCACTGTGGACTTAGCGCAGCTGCGCCAACTTTATGCATGAAGTGCAAGCGGGAGAGTGCTGCTGTGTTGGGTTATAGGGGCAGGGGCGTCTGGAACAAGATGTTGATATGCTGCCATTGAAAAGCATGGGCACAGCTGCTCTAGGATTTGGGCACAACTGCACTACAAGAAAAAAGTTATTTTCCAACGGAATAAAATACTATTGAAATTTTTCAACGGTAATGTAATTCTGTTAGAATTTTCCATCAGAATTATCGTTGGAATTGTCCAAAAGTTTTTTTTTTTTTTTTTTTTTTTTTTTTTTTTTTTTTTTTTTTTTTTTTTTTTNTTTTTTTTAAGAATTACAACTAAATATTCTAACAGAATCTACCGTTGAAATTTTGTTTCAATTTTTTTAAAATTTGTTATTAGTTTCAACGGTATTTCTATCAAAAATTTTTATTTTATTAGCGTTGGAATCCTAAAATATTTTGAGTGTGATCCAACAAAAGAAATAAAACTCAATACCTTCCTAAGCCTAAACAAATTAACTAAACAACATTAATAAAAGGAAATAGCTTCAGCCCTTAATAAAAAAAATCAAAATAAAGGAGAGAAATAAACGAAAGAGGGCAGAAATTCGAACAAGAAAAAACGCAAGAGGGGAACCTCCCTTCCCCACCTCGCCTCCGAGGTCCAGAGGAAGAATCCGGTCGCTACCCGCCTAAGCAAGGAGTCCTAAGGTGAAAAATTCACCCACTTTCTCTCTATTTTCGATTTACCTTCTTCCCTGGTTTCTATCTCTCTCTGAACTTGGTTTTCCCCTTTGTTTCTCTCTTTAAACATTGCTTTTCTCTCTAAAAATGGAAGAAATTGGGGACAGGGTGGGAAACCGCTGCCACCAGCAGCACCACCGTTCCCTCTCTTTGCTTCTATTTTGGCTTTATCTATTTGATTCCTTGCCTGAATTGTTTTTTTTTTTAAATTCTTTTCTAGGTTTTATCTCTCCAACAATTGGGGGTGAATGGGAACAGGATGGAACCCCTCTGCTGCCTCTGCACTCTCTATTTCTATTTCCTGTTTTTGACATTATTGTTTCAGGTGGATTATGAAGAGGCCATCTTTTTGTGGCGTGTAGATAAGAAAGATTTTCTTCTTTGGACCATTACTAGCAGTACAACGTTGTTCCTTGGTATTGAGATTGGTGTACTTATTGGGGTGAGTACAAATGAAGTTTGTCATGTTATTAAATAATGTTTGGATAATACTTGGAGAAATTTTTTTTGTTTTGTTTTGTTTTTCTTTTTGGTAGATACCCTTCATACCCTGCTGCATCTCCTTTGTGAAGCTGAATATTTTAAGTGATCATCCATATTTGTCATGGAAACTTTTTTGTTGGTTAAACCTAAGTTTTCCAAGGCTTGTAATTTGATTTTTAATACAAAATGAGATGGTTCTCCAATCATTTGTTAGGATATTGTTCTAAAGTAAATAAAAACATGTAACTTGATATCCCTGTATTTCACTTGCAGAAGTTGTGTGATTGCCATGATACACTAAGCTAATTACTTTTTTGCCCCTATGATGTTTTTAAATTATAGGTTGGTGTTTCGCTTGCTTTTGTCATTCATGAGTCAGAATTGACCACCAATATTCTGAGTTGATGTTCTTAGGCACAGCAATGTTGGAATATGCTGAAGGCATTTTTCTAACAATTGATGTTTTGAAGCCTTTCCAAGTTGGCATTTCTTGAGGCCATTCTGTATGATTTGATAAGTGCATTGGTATAATTGTCTAGTGAATTACTTCTTACCTGGCAGGTTCTTGGTGGTCACAGTTTCCAAGAGATATATTAGTCCTCAACCAAGCAATACTAGAAGGAAAGTGATTGACATTTTGACCAAGTAAAAACAATGAATTTCTCATTCTTGCAAGCTTAGAACATATCGAATTTAGCAGTTGTAGTTTTACACTAATGAATGTATATCATTATAACCAATGCAGTCAGTGACCTAAGGTCCTATCTTTGAGAATGTTTATTGCATTTTTTCTTCAACCTAAAGTTTGGGTAATTAGAATTCATAATGGATGTCAGAAGTAGCATATGCTTTTTCTAACTGTTAGGGGAATGTCCTGTCAGAATTAGGATTTGTCACGTATGTTATGCAATAGTATTTAATTGATACATGTGCCATATGGTATTTTACTGATACTTCTGAACATAGTAGTTGTGCATTTTCATTTGTAGTTGGTTGATGTAGTTTTGGCTTTTGAAGGTTATAATATATGATAATTGATAGCAAACTACATTGTTTCCCNTTGGTTTTTTTTTTTTTTTTTTTTCAACAGCTATGTTCTTTACATGCCATGAGGAGGATCTTGGTTTAAGTTTCTTAGGAGTTTGGCATCATGGCACTTTCTCTTTCTCTCTCTATTTGTGTCTCTGACACTTTAAAGTTGATTTATATTCTGTTAAATACTTGATTTTAGTTGATATTTCCAGCTTAGTCAATCTAATTAAATGCTTGCATTAATGTCTTTTGGGATGAAGAACTTGGCTAATCTAGCAGCAGGTAGTTCCCTATTTGCACATAAAAAGTCATGTTTCTAATTGAAAATTTGCTTTCAAGATAAAAAGTAGATGTTTTGAGTTGAAAGGAGCAGTGCTTAGATTCTTGTTGTAATCCACATGATTTAGGGTAACAAGGTCTGTATTTTCTGCATTAAGGGACTTAGTATGACTTGGTAAATTAGTAGTAATTTACTTTAATTGTGTTATAAAAACTATTCTGATCAAGTCAAATTTGGACTTTACATTCTTGAAATACAAAGAGTAGTAATTTATGCATCTTGAATATACGTATTACTAGTAGTGAGAAAAAGTGAGGGAGGGTGGGACAGTGGGTCAGACATATATTATTGAAGGAATCTATCTTTTATTACTAGTAGTGAAGGAGGGAGAAAAAAGTCATCAAGTAACAGAGAAATAAGTGGCAACTAGGATACAATGGAAGCAATGATTCTCTGGTTGGCATTTTTCCATTTCTCCTTACCTCTTTCAAGGGTATACATCAATTTATGCAAATTTCTGTGCTAGTACGGGTATGTCATGTGATTATGTCTGGATTTCAGTGTTTCAGTTATTTGACCATCTCTTATAGATTCTATTTGAGGTATTTGATGTTGTGCAACATTAGGAATGTTGACGTAAGTAGCCACTTGCATTATGAGGCTCAAAGAAATTAATTTACTGTGTGAATTGGGATGGGTGTATATTTACCAGTTAATGTGTGCTAGAAAACTCATTTGCTTGCAATCTTGTTCAATTAAAAAAACCTTAGCCTGTAAAAGATGAAACTTATGAGGAAGAAGATAGCAAAGAAACTGAAGAAGATTGAACAATGTCGAGGATGGTTGGAGATATGCTGGAAACAATGAAAATGATGATGAAGAAACAAAGTATGAAGACTGAAATTTAGTTATAGCATCTTGCTCTTCTACAAAATTTATGTTTTATTTTTATTTAGTTGAGAGAAGGATATGCTCTTGTTATATAGTATATATTTTGAACAATTAGAAATAAATTTGGTCTAATTATTTGAGATTTAAACTTTTGTACTCAATACATTATTAATTTATAAGAATTATTTAATGAATTGAATATTTGTGCTATAGAAATTATTTAATAAAAAAAGATATTTCTAAATGGTATGTTTTGATTTTTAACAAATATTATTTAGGAATTTAAAAAAAAAAATCCAATGGAAATTTCATNAAAAAAAATTCCAATGGAAATTTCATTCCATTGGAATTTTAAAAATTAAAACCAAAAAATAATTTTTTATTTTTTAAAAAAATATTTTTGAAAATATATTAAAATTTCCAACGGCATTTTTCGTTGGAATTGTTTTTCAAAAAAAATTCTAACGGTAAAATTTCGTTGGAATTATTGTTCCATTAAAATTTTGTTGGAATTTTGTAATTTCAATAGCCACTTCTCTAACGACTCAAATTCGGTAGGAATTTAGGAATTTTTTTGTAGTGTTGCTCTTGTTAGAGGGTAGCTGCTCTAAGAATCAAGGACATCTGCTCTTGGTCTCTGCCTCCACTGCTTGAAAATTGTAAATTCTTCCTAATATCTTCATATTCCAACCAAACCTATAAAAGTAACAAAAACATATTATCTACTACTAAAAATACTCAAGAATCAAGCAAAATATTAAGTAAAAAAAACACCTAAAGAATGGATATAAAATACATTCAACAAATACTCTAAAACTTAACATTTGTTTGTCTTCAAGCAAAGAAGAAGAGAAAAATTTAATTCTACTTAGAAACTAACTACAGAGTGAAAATTTAATCTACTAACCATACTAGTCTCAAAGATCTTAAATATGCACAGCTTCAAGAAAAATTTCAAAATATCATGTGTGTTTCAACCCAAGAGTCAATCTCATCTCACTAAAATCCCTGTATGTTTGTAAATGTAGCCCTTGTTTACCCTACTCTCTACTTAAATAAGATTATGCAAACAAGCTCATAAAAATTAATCTCTAATTTACAATTTCAGAATCTTATATGCTTGTTTTTCATGTCAATCTCTACTAATGTAGGCCAAACAACATAAAGGATCAGAATGACTTTTTATAGGCTTGTAATATGTGGCTGGGTTAAGGGTAGGATAATAGATACAATGTGGCTTAATTCACCCATCACATAAATTTAGTTTTAAAGCAAATTTCAAGAGCACCTATCTTTTTCACTTTTGACTTCCTCAAACTTGTTTTCATCTTTACTTTGTTATCCACCAATAAAATTTTCTTATTATTTGGGTACTACATTCCATACTCCAAGCTTTTAAGACATTTTTTTTTTCTTTTTCTTTTCAATATTTGCACAGTTGTTTTTTCTTTTCATTGCAATTTTTTTTTTTAGCAGGGATGTAGCACTTGAATTTTCATTCTTTGGTGGCAATTGCATTGACATTTTTATTTCTTTCTCCACCTACCTCCTTAATATTTCTAGCTTTTGATGCTCTTAAGACTGCAAATGTGCTTTAAGTCAAAAGATCATACAAAGGGTTAGGATTAGTGTAGGTGACAAAGAAACAGGCTAATTTAAGCTCAATGGGGTATGCTAGGGATAAAATATCATACATAGGGTTAGCTATAAAGGCTCAAACTGAACAATAATGGCCTAAATCATATCTCTAATATTGTGCAGCTTAAGATTTTGCCTCGACTGACAATCAAGCAAGTTCTAGCATTCTGTGAGATTTTAAAATGGCTAAATTCACATAATCATCTCTAAGTATGCAAATTTCAAGTAAGAAGGGCTATGTGCTTAGTGATTCAGGAAATTTCAATTAAATGAGAGTTAACACAGGAGTTAAATAAAGAAAAAAACAAACAAACACAAAATTTATCATTTTTCTAAAACTATAATAAGGAAAAATTAGTTTTTATCATAAGTATAAGGTTTTCAATCAAAAAATTTCACTCAAACAAACACAAACTATAATTAAAATTACTAAATAAACAACCTAGACATAAAGAAAATAAGGGTAAAAACAAAAAAAAATTTAGCAAATTTTCACCCCCAAACTTAAAACTAACATTGTTCTCAATGTTAAAATGAAAGATAATAACAAGGATAGATGATTTCCCTGAGGATGAGCAGTGAATAGTGTTGTCTTTTAGAGTTCATAGTGCCTAATGTGGCTCTTTGCTTTCAATTTTTTTGTTGTTTTATTTTACTAGAAAGTTGGAGTAAAGCTTGCAAAGAGCACTAACAAATCCCAATGAGCTTGCACACATCCAATTGCCAAGAACAAGCCAATTTATGTAATGTCAAACCTACTCTTTAATATAACTTTTTAATATCTCCGTAGACATTAAATAATTAAACTTAATCTTTTTCCACATAATAGTTTAGTTTAACACTATATGAAATACCACTCGCCTTTGGGAATTATGAAGACGTTGGTAGGAGACACCCAAAGAAAAATTATGTAGCTTAGCAAAACATTCTTATATACATCTAAAGTGAATATACATGGAAGATTAACATGAATCTCATCATTTATATACACGTCCCAAAAGAATAATATTTATATTGCTACCTATGATATAGCTACATCTATATACATGTCTCAAAATATGAATTTCGATCTAGCTTACATCATGTCATTACTACACAAAAAGCCACAGATATGTCGTTCGCCTAACCCTGTGCACTCTGCTGAGAGTTATTAGTCTCTGCACCTGGAATGGGTACACATTTACAAATAACACATGTGAGATGAATAATCTCAGTAGCTAGTAGGGCAACATACATGCTTTATATTCATTCAAGTCCTTAAATCACGTAAGACTAATCCAGGAAAACAAAACAAACATGACTACATAGTCAGAAACATAAGCACAACAAATGTCATAACATTCTCATTCATTACACTTTGGGGCTATATCAATTTACCCCGGGGGCAGCCACAACTTACCCCATCTTCCTCATGGCATAGGGCAGCATCAACTTACCCTTAGTCTCTTCCAGCTATGGGGCAACTTCAACTTACCCGTTAATTCCTCAAGCTATGGGGCAGCTTCAACTTACCCCGATGGCCATCACACATAAAAGAACTAGCTCTATTTCTTTAGTCATCTAATAAGTCTCCTCATAGTACTCATCTCATAAGTCATCTCATAGCATTCAATTACAATAGCGAACACCATATAATCATGTGATTAGTTCACATGAAATTTTCAAAGTAAGACGTAGGTAACTAATAACTTCATTAACCTTAAAGTTTAAGAGAACTTAATTAGTTGACTAATACCCTTAAATTCAAGTAACCATTCCCCAATCCTTTCTTTTTCCTGCCTCACAAGATTGCTAAAAGTTTCACAACAGTTAATCATAAGCAAAGAACTAACCCGTGCACATATTTACTTTATCATATAATCATATAATCTAGGAAAAAGCAAGAGAAACGGGTGTGTCTTGCTTTGACAAATATTTCCAGAAGCAAATACAAGAACGTTCCCTAACACAATAAGCTACCACAGCCTACATGCAAGAATTAATAAACCTGCCACAATTTAGCATATTTATGCTTGATACGATTTACAAAAGAATACATAGATTAGATATAACTAATGATATTCTGATGAATGGACATTAGTGCTCAACAGTCACCTTTCAATGCAAACATAAATAACTAATTGAACATAAACAAGGCCCTACAGTAACATCACAGTAGCCAGCAAACTCTAGTCACCCTTATGTTTATTGTTTTCGCAAAAGCAATTATACAAAGGGGATTTTATATAAGAGGGTATGCAGTCATAAAATACTTTTCAGTGGAATCAAATAAATTTAGCAGTCTCATACCCCATTTAATATAGATTTATGTTAACTGTAAAGCACTTCTCATCAAAGTGAAATTAAAGTGTTTTGACTAAGAAGTGAGAAGAGGAAGTTGGAAAAGTTCTTCATAATCTATAAGAAATCCTTTTTGTTGCCATCACTTTCCAAAGCTCTTATAAAGTTCCAATTAATGACTTCGAGAAACACACATACCCATTTGCAATATCATACTAATTTTTTCCAAGGACCTTGCAGTCAAGAACATAGCCAAAATGAGATTTAAAAAAAACAAGCAGCAGATACCACTAAGAAATAAAATCAAAAACTTAACATGAAGGATCCAGTTGGCAGAAGGCACACTGTGGTGCCAACGCCCAGTGTTCAGCAGCAGCAAATTTTGCCCAATAACCATTATTTAAATGAAAATAAATAATATTCACTTCGTACAAAACTAAGAAACCCAAAAGTAATAATTTAATCACAAATATTCAATCATAAATTAAATGACCCAGTCCCTCTAACATGCCCACTAAGTTTCTAAAAGCCTAAAAGCATTTCACTTTGCACCAGCATCAACAAACTTCAAAGCCCTAATCTAACCATGAGCATGAGGGAGAATGGCGGTCAAGATTGAAAATGAAAACAGAACATGCACAAATACCCAACGGAACAGAACTTGATCTTGCATGCATATATTTTCAGACAAAAATTCTGCAACTCATGATAAATAGGTATGATTCTCACCCTACTAAGCTTACCTTCTAATTAGTCAATAGATTGGAACCCTCAAAAGTTTTAATTCAGATGGGAGTCAATAGCTGTAGAGATCAACAGTAAAATTTTAATGGAGGAAATGGCTTACATGGTGAAGAAAGAAGCTATGCCCGATACCCCCTTTCTCCCTCTCTCCTTCGCCCTCCTCTTCTCTTCCCCTTGCTGCCTCTCTCTTTCTCTCTTCCTCTTGCCGCTTGTTTCTTTCTCTTTTGCCCAGAGTCTTCTCGACTCTTCCTTCTTTATTTCATTCTGTTTTTTTTTAAGTTAAATAATATATATATATATTTATATATTTATAGAATAAAGACCAAACCAGTTATTACATGTAACACCCATTCATTGGGGACTTTCATCAAACACTTTGTGGGTATTTTAAAGGAAGCAACATAACTAGCACATCCTTAGTAAGAGATCACCTCCAATTGGCCAAATAGTTACCAAATTAAGAGCAAAGGGCAAGGAAAGTGGAGAGGAAAACACCAAAAACAAATGGGTAGCACTAGGCACCTACCATGGAGGAGATGGAGTGAGAAAATGCAATGCCCATGGGTGGTAAGGGGGGATTTGGTTTTGTCTTGTGGTGCCCTTGCTTGTGCATTTTTGGAGAGATTCTAGATGTGGGGATGATGATGGATGAATGGATAGAGGTTTTCAGGTGAGTTTTGTTGAGGTTTGAGAAAATTTTGGAGAGTTATGGAAGAAGGAATGTGGGGTGCATTTTTGGTCTTCCTTGGGTGTTGTTCTTGGTGGGTTGATGGTGAGGGATGAAGAACAAGTGATTTTGATGAGGATTCATGATGTTGGAGCATGAAGATGAAGCAAAAATATGGATCTTGAAGGTGGAGATTGGGTTGGAGATGGCTTCCATTGATGGAAGCTTTGTGTTTAGGAAATCCTAAGCAACCAAGGAGGGGTATTCATTCGGAACAAGAAGAGGATTCCTAAATTTTGGAGGTGTTAGTGAAACCATGCGTTTTTGGCACACCAGAATGTTTTTTTTGTAACAAAATTAGAAGTCACAAGACCAGGGGTGCTGATATGCAGGCGCCCCTGCGCTGCCTTGTTGGTGTTGTGGTGCTGCTACGCGAGGCTTGTGGCGTCACGACGCTGGTTCCTTCTTGAGTGGGTAATGCGCGACATAAGGGCAGTTGCGCTCTTGTGCGCTTGCTTTCTTTGCCATGGGCGCTGAGGCGCTTGTTACTCTGCAACTTTGGGCAATTTGTCTGCAAAAAATTAGAAAATTAACCATTAAAATTAAACTTAGTAGCTAGAATTAAAATCTTTGAAAGAAAATATAAAGCTACATAAATTAAAATAGATTCTAAAAAGTCATGGGTTGTAGTTTTGGAGCTAGAATTAACTAGGAACTAGAATTGAAAATTTACTAAAGCTAAGAAATAAAATAAAATAGAAGAGAATGCAAAAAACTCTTAGGTTGCCTCCTAATTAGCGCTTAATTTATAGTCTTCAGCTGGACTATCTTTGGGGTCAATCAACAAGGATAAAAAATGGCAGTGGAGGACTTCTAGAACTTCACTCCATCATCTCTGTGTCCATTGGTTTTGTCATGCATTTTAAGTTTCCACACCTTATTTACTTCCCCATACCAAGAAAATTTACCAAGGTGCTCCAAAAGTATATTTTTGAAGGATGACTTCTTTTTCTTTCTTTTTTAATGAAGCTCTACTCGAGGTAAGAAACTAGCTCCTTGATTCTTAGAAATTTTCTTGTCTTTAGACTCTAAATCAGGTGGCTCTTCCTTATTAGACGTTCCCATAATGTGAGCTTTAATTGGGTCCTTGAGGGAATTTACTTAAGTCACTTCTTTTGTGCTTCCATTTATGGTGTCAATTTTAAAGCACATATTTACTTCATTTGGGTGCTTTATTTCCTTGAACACTTTGAAAGATACTTGATCACCTTGCACTCTTAGAGTGAGTTGCCCTTTTTGCACATCAATGAGAGCTTTCTCAGTTGCTAAAAATGGATGACCAAGAATGATAAGGATTTCTTGGTCTTCCTCCATGCCAAGCACAATGAAGTCTGCTAGGAAGATGAACTTGTCCATTTTTACCAATACTTCCTCAAGGATTCCCTTTGGATACTTGACTAATTTATCTGCCAATGTTAAGGAGATGGATGTTGGTTTAACTTTTCCTATGCCCAATTTCCTAAAAACAAAAAGAGACTTAAGGTTAGTACTAGCACCAAGATCACAAAGTGCCTTATCAAAAGATAAGTTCCTAATAGTGCAAGGAATATTAAAACTCCCGGGATCTATTAACTTTGGTGGCAATTTCTTTTGTAAGATTGCACTGCACTTCTCAGTAAGTGTCATAGTCTTAAAGTCCCTTAGCTTTCTTTTGTTAGACAAAATGTATTTCATGAACCTGACATAGCTGGACATTTGCTCAAGAGCATCTTTAAATGAGATGTTGATGTGCAGCTTCTTAAACAGCTCCAAAAATTTAGAGAATTGATTCTCCATCTTCTTCTTTTAGAACCTCTTAGGGAAAGGAAGAAGTGGAACATAAGGCAGAGGATTATTTGGAAATAACTTAGATGTCTCTTCCTCAGATTTCTTAAGTGGTTCCATTGGGGTATCTTCCTTTGTCTCGGGCTCAATTGGCTTAATGGGCACCTTCTTTACAACTTTAGATGGTTCATCTAAGATCTTCCCACTACAAAGAGTGATAGCTATGACATGCTCTTTAGGATTCACCTCCGTATTACTAGGCAAAGACCCATGTTTTCTAGTATTAAGTATGCTAGATAGTTGACCAACTTGTACTTCCAAGTTACATATGGAGGCATTAGTCTTTCCATAAATTGACTTGTGTTCATAGTCAATTGGGCAATGGCATCCTCTAAGGAAACTTTAGGTGGTGGTGTTTAAGCTTGCATTGGTGGTTGAGCATAATTCTGATTGTTTCTCCATGAAAAATTTAGGTGATTCATCCATTCCAGATTGTATATGTTGGAGTAAGGATTGTCCTGCATGCTTGGGTTTCCCACAAAGTGTGCTTCCTTTGTCTCAAATGGAGAGAATGGGTTGCCAACTTGGCAATTTGTGCTAGCATGAGGTCCACTGTAGCGGTTACAAATTTCAGGAGGAGAATGGATGACATTGACATTCATAGAGGTCAACTGCTTAGAGATGGAATCAATCTTAGCAAATAGAGATGTAAGGATATTAACCTCATGAACCCCAAGTACCTTGCATGGTGCACACCTCTCAGTAGGCCATTGATAGACATTAACAGTTATCTCCTTTAACAAGTCATTAGCATCTTCATGTGTCTTTCTCATTAAGGACCCACCTACAGCTGCATCAATTAGTGTCATGGTTGAACTTATTAACCCATTGTAGAAGGTTTGTAGCTGTAACCAATTAGGAAGTCAATGGTGGGGGCATTTGCAAAGTAATTCTTTATACCTTTCCTAAGCCTCCTGAAATGACTTCATATATTGTGGACTGAAAGTAGTGATATCATTCCTCAACTTGGCAGTCTTAGCAGGTAGAAAGAATTCGGCTAAGAATTTTTGTGCCAAGATATCCCAATGAGTGATGGCTCCCACTGGCAAAGATTGCAACTAAGACTTGGCTTTATCCCTTAGTGAGAATAGGAAAAGCCGAAGTCGAATTGCATCATTAGTAGCACCATTGTGCTTGAAAGTATCATATATCTCAAAAGCTGGCAATGTGACATGGGTTTCTTCATTGGCAAACCCATTGAATTGGCTGGCCTGTACCATGTGGATGACAACAGGCTTTATCTCAAAGGTGTTCGCTTGAATTGTTGGTCGCCTTATACCATAGGTTGTATTTATGACTAAAGGAATAACGTAGTCACGAAGTGCCTTCGGAGCGTTTTCTTCTACCATGGTGTCTATTAAAAATCTGGTCAATTCTCTCTTTTCCTTGCTGTTCTTTCAACATGTTTTCTCTATCTCAGAATCAAATGGGAGTAAAGAACTGTTTCCAACTTTTCTCATACACCAGAAGAAAATCTCCTGAAAGTGTAGGCCAAAAGAAATATTAAAATAACTAACAATAAAAATAAATGACCAGATTAAAATATGAATTATTGAGTATCAATATTAATAAACAATTAATACCCGGCAACGACGCCAAAAACTTCTTGTGAAAAAATAGAGCGCAAGTGCACGCTATCGTCTTACAAGTAATATAATAAAAATGAGTTATCGTTTCCATGATGATTAAAGCTATTAACTATCGAAATTGGGATAATTCCAATTTTATATGATCAATTGATTAAGGAGAAATTGCAAGAATAAATTTAAATAAATTGAAAGTAGGCAAAAGCAGAAAAAAAAAATCAAGAATTAATATAGAGAGAAAACCTAACAATCCCGGTTTTCATTCCTTATTTCCTTAAGCTAGATTTATTCTCTCTAATTGCTAGCCAAGATTCCCTAATTTATTCATTAGCCTTTCCCAAGGTTTAGTGAAAATATTTCCAAGTTATGAACCTACTATATTCCTGTGTGAATTACAAATAACTAGAAAATTCATTTAATTCTACATATCCCTTTAATCGACTACACAGGCCATGGAGGCATATCCGTACCCTACATGTTGCCTATGGTATTTATCCCAATGAACTAAACACACAAATCTCCTTACAATCTCATTATGATTAACATATCAACTAATTGATGATCAGGTAATTAAAAGCATGAAGAACAGAGATAAACAGTCAAGTAGAAAAAGATAAAATAATAAATTAATTCTAAAAGGAATTACAACCGGTCATAGTTAAGCTACATCGTACTCCTAGAAAGAAATTAGTTCATGACAGTAAAATAAAACATAATTGAATAAACTCTAGACATAAATGAGAGGGAAGAAGAATAAAACTCATAGTAGAAGCCTAGATTTGTTGTCACCAATCTGTGCTCCAATCCTTGTCTTGCTCTCTTTTTGCTCCAAAAATGTCCAAGAAAAGTCCCTAGTCTAAGACCCAAATGTTGTATTTATACTAATGTCGAAAATCCTAATTTATTAAGGGAAAAATTGTTGCCGCCTTAAAATTGCCCTTCAAGTGCAGCAACATTTTGGACTTAGCCTAGCTACGCCAACTTTCTTCTTGATGTGCACACTGGAGAGCACTACTGCGTTGGGTGATAGGCGCAGGGGTGTAGACACCGTCATTTATCTGAGTCTTTTTTGAAAAAAAAAAAGAGATAAATTCTTAATTTCTAATTAGTGATTTTTATATTATTGTTTGGGCTTTTGTAATGAGGCAATCCCTAGGCCTAATCCATTGTTAGTCTAGCCCACTTATTTTATCTAAGCCCATTGGACCCACTCTTCAATAATTAATTTTTTTTGTAAATAATAAATAAATCATAAAATAAAAAAAAGAATTTTTTTAAATAGGTTTTTGTGTCATTAAATTTAAGAGCACTAATAAGAGAGCAAAAAATATATTTCCTCCTCTCCCCATTGGTCAAAATCTATACATTATTTTCTATTTAGCAAATAATTAAAACAAAAAAGAGAAAAAACTAATTAAAAGAAAAGCAATGGAGATGGGTGGTTGAGATTAAAAGGCAAGAAGGGCAAGATGTGAAAGTGAGGTAAAAGAAAATATCTAAGGGGAGATAAAAAAGAACTGATTAAGCAAAGAGAGAGGGGACCCAACATAGAATAAAGGAGGAGAAACATGAGAAAATGAAGAAAAGAGAGAGAACTAGATACAACAAGAGGAGAAAGTGCATGAGAGATAGAAGAGAAGAAAGAAGGAGACCAAATTGGGTAAATGGAAGAGGGAGCAAGCAAGGAAGCAAGTAGGAAGCCTTGAGTATTAGAGGAAAAGAATTGTGGAAGGAAGAGAGAAATCGGTTGAAGGGTCATCATTTCCTTGCCATCTATTCCTTAGTAGCTCAAATTCGTCTCCATTACGGTACTTCAATTTCTTCTTTGTTTCAAATTTTTTTGCAAATTGCAAGTCTGAATACCTAGACTTCCTGTTGAACATTTGCTTAATTTGTTGTGAAATGCATTCCTGCCACTAGTAATTGTAATTTCAGTTTCATTATTGAGTTGGGTGAAATTGATTATTACTCCTATAAAATCCCTAATATATTCTACTACATGATGTTTGTTCTAGCTAGATGGACTGAGTTTGTTTTAAGTTTGTCACAGTTGAAGGTGAAAATACATGGAGAAATTCTGTTATAGACGTCCCTGTGTAAGTGTCTCCAACATGTTGAATTTTATGCATGAGTCTCGGGACTTATGGATGGGCTATCATGGACTCTGAATTGGGATAGGTTGTTCTCATATGGTTTCAATTTGTTGAAACATCACTGTTTCTAATTATGGTGGTTTCTTTCATTTTAAAATGTTAATATAGTTGAATACTGTCTTCGTGATTATGAGTTGCGTGGCATCAAGTTTTGGCTATCTAGTTATGCCTTTGGGTCTGTTTATACTCTATAAAGTTTTGTGCTTGGACCCATCATGGTGAGTTTATATGCATTTGAAGTACCAATCATGAAATTCTTGGTGTTTACTAAGATGTGCCAATTTGTGATTATGCCTTATTTTCATGGCACCCGGTTGGAATCTTTGCCCTAATTTTCTTGGTTATATCATGTCATATGGTTGCTGCATTGATGCTTTCTAACTAGTTTTGGTGCTGCTAAGGTTTTAGGTCTTTGGCAAAGTCATGATAATGCCACATAAGCATGATTCTCACTTTAAGGCTTACGTACACATTCTTTTGGTGATTTGCTTTGGGGAGCTAGACTTTCATTTCGCTAATCACAATTCATATGATTATATCCTGTTTTGGGGCTGTTTGAGTATTAGTTGCTCTTGGAAAGTCATTGATGTCATGTATTTTCAGTTCCATTTTGTTTTTTTGGTGATAGTTCATCAAAGCATTGAAGCAAACATTTGCATTGCACATTCTCGGTTCTGTCAAGTAATGCTCAGATTTTTTGTCATAACCAGAGCTACAGAGCTCCAAATTGCATGATTCTCATCTTGTTAGAATTGTAAGATATATATCTTCAATGTATGCAATTTTCATAATTTTTTCATATATATTTGCTCCCAGTTTGAATTTCAAGTTAGCTTTGTTTTCAGTGATATCAAGTTGCCAGACAGCTCTGACAGTTCTTAGTCTCTTAGTTCTTCCTAGAGCTACATAGCTCCAATTTGATTTTTTGTTGTCTCATTTGAAACATAAAACATATATCTTTCATGTGTAAATTTTTTCATATTTTTTTTTTATTTTTCCCTTGCTCCCAGTTGGCATTTCAATTTAGCTATTTTTCTGTGCTGCCAAGTTGCTAGACAGTTTTGGCAGCGTTTAGTCTTTTAATTCTTTCTGGAGCTACAAAGTTTGGAATTTAGCATCGTTTGTCTCGATAGAACCTTAAGATGTGTGCCTTTGATGTGTGCAATTTTAGAATTTTTTTTTTAATTTTTCCACTGCTTCCAATTTTATTTTGAATACGGCTATTTTGGATTCTGCCTGAGTCCCTTATTTTTTTAGAGGTTATTTTAAATTCATTCTTGAGTTCAATTTAGAATAATTATTGGGTTATTGAATTGTCTAAGTCGTGGTCATAGTTTACTGAAAGTCATTTGGGATCCTTCTTGTATGCTTGAGGCATGAGATACACTTGAGATAATGACATTTAATTGTGAATCTTTTAACTTATATTTGGTGTTTCCTTGAGCAAGTTTACATATGACCAAGAGTGATTGTGATCGTGGGCAAGTCGAAAGGCTCTACTCAAGAAGACTTTGCTGTAAGCTAAGAGCAAGAGACTTTCATTTATCTTACTTTTTTTTTTTTTTTTTGAATGTAATTAAATTCCCTTCCCCGAGACAAGTGTTGTAATAATTATATTCGTACATTTGCATAGCATTTAGGAATGCGATTGTTTGTTTAGTATCCATAGACCCCTTACCTATCATGGAGGGACAAGTCGATCCATCTGTATATCAGGTGGCCTACCTTATCGTTCCTAGGTAAGGATAAGCGCCACCCTGGAGGGCGCCATATGCGAGGAACGGTGGAAGGATTTAGGGCACGTTAGTTGCATGCATTTCATGTTTAAATTTGTGATTAGTATTCTTATTCACTTGTGTAGTTTATTATTTAAGGGATGAATAAAGTACATTTTTTGTCATCTTATGTTCACATAATTAATTTCAGGTAACCGTCTTTTAGACGAGTGTTGTAAGGTGTCTAACACCTTCTCCATACAAAAATTGACTCCCAAACCCTCTCTGGTTCGCGAACCATTTTTTAAATTAAAAAGAGATTTTCTAATTATTCCCCATTTTCTTAATACAATTGGTGGTAACTGATGAGCTGCCGAGGCTCCTCAAATTAGTTAATGTTTAAGGTCGGTTACCTAAGCTACTTGTAGCATAAGGCAGCCCTAAGTCGAACCTAAGGATTGTTCTATTTAGTGAATCATATTAAGAACCATATCAACATGGGGGTTTTGTTTGTTCAAGTGTTTGACAGAAATTAATTATAAGTGGTAAAGTTTTAGGGAAAACAACCAATCCAAGCCTTAACTGATTCTGATTTTAGTCCATCATTGATTTCCAATTATCCATTCAATTATTAACCATGTTCTTAGCCTTTAAAATATATCAAGAAGCCTCTCAATGTTCTATGGATGTCCACTGGTTAAGCAACCAGAATTCGGTTTTAACTAAGACTAAATTAATTAAGCAAACATTCAAGTCCAGTTTTACCTAAGTCCATGATCCAGCCAAGGTAATTAATCTATCCAAAAGCTCAGAAACATTAATCAACCATACAATCCTCTTTTATCACATGCAATTAAGCAATCACACATGAAGATCCAAATTCGAATTTAACAATTCAAACAGAATAGTCCAGAGGAAGCAAGAAGTAGATTAATCATTGAATAAATAACAACAACACATAATCTCAAAACCAATAATCAGAACAGCCAAAACCTGAATTGATTTGATGAATTAGCCTTCCATGAACAAGAAAAGCCAAGTTCTTACAAAATATCTAAAGAGAAAACTTAAAGACTAAGGAAAAAGCAAAAGCTATCTAAAATATCTAATTCACTTGATATCAATTTCGGCTGCCCCCTTGTGCTGATATAGACCTCCAAAATTACATGCACACCCAAATTGCCCTTAGGGCACACTTGTTCCCATGGGCCTTACTTTAATTGGGCTTTGGTTTGGGCCCATTTGGACTTGTCATGAGGAAGTTAGGCCCATTTAAGTGCCAATAGGTGTCTGGAACCATCATCCAACTTCTACTGCAAATAAGACCATCTTAAATATAAAATATGATGAACCGGTCTTCATAACAATTGAAGCTCTGTCTTTTAGCTTTCCAATGGTACCCGTTTCAAGTCCGTATGACATTCACAACTCAAGTTATGGCCCAAACACTGCATGTAGATCAGGATCCTGCGACAGCATGTCTTCTCTGGATTCCAGGCTGCATATGACCTTCTGGACGTCCGAATTAGCTTTGGAACCCTGAAAGAAAGTTGTAGAAAATTCTCTCAGATTTCCTACAAGGTATGACTCGAAATTTTTAGACATCCAGAACTCAAGATATGCACGAAACATAGAGACAGCATAAAATGCTCAGTATTGCTGGAAATTGCAATTAGGCACAAATGGATCCAAAGTCATGAAATGAGGTCTAAGTCTATGCAATTCAGCCCAAAAGAGGTTTAAAAGACTAAGTATGAGGGATAACTATTGTATAAAAAGTGTGTTCATTAGTAACTCTAAGTTTTCTTTCGAAAACTAATCTCTTTTTAAAAGTCTTTCATTTGCATCGTAGCGATCTTCGGGTACGTTTTAATAGTTTGACAACTCCATTAGGGACTATTAGAGAGTCAAGCCTAAGAAGTTGGTTGTGCAAGTATGAGATGGCTTAATGTATTTTTTTCATCCCTAATTTTGTTTTATTGGTTTATTGTTTATTTCGTGCTTGCATCTATAGATAGATTATTTTGGTTGCATATATATATTCTGTGTTTTTTCCTTGCAGCGGGTAGCTGTGGGTTAAGATTTGTATGCTTCTCTCGCACACACAGTACACCAACATTGCTACCTCACACACTTTTTGGCTCTACACTCGGGCCCTAAGTTTGCCTAGGAATAGAAGGGAGTTTATTGTTGTCACCAAAGGCATATTCTTTGGCGGCTTACACGAAAGTTTCCACTCAGATCATGTCCCGTCCTGCTGGCGTGGATAAACATGGGAGTTTATCTCCTTGTCTATTCATGCAAGTAAGGCGAAGTTCTCCATTATGTTGATGGAGGTGATTTAGGAACCTTGGATTGTCTAGAATGATAGACCTACCTTGTAACCCTACACAATTACTTTGAGCTTAGAATCTTACCTATGTAAGGCTAGTTCCTGGCTACTAGGTTAGAAATCCTTAGCCTTAAGTTTTTTACCTAATCATAGATCATTAGGGAAACATTCTTTTTGTTATCTTTCTTGTTTGATTTCCTGCATTAAAATAAAAGATCCCATGTCTCAATTTTTTTTCAAAGGTGTCCATTTTTTTATTTCCTCATTTATATTTTTACCATTCCGTTTTCCAAATAAAGAAGAGAATGTGGAAGCCTTGTTCTTTTTTCAATTTACCATGTCAAAGAAGAGAAGGCGCATCATTTTAGCTCATGAGTATCATTTTTTTTTTAAATAAAAGGGTCAGTAGCTCTCTTCATTTGTCAATAAGGCCAAAGTCATGTTTTTGTATATTTTTTCTTGTCGAAGCACTAAAGCTTTTGTTGTGCTCATTTAAATTAAAAAAAAAAAAGATCATGCATTTTTCTCTTGTCCATTTCATAAACCTCATTTTTTTTTCCATTCATCCCATGCAGTTTTCATTGAAAAGTGTTGAATATTGCTCATGCAAAGAAAAATAAGCTCAATCAAAAGCACTCTGTAAAAAGGTCAATTGGGCTCAGATTAAGAACCATCATTGTCATGGAGGAAAATAAGGAACATGGTCGCAATCTTGAGGGTGAGTTCGATGAATTGAAATCTCGTATGAATGAAATGATGAAACTTGATGTTTACTTTTATGAACTTGTATTCAATCGAAACAGTACTACAAACATTCTAGGCAAGTATACCTATCATTTTGTAGAATAGCTTAATTGAGTACGGATGTCGATCCCACGAGGAACTATAGCTATTAGTAATAATCCTTTTTCTATTATCTAATCTTAGAAATTCGGTTTGATAAATGACTAACTAATCTAAAATAATATAAACAAGATAATAAAGCAATAACAAAGAATTTGATAGATTTATCAATCGAAGGATAGGTCTAAATGAGAATCCCCTTAGGGCAAGCATTGCACTATCATCTTTAATTTATCAATCGAATGATAGGTCTAAATGAGAATCCCCTAGGGCAAGCATTGCATTATCATATTTAACTCAGTGGGCACCAATACTTTACTTAGACTGATGAGAATCCCTAAATTATGCCTTAATCTTTCTCAAGCAATAAGACATCTATTCCTAGGTTGATTGACTGAAATCTCTTCCTAATCAAAACCCCTAAGAAAGCATTAGTTTGTGTTTTATGGATTCCCTTAGTACATTGACTCAAATCAGAGGACTTATGTGAATCCTATTGTTGTGAAAATTCCAACGCAAGTGTACGTTGTCGTTTGCAAGTAATAATCTCTTTTTCACTTGTATCCTAGAATCATATCCAAATGAAACATTCTCACTAACTGATTCATCTATCTCTACGAACATGTCTTTGCTTCCACACATGTGATTACTTGCACCAATGTCAAGATACCATAAGCTTGCTTGATGTTGTGAAAATTCCAACGCAAGTGTACGTTGTCGTTTGCAAGTAATAAAATGAGATTAATTTATCGTTCCCACGAGGACTAATGTACCAACTACCGAAATAGGGTTAACCTTAACTTTATCTAATCAATCGATAAGAAGATATTTCAATGAAACAACTAAAAATAGAATGAAAACAATGTAAACCAGAAAAATAGCAAATTAAACCAGAAAAAATTATAGATTCAGCAAGAGAGAAACACCTAGGGTTCCGACTTCACCATAATTACTCCCAGCTTTCATTCCATATTCCATTAACTCCAATTTATCTTCCTATTTGCTAATCAAGATTCCCTAATTTATTCACTAGCCTCTCCCAAGGTCTAGTGTAAGTATCCCTTAATTACTAACCCTGTATATCCCTATACGAGTTACAATAATTACGAATTCATTTAGTTTTGTGGATCTTTTTGACTGATTACATAAGCCATGGAGGTATATTCCTATCCTCCATGTAACTCATGGCATTTACCCCAAGGAACTTGACACACAACTCTCCTTCCGGTCTCATTGTGATTAACAATTCATCTAATTATTGGCCAGACAATCAGAAGCATTAAGAGAAGAGATAAACGCTCCAATTGAAGAGAAAAATAATGGAATTAACTTCATATGAAACTACAGCTGGTCCTAATTAGGCTACATCGTACCCTAGATAAGAGAATTAGTTCATACTAGATGAAGAGAACAAGAAAGAATAAAATTGAGACATGATTCAAAGGTAAAAGAGGAAAAACTCTGGTTTGAAGGTCAAATCAGCCTTGCATCTCCTCCCTTCAATCCTTGCCTTGCCTCCTTTGTGCCTCCAAAAGTGTCTAAGAACGACCCCTTTCTAATTCCCTAGTTTCCTATTTATATCCCTCACTCTAAAGCCCTGAAAGCCATGAGAAAATAAGCCATGTCTGCAGAATTAACTTCGGGCGCCGCACCTCTGAAGTTTGGGCGCAAAATAAGCCGCGTCTGCAGAATTAAATTCGGGCGCTGCACCTCTGACTCGCTGGAAGAAATTTGCTTCTTTTCACTTTTGGGCGCCGCACCTCTGTATTTTGAGGGGTGCGGCGCTGAGCTGCTGTCCCAACATGTGTATTTTTTCGCATACGGGGGGTGCGGCGCTACTGTTCAAGGGGTGCACCCTTGAGCTGCTGTCCTAGTTTTAAGTTTCATGCTCCAGGGGCCGCGACTCTAGGTTTTGAGCGCTGCAACCCTTGAATTCTGTCCCAAAAACTTCTAATTTCTTCAATTCTTCATTCTAACCTATGAAACCTACAATTTAACATAAAAGATCACATTAGATGATGATTAATCTCAATAAACAATCAAATACTTAAGTAAAGGATATCTAAAAAGTGGATATAGATGAAGAGAACAAGATAGAATAAAATTGAGACATGATTCAAAGGTAAAAGAGGAAAAACTCTGGTTTGAAGGTCAAATCAGTCTTGCATCTCCTCCCTTCAATCCTTGCTTTGCCTCCTTTATGCCTCCAAAAGTGTCTAAGAACGAACCCCTTTCTAATTCCCTAGCTTTCCTATTTATACCCCTCACTCTAAAGCCCTAAAACCCATGAGAAAATAAGCCGCGTCTGCAGAATTAAATTCGGGCGCTGTACCTCTGAAGTTTGGGCGCCGCACCTCTGACTCGCTGGAAGAAATTACTTTGCTTCTTTTCACTTTCGGGCGCCGCACCTCTATATTTTGAGGAGTGCGGCGCTACTGTTCAAGGGGTGCGGCGCTGAGCTGCTGTCCTAACATATGTATTTTTTCGCATACGGGGGGTGCGGCGCTACTGTTCAAGGGGTGCGCCCCTGAGCTGCTGTCCTGGTTTTAAGTTTCATGCTCCAGGGGCCGTGACTTTAGGTTTTGAGCGCCGCAACTCTTGAATTCTGTCCCAAAAACTTCTCAATTCTTCAATTCTTCATTCTAACCTATAAAACCTACAATTTAACACAAAAGATCACATTATATGATGATTAATCTCAATAAACAATCAAATACTTAAGTAAAGGATATCTAAAAAGTGGATATAAAAGCCACTCAACACTTACTGTCGGTACCCATGAGTTCAAACTTCCGCCCATTAACATGAAAACTCATGGTGAGTTTCCGCTAATCACATAGAGTGGGACCTAGTTGTGGTAGCCAATGAACTCCAAGGACCATGTCGACGCCTGCAATGGGTAAGATATATAGGGTAGTGACAAAATCGAACCCTTGCACCTGAACTGGCACCTTCTCGCATCTGCCTTGACTTTGGACCAACGACCCATCCGCGACAGAGACAGAGAATGATGTTGGGCTGGTGATAGGTAGCTATGCCATGGCTGCCTTGTTGATACCAATGAAGTTGTGGGTAGACCCACTATCGATCAGTATGGAAATCGGGTGTCCATAGATTGCCCCTTGAACCCATAGTGTACGTGGGTTATGCCAACCTGTCAATGCATGCAACGAGATTTCTACGTCCCTTTCGTCCTCAGATTCATCAATCATATCCTTATGCATGTTTAGCATCACTAGTTGTGGTTTTTGGCACCGATGGCCCATGGTGAACTTTTCGTCGCAATTGAAGCACAGACCCCTTTCTCGGCGTTTTTGCATTTCCTCCTAAGAAAGCTTCCTCACCCCTTGAGGCATCGGTTTCCTTTCTAACCCAGAGTTGCGAGCCTCCCTTGTACGTCGGTTGAAAGGTTTCTTAGTGTAGGTGAGTTGGTCAGCCTTCATCCTTGCGTAATCAATGGCTTCCCTCACTGTTTTAGGTCGCCACATGCGTACTTCTCCCGCCAGCTCTCCTTGCAAACCTCCTATGAATGCACCGATTAATGCCCGTTGTGGCCAACCACTAACTCGGTTTGCAAGCCGCTCAAACTCCTTGAGGTACTCACGCAGTGATCCTGTTTGGGTGAGGAGAGTCAAAGCTTCGTCAAAATCTTCGAACTCGGTTGGCCAAAATTGTGTGAGGAGTTCCTTCTCAAAATGACTCCAGGTGAGTTCTTTCTTTTCCTCTGTATACGTGCGTTGAAGCCACTGTAGCCACTGGTTGGCTTCTCCTTCCATGTGGAAGGCAGCTAGATGGACTTGTTGATCAAGTGGTGTGCCTTGATATTGGAAGAACTGCTGCACTCGGTGAAGCCATTTCGTAGGCCCAGTCCCTGCATATCTGGGAAAATCCATTTTAATGTAGCGTGGGAGTGCCATGGATGAACCAATGGGGTTCTTGTCTTTCAAGGGTGAGCCAATGGTATTTTCAGGTTTGGCTGCTGTGAGCTTAAGGTCAATAAGTTTGGATAGCTGGGTGACTAGCGAAACATTATTGGCTTGAAGCTTGCTGTCAATGGTGGTCTCTATCTGGTTGCGGAGTTGACCCACGTCCCCTTCCAATTTTTCAAGTCAGTCTTTCTGCGTTGCCATGCTCTGATACCAATTGGTACGTACCAGAATAATGCTACTAAAAGGATGCTTTATTGATTGCTTTCATTAGTACATACGAGGTCCTTATATAGACCCACCTACTAGAGTACTATATAGACCCACCTGCTAGAGTTCTCTACTACAAGAGTCCTCCCTTTACCCAAAGTCCTACTAGCATCTTACTCTATCTCATCCTACTAGCATCTCACTCTATCTCAACCTTTAGAGAACTTATCTATAGATATTTAGAGTTAGGTTTCCTAACTCTAGTACTAACACAGTGCGTATTAGACAGCTACCGTGTGTCTTCTTCTACAACTTTTGTATTGTAGTGTTGCATTGAGAGAAAGACTAATTTCTCTGCATGTCATTGTCAACACCAGGAACATTCTTTTAATTTTTAACTTTTAAGAAAGTCAATTTTCTAGTAACCAATCGATTTTTGCCGCCATTCAATTATTGAATTTTTATTTAAAGAAAAAATTTAGAAGGAGTTATATTTTAAGATATTCGTTGTTCTATTTTAACAAAGTTTTTTTTCTTAGTTATCTTCATTAGATTATTAAAATCATGAATCATATTATCTCCAACTTTATCCATTATAACAAATTTCTTTGGTATTAATCATAGTGATTATTGTAAAAGAAAATCATTAAAAAAATTTAGGTTGTGTTTGGATGTAAAATACAGTATTTTAAATACATGATTTATAAAATACATTGTTTAGATACATTTTATTATAAAAAGAGTATTTTAACATTGAAGGAAATCGAGGAATTTGATTATACTATTTTGCATTCATTTGCTACAGATTCTGCAATGTTTACAGGAATAGGTGGCAGATATGCTCCATAAATTCCAAGTTTTCGCTGAAATAAGTCCCAAACTGCCAGAGAGAGGCTCCACTTTGATTATACTATTTTGCGGGCAATCCATCTGTTGACACACCTGTAATGAAGGGCTTGTAAAGATTGATTTGATACCATTGGGTCCAATAGGAATTCCAGCACTCTTTGAATCAATCATCTTCCAAACATCATCCAAAATGAGCACAGATTTTCCTTTTTTCTTCCATGCCTGTAACAATTTTGCTGCTCTTTTTTCTCTCATCATCTTCATCAAGATCTATGCGAATTGTTTTGGCAATGTTATTCTGGAGTTTAGGGATGCTTGCAAGCCAATGATTGAGACTTGTCATCCCAAACAAGTGCCAATACCTTGTTAATATTGCTCTGGAATTCTTGACCAACGAAGTCATTTGATTTTGAAGTTTAGGAATGGAAGAGAAAGTAAGAATGTGAAAGAAACCGAAGGAACTGAAGGTTCCGAAGCTTGTACGAAATCGGATATCAGTGTGATCAGGAGCAATTTTCTGGCAAAAATTCGAAGTCTGGTGCCAATAATTTGAAAATCTCGTCGAAGATTACTGGAAACGATATTGTTTCAGTTAGCTCTGATGCTCGTGAGAAAATGTTCGCGGAAACGATCAGAAGAAAAGAAAACAGAGCATTTGAAGGCAAGGATTGGCGTAAAAAGCAGATCCATATTCTTGGGGTTTGGGAGGCTCGAGGGAGAGGGAGGATATCGGTGGTTCGGGGGAGAAGAAATAAATTTGAAATACACTTCGTTTTTAGAGAATTTAAAATACACTATATTGAGTATTTGAAAGTCACTCCAAA
>QAOA01002714.1:0-21708 GCA_003255065.1 Cercis canadensis
GCCTTCCAAACCCCAAGAACAAGAACAAAGTTGCTGATTTCGGTGTTCCAAGAGTATGATCAGAAGACACAGGCATAGGTGGGAATGGTAGATTTAATTATCCATCAACAGATTACTGGGCCTTGAAAAGTGGTCCAAGTGAGAAAAGTGTTTAGGCTTCAAAAATCTTGTTTGGCGAGGACTATCTTAGAGGACATGTACTTGTAGGCTATAGCAGATACATTTTTCCAGAAGATAAGAAGAATTGCAGAGTTGAGCTGTAAGTTTTATGGGTTGTACGTAGAAAGAGGGGTGTGTGTTGTGTGCAGTGCATGAATTGTTAGATTTGGCTGAGGCAGGAAGGAAGAAGAAGAATAGAAGATGAACATGCCTTGGGTTTTGTCAGAATGGAAATGCAGCAGAGGCATTGGATGTTAAGAGAGACAAAAATAAATAAATAAATAAATAAACTTTGAATGTTAAAAGAACTAGTTCTTAGACTTCAAGAACTAGTTCTTAAACAAATCTATTATTTGAATTTATCTATATCAGAATTGTTTTGCAAGCAATTTTTAATAATTCCTATTCACCCCCCTCTAGGAATAGACACTGCAACTCTGATCTCTCTCTCTCTTTATCACTATAACACACACACTCTCCAGTGGAATCTCTATGTGAGAAGTGCTTATCTATGATCTTTTGTTGTTACTTTTGTTGTGACTCTAAGTTCAATCAAAAAATCTACAAACCCTTAGAATAATCTCATTATCACTTGACTACAATTTGTTTGGTTACCTATCTATAATCCTAATTAGTGATTTTATATTTATAATTTTGATTGCAGGCCTGCAATATGAAATAGAAGCAGCAACGGAGTGCAGCATTAATGGTGATTGTGTGAAAGTGTGTGGTGGGTGCCAACAAAATACATGCATAAGAGGCAACAATCTCTGTGGGTGTCATGGACGAGTCCCATGCAATGGTCCTAATGATCGTGGGAACATGTGTCGTGGGTGTGCTTGTGGTTGCTTTAATGGCTTTTGTATTTGTCAGTGTTAAATCAGTTTTCTTTCATCCTTAAAATGGCTTCTAAATAGTTGAACATCGGATATTGTATTATAGTCCCATGGAGACTGTGGCTAATAAGTACCAAAATTGAGTGTATTCTAATTTTACCTAGAGAATCAATGAGTGAATATAATTGATAATCTAAAGGCAAAAATACTAAATTAGTGACAAGTAGAAAAAATGGATGGGAAATATCTATGACTTTTGATTTCACCATAGCTATTCTGATTTGCTATTCTTAATTCATTAACCAAGAACAATCTTCCTAATTGCTAACCAATAACCCTAAATTATTTATTAGCATTTCCTAAGGTCAAACAAAAATATCTATAAGTTATGAACCTACTATATTCCTATGTGAATTGCGAATAACCTAGAAATTCACTTAATTCTATGGTTCTTTTTAAATAGCTACAAAGGCCATTAGAAGTATATCCTTATCCTACATGTAACCTATGTTTTTAATCCTTGTGATCGTTAATTACAAATTACCTCCCAATCTCATTGCAATTATCTAATCAACTAATTGGTGATCAAATAATTAGAAGCATGAAGACTTGAGAATAAGAAGACAATTAATAAATGAGTTCTTGAATTAAAGGAATAGAAAATCATAAATCTTCCTAGCTAGGCTACATCATAGCCCTAGAACGGAATTTAGTTCATGACAGTAGACAAGAACATGATTACACAGAAATTAAACATAAGTACAAGAGAAAAAGGTGAAAGAAACTCTTAGACTCTAAAAATCAATGATGAAATCTCAATCTTCAAGTTTGATCTCCCTTCTCTTCTTGCCTCTTATGTAAAAATATGTAGAACCCTAATTTAGTCTTTAAGAGTCCCATTTATAGGTCCCAGGAAGTTTAAAACAAAAAGGAATTAAAATAAAATATGAATCCTAATGAAAATAGGAAGTTTGGAAGTCAAATCCTGAGTTGATCGTAGGGGAGCTACAACCTTTGATTCTCTGCTTGGAGGGTGTTGCAGCCTCCTAATCGAGGGTTGCGACCTCCGAGTTTCTGCCTGGAGGGGGCTGCAGTGCCCAAGCTGCTGCCACCATCCCAAATTTGCCAAAATTTGTTCTTTTTGACACCGAAAAATACCAAAGTGACTTCCAAAGACTTCTAACGAGAAAATCTATAAAAGAAACATTAATTTATAAGAATCAAACTTAAAATACCCTAGAATAAACAATTAACAAGATAGATAAATACAAGATAAGCGGTATAAAATTGACTTATTAAGATCTTATTGAAATTAGGTTGTGAAATTAAGAGCGAGGATAAGTTACCTCGCAATTTTGTAACCTTTAAACTTTATATGAAAAATAAAACCCTTCCTCTTTAAGGAACTTCCGTAATTAATCAATTTGGTTTATAAATAAGGTAAACTTACTGATTTGTGTTAACTATACCAAGTCCAATTTGTTCCTCCTGTCCGTTGTGTTTCCTCTTCAAATTGAAAGCAGCGTGGTATTATTGATCGTAAATCAACTAGCAACCAGATAATTTGTTAAAAATTTAATTAATCATAAATATCCTAAATGTGATAATAATTAATAAATTTCTTAAAGGAAAATTACCATAGAAAATCATTTTTTTCTTTTTTTTTTCCTTAGTAGATAAATAAAACTAAATTTTCAAACTACATATATAAAGAAATGGAGATTCAAACCTTATCTTTTTTTGAATTCTGCATGAAATATCGTATTCATATATAAATAATTAAGATAAAACTTAAAGATACAAGCATATATAGCACAAATAATTCAAATATCTCTCAAAAAGATTGAGGTCTCATGCTTGAATGATGAATCTCAATTTATCTAATATTTGTAGTTAAAAAATTTAGCTGATATGTTTTTAATGGTTAAAGATAACATTCAAAAAGTTTAATTATATGAAAATAAATAATTTTAACACACACACACACACACACACATATATATATATATATATATATTGCCCCCACCAGCCAAAATTTTTGGATACGTCACCAGTTTGACTCCCACTACTAACAGTCCCTTTATGGTAGGCTATAAGTACTACTGTAAATTTTCGTTGAGGCTTGTGACATGTCCTTAGAATAAGGTAGTCTTGCCTCACCCTAAACCTTTTTATCCGTGAAAGATACAGACAATCAATTTAACATTATAATATTCTTTCTGTCCATTTATTTTTGTGATATTTATTTAGAAACCTGAGTTTTTCTTCCTACTTTTTTCTCCAAATTTAGAATGCAATCTTTTCCTTATTACTGGGCTTGCAACTGCAAACCAAGAAATATAATTAACTGATTTCTCCTATCATCCATGCCTCCAATGAGAATTGGATGTTTGATTGCTTATTTGTGTTGATTTGAGAAGTAGATTATTTGTGTTGAATAAATTTCAAGCTTCGAACCTTAAAGAAAATTTTAAAATAAGACACATAATATTTTAAAATAAAATCGTAAACTTATTATAAAGAAAATTTACAAAGGCACAGTACGATGTAATTTTTACCAAGACATATTGTGAACAATCCCAAAAAACATAATTCTTGAAATAATCTTCTGGGCAATGCAAACTAAGTTATCATGGAAGCCAGGTATGACCAAGGACAGTACAATCATAGACAGAAAAAGGAAATCAATGAAGAAGGGAGGGAATTTTTTATAAACACAATCTTAAACCTGGCAGCATAATTAATTTGGTGTCTTCTTTGCAGGAAAAAAATAAAGTAATTTGATGTCACAATTCATACACTCAATTGGAATAAGAAGATTCCAAATCAAACTACTAAATGCTTAATAACAGATAAATTCCATTTGTCATGTGCTGGTTCAAGTTCAATTATATGTATAAAAGAAGCATGTTTGCACACTAAGATGTAGATTAGTAGAGATTCAAAGTCATACCAAAGAAGTTTAAGTCTTGTTAAACTTCGATCTTGTCATGTGTAATGTAGATGTAAAAGATGTACATATTTCTAGGTATGAAAGAAAAAAACACACATAATTCTATGTCTAATTCCTTGGCAGAGGTCAGTATACTGAGTCACAAAGACAGCCGGCCTGTAGATGTGCTGGCTTGCATGACCAAACTAAATCCTTATATATATATTTCTACCACAAAGTCAAACTGCATGACCAGTTCAAGGCTGCACTGGGCGGCACAACTTGATACCTCTATATAAACAAGCAACCAATCCATTGTTCTTGCACAGCATATCCATACATAAACTTTTATACATAAAGTTCTACATTATCTTCCTTTGTGCTGTCTTCCATTGTTAAAGGCTTCTCACACCACCAAACTATTACCATGGCGACTTATTCACTCTTCTTTAGCTTCATGGCTCTCTCTTTCTCACTTGTTTTGGGGGCTGATCACACTGCTCTTCAAGATTTCTGTGTCGCTGACACAAAAACTCAAGGTACCACCAGATATATATATATGAAAACACTTCATTATTGGATATTCTTTCTATCTGTGAACTTATTAGTATATAATCTTTACACGTTTACTTCTTTCCTTCAATTGTTACAGTGCTAGTGAATGGTTTGGCTTGCAAAGACCCCAGACTTGTTGAGGCCAATGACTTCTTCTTTAGTGGGCTTCACTTGGTAGGAAACACATCTAATGCAGTTGGATCCAGAGTGACCCCAGTTACAGTTTCACAACTGCCAGGACTTAACACTTTGGGAATATCTCTTGGTCGCATTGATTTTGCACCACGGGGCATCAACCCTCCTCATACACACCATCGTGCCAGCGAAATCTTCACTGTGATTGATGGTACCCTTGAAGTTGGATTTGTGACCTCAAATCCAGAGAATCGTCATATAACTAAAGTGCTACAAAAGGGTGATGTATTTGTATTCCCTGTGGGTCTTGCGCACTACCAGAGAAATCTTGGTTCTGGCAATGCCGTTGCTATTGTAGCTCTCAGCAGCCAAAACCCAGGAGTTATTACAATCGCCAATTCAGTATTTGGGTCTGTGCCAAATATTGCTGCTGATGTTCTTGTGAAGGCTTTCCAATTGGACAAGAACATAGTCACTAATTTGCAGTCCAAATTCTAGTGCAAGGAAAGGAAGTTGAGTTGCGTGCGTTTCTTCTATGACTGCTTTTTCATTTGGTTCATTTTAATTTGTAACTTTTTCCATTCATTTCGTTTTGAGTTAATTTCATTGTATAATTGTTTGTTTGATTATGTGACATAAAAGTTGAATTTCTTTAGTATTCAATACTTTTCAATGTTTCCACCCATGATGAAATGAAAACATATTTATGAGTAATCCTACTTAGCACTTTATATATTCAAATATCTCAAATGATGTTTTGAAAATAAAACTTATCAACGAATCATTTTAAAAGATAAGAATTGGTGAGAATCTTGGACCATGGGTCGAACTAGATAATGTCATAAATATAATTTAATATTTTTTCTACCTATTATAACGAGAGAAAGTGCAAAGTCATAAAAAATGAACAATGTTTGCATCCATGATGAAAGAAAAAAGAGTAAACCTACATTTGAGTCCTCAAAAAATTTGGATTTCGACAAAATCGTCTCTAAAAGATACATAACTACAAAATCGTCCCTGAAAGATTGGACATCCATAACAAAATGGTCCTCTGTTAGTGAGGTCAGTTAACAGTTGACGAAATTGCTTATGTGTCACCGTTAAGCGCTTACGTGGCACGTTAAACGCTTACATGGCATATAACGTGGACTAATTTTTTTAAAAAAAACCAGCACACTTGATTTATGCTCCAAGCGGTGTCGTTTGGTTATGTCTCAGTTGGTCGTCTCCATCATCTTCCTTGCTGTTCTCTGAAGTGTGCTGGGTAAAAACCCAAACTGCCATTCTCCCTTACATCAAGAAGATACCGGCCTTCAGTTTGGCAAGCACATCGGAGAGAATTACTGGCCTTCGAATCCTCTTGGCACACTATCCCATCACCCTCCACGATCATGCTGAGCAAGCTCTTAGAATACCCACTAGTCATCACCACTGCTTAATGCTCTTTCTTCCCCGGGCTGAATCTCCACGGAAGTGGTAGTGGCGTTGTTAAAGTTCCAAAACACAATATGTGGAACCCTTTTATACCCTCTTCTTCTGTAACTCTTCCATGCCTCATTATAATACAAGGCCAACTTGTTATTAGAAGCCGTATCAAAATCCTTGCATGTAAAAACAAAAACTTTCTTCACCATCGTTTCCTTTGTGGCCTTCTCTGTGATGGCAGCCTGCAAAATCCTGTCATAAATATTAAGAAAATCCAAGCTTTTATCTCCACCCAACTGTCTCAAAACCTCCCTTTTTGATTGCAGATTGTCTCCTTCAATCTTCCGAAGCTTGGGGGAATCACTGAAAGTGAACACCTTTCCCCTCCATGGACTTAGGCTTAGCTCAGAAATCAACAACCCCATTAAAACAGAGACCTCCAAATACACCCCCCGCCCCTCTCTCATGTTTTCAGAGATGTCACACACTACAAGACAATTCTGGAACTTACTCTCTTTCCTGCAATATTGAACTAGATTCTGCCATTGAGAAAATGCAACATTTTTAGAAGCAAAAATCTGGTTAGGAATTCCAACATTTTAGCACTTCCATTTTCTTATTTCTTTCTTATGCCCTTTTCTGAATTTCTGTACCCTTTTTCAGCAAAATATTATGCCCTTTTGTGACATGAATATGAAATTAGCACACCTTTAGATGTAAATTGACAAACCTCAAAAACCAGCAAAAAATAAAATACAAGTTCTGCTACAAAGAAATATACTTTGGATGACAACTTAGAAACTAACATAGGCATACTTTTGAGCTATGAACATGAAATTAGCACCCCTTTAGACACAAATTGATGACCCTTTAAAACTAGTAATAAAACACTGGATAACGAAACTTTAGAAATTAACATAGATACATATTCATAAATTTCTATGTTTATAACATGGGAAGCAATTCTTAAGAAGTTGATCAGCAGAAACTATGATGTAATTCTACACCTCTTAAAACAGAACACTAATTAAAATTTTGGTGCTATTTGACCCATCAAAGTTTTATATCAGCAACTCATATAAGTTCTGCAGAAACTAAGTGGTGACTCTACCTCTAGGAAATTTCTCTCGGAAACCCAATTGAGTCCTCTAACCTTGAGCTCTTACAAGCTCAAGATTCCAAGAGATGGTTTTCAATAATGGCAGAAAAGCAAAATATATAGATGAATATACCACCAAAACTAATCATTGACAAACAAAGCAGCATCTGACACCTGTGGTAAGAATACAAGAATGATAAAAACAATAAGATTGTGGGCCGGCCAGTATCTGCAATGGTTGTGCTATACGAAGCAAGAATTCAGAAATAGATATTATTTTTCGAATATTAGTTAACTTTTCCGCCACAACTCTTACCTTTGGATCCAACGTCTCCTATGAAGGGAATTAAATAGAATATAATTCTATAAAATTCCTTTTTTTTTCTGTTACATGCAAGTTACGGTCCATACCAGGATAGTGTTACATTCAAGACTACTTTTCTCACTATCCATACGTCCTTGCATTACTCAAAAGTCCAATTTAATCTAGACCTTATAGTTTTCTGAACGAACATGATTCAACTCAATCCATATTACTCAACGGAATTCTTGTTCTGTATATTTTGGAATTCCTAACCAGATTTTTGCTTCTAAAAATGTTGCATTTTCTCAATGGCAGAATCTAGTTCAATATTGCAGGAAAGAGAGTAAGTTCCAGAACTGTCTTGCAGTGTGTGACATCTCTGAAAACATGAGAGGGGGGGGTGTATTTGGAGGTCTCTGTTTTTAATGGGGTTGTTGATTTCTGAGCTAAGCCTAAGTCCATGGAGGGGAAAGGTGTTCACTTTCAGTGATTCCCCCAAGCTTCGGAAGATTGAAGGAGACTATCTGCAATCAAAAAGGGAGTTTTTGAGACGGTTGGGTGGAGATGAGAGCTTGGATTTCTTAATATTTATGACAGGATTTTGCAGGCTGCCATCACAGAGAAGGTCACGAAGGAAGAGATGGTGAAGAAAGTTTTTGTTTTTGCATGCAAGGATTTTGATACGGCTTCTAATAACAAGTGGGCCTTGGATTATAATGAGGCATGGAAGAGTTACAGAAAAAGAGGGTATAAAAGGGTTCCTCAGATTGTGCTTTGGAACTTTAACAACGCCACTACCACTTTCGTAGAGATTTTCAGCCCCGGGAAGAAAGAGCATCAAGCGGTGGTGATGACTAGTGGGTATTCTAAGAGCTTGTTCAGCATGTTCGTCGAAGGAGATGGGATAGTGCGCCAAGAAGATTTGAAGGCCGGTAATTCTCTCCGACGTGCTTGCCAAACCGAAGGCCGGTATCTTCTTGATGTAAGGAAGAATGGCAGTTTGGGTTTTACCCAGCACACTTCAAAGAACAGTAACGAAGATGATGCAGACGACCAACTGAGACATAACCAAACGACACCGCTTGGAGCATAAATCAAGTGTACTGGTTTTTTTTTTTTTTTTAAATTAGTCCACGTCATATGCCATGTAAACATTTAACGTGCCACAATAGCGCTTAACAGTGACACATCAGCAATTCCGTCAACTGTTAACTGACCTTACTAACGGATGACTATTTTGTTATAGATGTCCAATCTTTCAGGAACGATTTTGTAGTTATGCATCTTTCAAGGACGATTTTGTTAAAATCTGAATCTTTCAAGGACTCAAATGTAGGTTTACTCAAGAAAAAATGATTGAGCAATGCTATTTAGACACTTTATTTAGAATTCTCAAGTAGATTACTTCCTTCATACACAGTTGCATTGTGTTAAACATTACTTAAAGTTTTATTATTGAAATTGTACTTAATTAGGCACCATGATCAATTACTCGCAATAATTTTCATGAACATTTTATTTGAACATATTATGTCTGATCTATTTGTATTATTCACATTATTCTGTAAGTTTTATTATTTACTATTTTGATGGACAAAATTATCTTCTAAGAACTGAAGCAACATTAAAAATATTTCAAAGACTAAATTGATTGTATGTATCCTTCAGGGATAAAAAATAGGTTTTACTCAAAAAATTGTAGTTCAAGTATTTTAGCCTTTAACGTACATCTTTCTACTGCAACAGTACTAGTGAATGGTTTGGCTTGCAAAGACCCGAAACTTGTTGAAGCCAATGATTTCTTCTTCGATGGACTTCACCTAACTGGGAACACTACAAACGCAGTTGGATCCAAAGTGACTCCAATTACAGTTTTACAAGTGCCAGGACTTAACCCTTTAGGGATATATCTCTTGGTCGCAATTATTATGCACCATGGGGCATCAATTCTCCTCGTACACACCCTCGTGCCACTGAAATCTTCACTGTGATTGATGGTACCCGTGAAGTTGGATTTGTGACCTCAAATCCAGAGAATCGTCATATCCCTAATGTGCTACAAAAGGGTGATGTGTTTGTATTCCGAGTGGGTCTTGTGCACTATGAGAGGAATGCGGGTTATGGCAATGCTGTTGCTATTGTAGGTCTTAGTAGCCAAAACCCAGGAGTTATTCCTATTGCCAATTCAGTACTTGGAGCTGTGCCANCGCGTTTCGTCCCCATCCCCAAAATGGGGACGCACCCAATTTTGACGTCTCGGTGCTTCTAAGCTTTCAATCCACTAAAAGGGCTTTTTATTTAAATATTACAATTTAAAAATAAATTTATCTGTACTTTTTAAACTATATACTTAAATATTATATTTAAAAAAAAATCTGATATATGGGATCAACGAGAGACACCAAATCCTATAGTATAGTGGGGACACACCACTTGAGATATGGTGCGTACGATATTTTGACAGAGTAGACTCACCGACTGACCTGCATCTTCTCTCTCTCTCCTCCTTGCCTTTCCTTTTGCTTTTCTTGCTGCTGCTGCAGCGTGTGTCATGTGCAACACACATGGGACATTTTCCCTTTCTCCTCTGCTTGCCTTTCTCCTTGCTTTTATTGATGCTAATGCAGCTGTGTCGCGTGGACACGCCGCATCTCATATAGTGTCTCTTTATGAGATGCGTAACGTGATATAAGACACATTCCGTGAGCCTTACATATTAAATATTATTTTTAAAAAATATAATATTTAAGTAAATAATTAAAAATATAATAAATATCTAAATTTATTTATTAATAACAATATTTGAATCCAAGAACCATTGCTAAAATGTAACAAGTAACATTACAATGAACAGTCAATCAAATGAAGACATGTTGTAAGTGATAAAATTGTTTAAGCAAATTTTATTGAATTATGACTTTTCCCTGAAGTTGAAATAATTAAAAAAATTGCCCAAGTAAATTATTGAAATGTTACTATAACATGTCTGCGCTGCTGAAGTGCAGATTGAATCAAGTGAACCAAATCGACCCAATACGTCTCTGAATAAAGTTCGTCACTTTAGTGCATAAGGATCAAGCAGAGGATCAGAGAGAAGATGTGGGGTCAATTTCTGAAGATGATGGAGAAGAATACCAACTGGGACGGGTCGAGAGTTGCAGAGGTGGGGTTGATGCGGTGATGCCCACAGTGGCTCACCGAGTGACTGCGGTGGCAAAGTTTATCAATTATTAAGAACAGTTTTGTAAAGGAATCGTTAGTGTGCCTGAAGTTACTAAGTGTGTGCTCTTCTTGTATACATTTTGAAAGTCTAGGCAACAACAACTTTTCCTTGAGGAAACAGATTGCCTTTATATACTTCTTAGAGTATTTCCATAACTATTTTATCACTTAGATTCAACATTTTGTTGCCCGTTCTCAGTCATTTTAATACGGATGTGTATCTGTAAGCATGGACCTGTGCTTAGAAAATTGTATTATCCTTCATTTTACTTGTATGGTCTGGTAAATATGCTAATAAAGAGGGGGTGGATGGTAGGAAGAGGCTTTACTTAGGAACAAGTTGGATACTAGTATTCATATATGGATCTAATAACCCATAAATATGCCTGATCAGATCTTGCAATTTCGCCTTGATGATCCAAAGTAAAATCTGATGTTGCAACCTTTAGCTTGTTGATACATACTAGTTGATTGGAAGGCATATGTGAACTAAAACTTGTTACAATAGCAGGCGGCTTATGTTTCAGAAGGAATTTGATTCAAGGTATGTGGGATTCATGGAGGACGGGGCAAAATGGCTAGCGGAGAACACTGACATCAAACTTGTAGGTAAGATATATATGGTTGTTTAAGATTCGGGCTGCTTTTTCTTAATGGTATTTTGTCTGTCCTTTTTTCCCGCGTCAAATGACTGGGTCTATATCTAGTCTTGCACATTTCGTTTCTTTCTTTCATCTACTTTCTCTGCTATCTATGTAACTCTAAGCTCAAAAACTTTTTCCCCAAAATATAGGAATAGCATATTTGCTTGCACTGCTGGAGATGCTTGTATAACCTTAAGTTCAAACTTGATGTTAGTCATATTTCTATATGTTGTATTGCATACTTATTGTCTCAATACAAAATGGGGTTTGAGAAGAAGCTGCTACTATGTATCTTTAAATTTCTCTGTTTAAACGAAAGTTGGAAATCCATCATTTCTTACTTGGATAAGAACTAGCATCAGCAAGCAACGTGCTAACAAACTAGTCCAAATGCTGCAGGAAATCATTCTTGTTGAAGGTCTATCCTGGTGGGTTATCCTTCATCCCTTCAATTAGCTCTTTTTCTGTGACATTCATCTTTTCTGCCTCTGTTTCCTTCTGGGTCGCCATGAGTGAACGAATGAGCTTCTCTGCAGAGTTGATATCAGGAGGCTCGGGCGGGACGCTGGAAGAGGAATGGCACCATTTGGCAATGGCGGATTTAAGGGCTAATTTTGTGATTACTGTGAAAATTATCAAGAACCGATTCAACCTAAAAGCTTAAGCTAATATGTGAAGGTCCATGAATAGATTTATATCTAACACGTCCCCACACATGAAAGCCTTTTGGGCTTGAAGTGTGGATAAAACACAAGTTCACTTATATCTTGTGCTGAAATTTCAATTTAATTGAAAAAGTAAAGTAAAAGGATTCGATCTCCTGACCGTTTGATCAAAGAGACTCTGATACCATATCAAGAATCAATTCAACCTAAAAACTTAAACTAATAAGTGAAAGTCCATGAATAGATTTATATCTAACAGAAATATCAGAGATAGAGCCATCAGATAGGGATGGGATAAAGTTCAAGTTTTTGCATGCTTGAACAAAGACTCGCTCAAGTTCAAGTAATTCAATGGGTAAGGGCTAATTTTGTGATTACTGTGAAAATTATCAAGAACCGATTCAACCTAAAAGCTTAAGCTAATAGGTGAAGGTCCATGAATAGATTTATATCTAACACGTCCCCACACATAAAAGCCTTTTGGGCTTGAAGTGTGGACAAAACACAAGTTCACTTATATCTTGTGCTGAAATTTCAATTTAATTGAAAAAGTAAAAATAAAAGGATTCGATCTCCTGACCGTTTGGTCAAAGAGACTCTGATACCATATCAAGAATCAATTCAACCTAAAAACTTAAACTAATAAGTGAAGGTCCATGAATAGATTTATATCTAACAGAAATATCAGAGATAGAGCCATCAGATAGGGATGGGATAAAGTTCAAGTTTTTTCATGCTTGAACAAAGACTCGCTCAAGTTCAAGTAATTCAATGGGTAGCTCAAATTTTGATGGGAAAGGGACTTATGTGATATTCAATGTTGGTGATGCAATTTTCATAAGTGATTTCAATTCTCAAGACAAGGACCCAGTGAAGTCTATTCGTTTCAGTAATTCAAATCAAGTGTGTCATGCATTTGATCAGGATGCTAAGGATGGGCATGATTTGCTCACTGGTCTGAACTCTGGTGATGTCTACTCAGTGTCACTGAGACAGCAATTACAGGATGTTGGAAAAAAGCTCGTTGGAGCCCAGCATTACAACAAAGATGGTTCTGTCAATAGCAGTCGTTGTACTTGTATTGCATGGTTGCCTGGTGGTGATGTTGCCTTTGTTGTTGCTCATGCCGATGGGAATTTGTACGTATATGGAAAGAACAAAGATGGTGCTGGTGATTCTTCATTCCCAGTCATCAAAGATCAAACACAATTTTATTTTTTTTAATGTGATAATGTGATATAAAGTAGAAAGGGTTTCAAACCGGGTCAAATGACCCGTTTTCTGCATCTTCGACCCGCAGGAGGTTGAATATGATCAACTGTATGAAATTATATTAGAGTTCCATCTTAGTTATGTCCTTATAGTAACCACCTTCTGTATAAAAAACTTCTAATAGAAAAAAAGTAACATGGTAGGCTTTTTTTTTTGGATAATTTGGTATTTTGTATGAGGTCAAAAATTCAAACTTTAATATCATATTTTAACAGAGAAAAATGAAGAACTGCATTATTTTACTGAAGAAAGACTTTACGTAGGTATAATAATATAAGTTAAGAAAATTTAAATAAATTTATGTGTTTATGGGTATAAATAGTACGAGTTTCTAATATATGATGAACAATTTATGTTTGGTATAGTAAAACTCAATTTATTTGTATAAAAGTCTTTATTTGATTTTTAACCCTCAAAATTTATTCAACTTTAAACGTGAACAATCACAAAATTTGTAACAAAAAATTCAACTTAATTATGTAAAGTCATCAATAAGATACAATTTCTAATTTCTCTAAGCTTATTCCACCAACATGAAAAATAGTTCAATTTGCAGAAACTTCAAACTAACACTATGGTATTAGTGATCTTGACATTAGTTATTGTGATAAAATTAAGAATGTTTACACCTAAGTGCTTTGATTTGAGTACTATGTAGCATTTATTTTGGTTTTAAAAATCACTATCTAATTTAATTTAATAATACAGTGACAATGGGCACAATTTAAAAGTCATGTTCCCTAATTTAATTACTATGTACAATCTAACTAGACATTTTCACACTTCAATACCCTTATTTAATTAGTATCTGACATAATATAGTCATATAACTTCATTTCATCTGAACTTAACTATTGTCAAAGTGAAAAAAGAAAATATCATTTTAATTTCATATAATTGTATTCAATCCCATTTAAACTTGATCAGTGTTAGTTTGAGAGAGAAAAAGTATAAATTCATACAATTTAATTTCAATTGAACTTAATTAATATAAAATTAAAATTAAGTTCAATTGAATTTAATTAGTGTAAAATTAAAAAAAAAAGACCTAATTTTATTACACTTGATTGAAAAATTGATTTCCATTCAATTAAACTTACTTAATACTACATAAAAAGATTCAATTCATTTTCATATAATTAGTGTCAAATTGAAAAAGCTTCAATTTAATTTAATTAAATTCTTTTTATTGAACTTGATTAGTGGTAAATTGTTTGAGGGAAATTATAGTCTCAAGTAATTCCATGCAATTGAACTTATGTGACTTGAGATTAATTTAGTGGTCTTATATAGTTATTTATGTCATGAGATTAATTTAGGAATGAGTTGGCATTACTATAATGGCCATATGTAACTATTTGAATCATGAGATTAATTTAGGGGTGAGTTGAGATTAATTTAATGGTCATAAGTAGTTTAATGATTAGAGCACAATTCCATACACAGATACCTTGGAGAAGATCAGCCATGGAAGGAAGACAAGAGCTGCAAGTGGGGCTGGTGGAAAAAGTCTCACACATAATTGTTTGGTGCTGCAAACACCTCTACGATATAGTAAAGGAATTACAATATTCTACTGTTTAAGTCGAGAGGCATCTAGTTCATGACAAAAGTCTTAGCAAAATACCCCTTTCTCTCCCTCTCTGCTGCTCTCTCTTCTATCATCACCGGCACTGCACCGTTTGTGGGAAGAAGATGAAGAAGTAAAATTCTCTGGACCCCAAAACACACCATTTTGTGATTGGGCTTTTCATTGATTCGGCGAAGGCACATTAATTAAGATTTGAATTAAAAACATTCTAATTATTTAAAGAAAATAATTAAAAAATTGTATTTAAATACAAATATATAACATAAAATGCACTAAACCTCTAAGGCTTTAAGTGTTAGGTTTACATTTCAAGTAATTTTATATTAATCAATTAACATAAAATACAATAATCTTCTAAGAATTTATTTTTCTTCACTAATGGCTTGAAGTAATAAGATGTCATATGAAATGTACTAAGTTCTTAAGTATTAATTTTACATTTTATAAGTGTCTTATCTTAATTAGGTGTAACTTAAATATGCTAATCCTTAGAGTTTATTTTTCTTTCCTAATGACATGAATTGATGATAAAACATGAAATACACTAATTCTCTAATGTATTTTAACTTTTCATTTATAATGGCTTGTATTAATGAGGTGTAATATGAAATACACAAAATTTCTTAGTGTGTTGTATGAATTAGGTGTAATATTAAATACACTAATTCCTTGAATTTTTCTTTTTTAGTATAGTTTGTATAAATGAGGTGTAATGAGATACATGAAATCTCTAAGTGTTAATTTTACATTTTAAACGAATAATCATATTATTTGTCAAATTAGTCATTCATAGCACCAAAAATAATCACTTAAAAAAGGACATGATTATTTGAAGAATAAAGTAACACACAAAATAAATCAAGAACTAAAGTGACATTTGAAAAATAATTTAAAGATGAAAAAATTATTTTAACTCTTATTAATTTAGTAAAACTAAAATTATAATAATTGTGTTAGCGTGACATAATAACATTAAATAGTTTGTAAATTGAATAGTGCTAGTTTTAGATTGAAATGATGCTATCTTAAAAAGTAAAAAAAATAAAATTGAAATGATACAATTTATCGGTACTTTAACCCTAATATTATAGTTTAGAAAAAAATTTATATATTTATGGTACTTTTGAACTTATTTACGTAAATAATGTAATTTTTTTAAAAAGGAAATTTAAAAAAATCTAAGATGATGGGGGCTCACAAAATATGCCAATGGCCACGTGGCATGTCCAAACTGGACACGCCACATGACCAATGACGTGTTTGCAATTGACACATTCACCCATCAAGTCCGTCAGCTACCACTACTATAGAGATGAGACATGTCATTGGACATGTAGCGTATCTAGTGTGGATATGACACGTGGCCATTGGCGTGTTCAATGGTCCCCACACCTCCTAATTTTTTTTTTAAAATTATAATATTTACATAAATAAATTCTAAACTATCATACATATATATATATATATATATATATATATATATATATATATGTATATATATATATGTACATTTATTCTCCAAGTGCAATATTTGAGTAAAAAAGCCACAATTTACCTCACGTGATAGTTTGAACATGTTTTGTTTTATTCTGAATTTCTTATTATTTATTAGTCCTAATGTAAGCAGCACAATAACATGTGGATTATAATAAATAATTGAAATAGTCGAGAGAGTGAACTGTTTGAAGGGATGCATGATAAGATGGCAACATACTCGGCGAATCGAACACAACAAACTGTTGTCATGATGAATTTGACCATATAATAATTGTAATCAATGTTAATACACAATTAGTATATTGACTTCTTACATTAAATCACTTTTTTATATTTAATTAGATTAATTTTAAATTTATCTACTTAGGTCACGTTTTAATAAACTTAAAAATTAAAGAATGAAAGTCCTATAAAAAAAATTAAAGAATGAAAAAAGTAATTAGTTTTTTTAATAGGACTTTCATTCTTTAATTATTTTTTTCCCTAAGGTACATATTTAGTTGAGCTTATCATTAAGGTTATTCCTTTTTTTTTTTAATATATGATTATTAAGGTTATTTTTAAAGTTTATAAGTTAGGAGTTGCTATTTTCATACTTTAGTTTATTAATGTCACACTATCTTTAATATTTAAATATGTTATAGATTAAATCACTCTCATTTAAGAATAATTTTTTAAAAAAATTGACTGATCATATATTCTTTCTAACTAAAAAATAGAACTACAATTAATAAGAATTAAAAAGAATATTATGATGAATCAAATTTTAAAAAAAAATATTTTTGAATGAGAGTAATTTAATCTATATCATATTTAAACATTAAAGAGAATATAACATTAACAAATTAGTTGATTCAAAAAAAAAATTAACAAATTAGAATGTGAAAATAATAATTATCTTATAAATTATATGTTTAAACTTGAAATATAGCCAAAGAAAAAAAAAAAGTTGAGCCATTACTTGTGGACTAGAAAATCAATAACCAAGTTGAGCTAATTTTTTTTATTGGATTAAACATATTTTAATATCAAAATTTCTGTGCTAGATCTCCTTTATCTTTAGCTATAATCCCGTGATCTACATAGTTGATGCACTAAAGATATTTATCAGATAAAAAAAAAAAAGATATTTATCCTTTTTTCTCGTGAAAGAGTCCAATTCAACAAGGATGCTGCTAGAATTTATCTCACACCCAAAACAAAATCCTAGAATTTAGCTTAATTTGTTTTTCAAAATAGCAAAAAACGTAAAACTCCTAAATAATACCACTCTAATTAGGTATTAAGGAATATTCTTTTAATTATGAATAAGATTATGAGAATTATCATAATAATTAAGTAAGATAAAGAGAAAATAAAAATGGGAAAAATAGAATACCGTTGCATACTGGAAGTGAAACATGTGGGAATATTCTAATAGTAAAAGTGAGATTCTTTTCCCAAGTCTTTTTTACATAAGAGAGAGTCCAGCGCAAATAAATTCGGAGCCATTCCCCCCTCTTCCCTCCATCCATAACACACACCGATTCCCTCCCCCCTCTGTTTTTCTCTCTCACTCAAATTCTTATCAGTTTAGGTTTCCTTAAGGACACTGCCTCTTTCTCCTTTATAACAGCACGTAACGTTTCTCTGTTTTCCATATTCTACTCTTTCCCTTTTCCTAGTGTAACTGTGTGTCCTCTCTTCACTGTTTATGTACTTCATGAGCTTCTCTAGCTGAGGAAAGAAATCTCTCTGCTTTCTATAGTCTCTCTGGCCTCTCAGGTTTGCCTTTCTCTTCCTCTGTGTTCTGATTTTTTCTGTTTATTTCTTGTTTCTTGATAATGGGTTGGTTGAATTTTAGGCTTTGTATTTGATTTCTCAGTCATATTTGGTACTTTTTTGACATGGGATATAAGAGCATTGCTCTTGATTTCTATGTTTGCTCTCTACTAAGCTCTTCTAGTGCTTGAAGCTTTCAAGTTTTTTTCTTTTTGGGAACTGAATGAATTTCAAAGCAGAAGGTTGAAACTTTAGCTCGCTGTGCAATGCTTTTTTGCCATTTTTGGTTCCAAATTAACTGGGTATTCATGAAAAGCCAGTGACAACACTTTATTCTGGGGTTCTGGTAGTTCCGCGTTTTTATGAAATTTATTCTGAGTTCTAATAATCCCACTAAAAAAGCTAGCTCCTTTTCGAAACCCAGAATCTGGAATTTGATTTTATGGTAATTTCTGGTTTTCTTTTACGCTGTAAACATATCTTTCTGCAATCTCTCTATGAATTGACTACTTCCAAAAATTTCTTGTCGTTCGTTTGTATCTACCTTTTCCCCTGATCTCGGATATTTTATATTCTATTATTATTTAATGTAATCCTTTTTGTATTTTTCTGCCTATAATTAATAATTAAAAGCGAGAATTACCACAAGTCAAACCAATTTGCATAAAAATTTCATGGGTTTTTTGCTAATCATCATAATTCCTAATAAAAAAGAATTGGGTTTTTGAGGAATTTCTCATCTTTGTGTAGAACGTTGCTGAACTTTTCTAGCCCCACCCATCAAATGAAAATGAACCCAAAAGGAGAAAACCAACTGTGACCCCTTCTGTTCCCTGACTTCAGCGTTCAGCCATATCCCCTTTGATTTTATACTATTTATTTTAATAATAATTGCTTCTTCTACTGTGTTTTTACTTTATTGACTCAGGCCAAGACTTCCCTGTGCTCTTAGTCATTTCAGACGCTGTCTTCTTTTATGGTCCCCCAACTTTGAAACCCTCTTTCCTTCAGATTCACTGCTGTTGAAATTGTAGCTCTCTAATTTGTCCTCATCTCTTTACATTTTCTTTGAATTTCTCATGGTGGCTCAACCATTTAATCATTTATTGGCTCTTATGGGTGTCACAAGCTCATGCTTTCTTTGACTGCCTTGCACCGCCTCTATTGTATATTTATCTTCTCCTATGTTTTCTTATTTTTCAGGCAAAGGTACAGAATTTGAAGTAAAGGACACATATTTTTCAGGCTAAGGTACAGAATAAGAGGCTAGAGATGGCTAAGGATAACTTGCAGGTGTTGAATGCACTTGATGGTGCCAAAACACAATGGTACCACTTCACAGCAATTGTGATTGCTGGCATGGGTTTCTTCACTGATGCTTATGACCTTTTCTGCATCTCCCTTGTGACCAAATTGCTTGGCCGTTTGTACTACTATGAAGCAGGCTCTTCCAAGCCAGGTGCTCTACCTGCCAATGTTGCTTCTGCTATCAATGGTGTTGCTTTCTGTGGCACCCTTGCTGGCCAGCTCTTCTTTGGCTGGCTTGGTGACAAAATGGGCAGAAAACGTGTCTATGGGATGACTCTTATGCTCATGGTGATTTGCTCAATTGCTTCTGGCCTTTCTTTTGGGAAAGACGCAAAAGCTGTTATGGCCACTCTTTGCTTCTTCCGTTTCTGGCTTGGATTTGGCATTGGTGGAGACTACCCTCTCTCAGCCACCATCATGTCTGAGTATGCCAACAAGAAGACTCGTGGAGCTTTCATTGCTGCAGTTTTTGCCATGCAAGGTTTTGGGATTTTGGCTGGTGGAACTATTGCAATCGTAGTTTCTTCAGCTTTCAAGGCTAAGTACCCAGCCCCAGCATTTCAGATTGACCCAGTTGCTTCCACAGTGCCAGAAGCTGACTACGTTTGGCGTATAATTCTCATGTTTGGTGCCCTCCCAGCTGTTCTCACTTACTATTGGCGAATGAAAATGCCTGAAACTGCTAGATACACTGCCTTGGTTGCCAAGAATGCTAAGCAAGCAGCTTCAGATATGTCAAAAGTGTTGCAGGTTGAGATACAAGCTGAACAAGAAAAACTTGAGGAGTTGGACAGCCAAAGAGGGAACGATTTTGGGCTATTCTCAAAACAGTTCCTTCGCCGCCATGGCCTTCACTTGCTTGGAACTGCCTCCACTTGGTTCCTCTTGGACATTGCCTACTACAGCCAGAACCTGTTCCAAAAGGACATTTTCAGTGCCATTGGCTGGATTCCTGAGGCTAAAACCATGAGTGCCATGGAAGAGCTTTTCCGAATTGCGCGAGCACAGACTCTGATTGCTCTTTGCAGCACTGTCCCTGGTTACTGGTTCACAGTGGGACTCATTGACAAGATGGGAAGGTTTGCAATCCAATTGATGGGCTTCTTCTTCATGACAGTGTTCATGTTTGCCTTGGCCATTCCCTACCACCACTGGACTTTGAAGGACAACCGAATTGGCTTTGTTGTTATGTATTCATTAACCTTCTTCTTCGCCAATTTCGGTCCAAATGCCACCACATTCATTGTGCCTGCAGAGATTTTCCCAGCCAGGCTAAGGTCCACATGCCATGGAATCTCAGCTGCATCAGGCAAACTAGGGGCAATAGTTGGCTCTTTTGGCTTCCTCTATGCTCAAGATAGCATTGGAATCAGAAACACTCTCATTGCTTTGGGTGTGGTTAACTTCTTTGGGATGGTCTTCACATTCTTGGTGCCTGAATCTAATGGAAGATCGCTGGAGGAGATGTCTGGTGAAGCTGAGGAAGAGACTGTCACTGCAAGAGATGGTGTTGATGTTAGAACTGTTCCTGTCTAAGTGCTTCCTTGTTTACTTTTCAAGTCTAACTTTAAGGCTCTTAGTATTTTCATTTAGGATTATGTTTTCTGCCATAGTCCATGGGACTTTAGTTTTACATTCGAGCCTTGTTCTTGCTTCTGCATATACAATCAAAGAAAAATAATATATTTTGTTGTTGCTTCTTGATTGCTCAATTTTTCATTAAGCATAAGCTTGGACTTAACTTTCACAGAATCATATTCTTGAGCTTATCTTTTTATGCTGTAAATAACTAAGAAAAAAGTGAAGACAATTTTCCAAATCAATCTTTTTCCTCACTATTTGGATTCACTTTCTATGCCTCTGTCTTCTTAACCACCGAGTGTGAACGTGACTTTTCCTTAAAATTTTACTGTTTTGCTGGTTCATGCATTTTACATTGTTTCATTGGTGTGTATAAAAGCTTCAGAATAAAAATAAAATGGCCCCATCATTGAATTATATTTTTACAATTGTTACTAATAGACATAACTTTACTAATGTCCCTTTCTTTGATTTATACTTGGGGGACCACAAATACAAGTCACTGTATCTGTTCCGAGATTGCTTTTAGGCGGGTAGAACCTAAAGTGCATTTTTTTAAAAAATAATAATAAAAAAAAGGACACTTGTAAAGATTTCATGGGTAACACTATAGAGAAATTCCAAATTTACTGAATTTTGTTTTATTTCACATAGAGCCAAGAAAAAAAAAGTGTCGTTTTATTTACTTTTTTGGTTCTCTATTAGAGACTATAAAATAA
>QAOA01002720.1:0-10887 GCA_003255065.1 Cercis canadensis
GAACTCAAATACACCTTGAACTCCAAAGCTAGATATAATATAGTTTATGCTGTCTCTCTAAAGGAGTATGAGGATATAGCTTCATCTAACACGGAAAAGGAGATGTGATACCGACTCAAAGAAATTCATGAAGGAACAAGCCATGTGAAGGAAGCCAAAATTGACATCTTTAGATCAAAATATGAAATGTTTCACATGGAGAAGGATGAATCTTTGGGTCCTTCCTTGCTTGGAAGTGAGTATACCCAAAAGGAGCAAGTAAAGAAGCTCCTTCGGTGCTTAACAGACAAATGGAAAACAAAGGTGATGATTCTCCTCCAATATGTTGAAACCAATGAAATAACTGTTGACTAGCTAAGAGAACAGTTAGAGACACACCAAATACTATTGTTTGAAAAGAAAGCCTGTCTAGAAGACAACAAAAAGAAGAGTCTAGCTCTTGCTAGCACCATTTAGGAAACCAGTTCTCCTTCAAAAGAACTAGTTTCCAGTGACGAAAATATGGCTCTAGTATTAAAAAAAAATTCAATGAAGAAGCACTAGATGTGATAACAGCAAGGATCCAGTCATCTGTTATGAATACAAGAAGCCTGAACATATGAAACCAGATTGTTCCAATCTCAAAAAGAATAAGTTTTACAAAAGAGAAAAAAAGAAGGCTATGATTGCTTCATGGAATAATGTAAATTCAACTTTTGATAGTGATGACTCAGATTAAGAGAACATGGAAATTTTTTGTTTTTGGCTGATAGGAATTGTCGTGTTCCAACAAATTAAAACTGAATCCCCTAAAATAGAATGCAATATAGGGCTAATCCAGGTTGTCTCTCAGAGAAAACAATGATTAATTAATAATTTCAAGACTACTAATTGGGGATTTTCAAACACAGAATATATTGCTAAATAAATTGTAGAATTAAACAAAAATTAATTCAATTAATTAAAAACGCAACCTTACTAAACATCCATCAAGAATTGGTTTGATTCATCATAGATTGAACACGATTAATCAAGTCTTAATGCAACACTGCTAATTGAATTTATTCACAACTGAAATCTCTAATTATAACTAAGTGTTCCTATTGAATTATAATTTAGAATCCAATTTAACCACATGCATCACTAATCTTTGTAATCACATAGAATTAGCAATTAGTTGTTTAACCTAAAACCAAACATCAATTAGCATACTCTTTCTAGATTCATGCAGTAGAACAAAGATTGATCAACCTAAATTCTATTTCATACCTCAACATTCATAAGAACAATAGAAATCTCCATAATCCATACAAAAATTAAGGCAAGGCAGAAATCCAAAGATAAACAAAATTGCATTAAACTGGAATCAATTAAGTACATAATCTCAAAATCAAATCGAATTAAATCTAGAGTATAGCTTGGTTACAAAAGTTCTATTCCTCTATAGCCATCAAATATGAACTCCAATAGAAGAAGAGGTAAAGAAAAATAAATCTCTACTAAAAACTGTCTGGAATGGAATATAAAAAATGTTTGCCTCCTTAACCTACTTGTAACTCTTTAAATTAATTACATACCTAGATTACCCCTAGGTTAGAATTAATCTCCTAGGCCTCAGATTTAATTGGGCCCCATTTTGGGCTTAATTGGGCCTATGATGAGAAAGTTAGACCCATTTTACTCTTAAGAGCTCTCTGAACTTGTCAGTTGACTTCAAGAGGCAATAGCACCATCAAAACGCCATAGTTTGGAGAAATAGTCTTCACAAGAGTTTAATATTTATGTCTTAGATATCTAATGGTACTAGTTTCAAGTGCAAACGACATCCACAACCCAAGTTATAGCCCAATATTTTCATACAGGTTAGGGTCCAATGACAGTATGTCTGCTCTGACTTCCAAGCCAAAAACGACCTGCTGAACATCCGAATTAGCTTTGGAGCTCTAAACCAAAGTTGTAGAGAATTCTCTCAGCTTTCCTACAAGGTATTCAAGATTATCATATGTCTAGAACTTAAGGCCTGAAATACAGAGACAATGTAAAGTTTCCAATAATGCTGATAAGCACAATTAAGCCTAATTGAAAGCCAACTAATGAAATGCGGCCAAAGTCCAATCAAGTCAGCCCAAAAGAGGTTTAAGAGACTTAAAATGAAGGTTAATTACTATATAAAAAGTGTGATTATCAAATTCCCCCATACTTAGCTTTGCACGTCTCGGGCAAACTAGAATTAAAACTAAGGACTAAAGAAAACAACTAAGGATTCATTTTCAAACAACAACTTGCAAGAATACAAAAGTTAAGTGAGCAAGAAGAATAATTAAGAACTTAAAGAATCAAGACACTCATAAGTTTATTTCTTGCACTTTCAATCAACAAGCATGGTGATTTCAATAGAATTGAATAGACAAAAAATGATAGAGCCTCACAAGATACACTCTCAATCCCTCAAGTGTTTAAGGGGTAAGTGTTTCACTCAAAACAACTCATGACAAATTACACTTCCATAAGCTTGCTTATTTTCTAATCTCCACTACTTTAAACACATGCATGCACAAATCAGAAGGACTTTATTGAATGTTGTAATAGGGCCAAGAAGAGGGAAGGAATGAAATAAACAACATGGATATGGTAAATTAAAACCAAATAGAGCATAAGAACATTAGGAATGATGAGTCAAAACAAGCACTAAGCACACAAATTCACCCAAAAGCTCTATGTAACTTTCTTTACACACTCCTTCCTCTTTGGAAGACAAACTCAATACTTTTATTCTCTTTTTGTATTTGTTTTTCTTTCTTTTCAATTTTTTTTAACAAAATTTCTTTCTTTTCTTTTCAATTCACTTTGTTAATTGCCTTTCAAATTGCACAAATCCCTCATACACTTAGAACTTTGTCTGTCCTGGGCAAATAAAAACTCATCAAAAGATCAACCAATATTTTCATACTCCCTAAAGTTGATAAAAACATGATTTTTCACTAAAAGTTTACAATGAGCTAAATGAAATAATGGGAACAATGAGGCTCAAGGGAAAAGATGTTAGGGAGACTAGTTAGCTAAAAGAAAGAAAAGATGACATTCATCACATTCATGCATACATATGATAATGTAGTCTAAAAAAGAAGCAAAACAAGTTCTAAAGTATCAAACGACATGAGAGTAAAGCACACAAGAAAGAAATAGAGAATGACAATAAGCTCAAAAACTCACTAGGTATGCACTATAAAGCTCAATCCATCAAATCAATTTCTATCACCAAATTAGCTAACTAAGAGATGCAAGAAATTCATCCAATTATGCTAGAAACTTCAAAATTGTAATTAATGACTTCAAGCTCACAAGCTCTACAATTCTAAAAGTGCTATTGATAATGCAAGAAGAAATATAAACAACATGCAGAATGAGAATAAAAATAGTGAAATAGAATTTGAAAATACAACGATAATTTTAAACAGAAAATAGAAAATAAAAAAATAAACAAAAATTAAAAATAGATTTAAAAACAAAAACAGAAAAATAAAAACAAGGACATAAAACAGAAATGAACTCCCCTCAAGATGGATAAACAACATCACTTAGAGCCACATCTTCAACCAAATTCTCCTTAGCTCCATCATGAAATTACTTAAGTAGATGACCATTGACTTTGAAAGTCCTCCCCGTAGTCACTTCTTGAATTTCAACTGCACCATAAGAAAAAGTGTTAGTGACAATAAAGAGGCCCTCCCATCAGGATCTCAATTTACCCGGACATAATATAAGACGAGAGTTGTATAGGAGCACTTTCTCTCCCACTTGGAATTCCTTCCTAAGGATTAACTTGCTATTAAAGGCCTTGGTCTTCTCTTTGTAAATCTGAGAGTTCTCATAGGCCTCTAATAGGAGTTCCTCTAACTCTTGAAGTAGCAATCTCCTCTCAACTCCAGCTAGACCAATGTCCAGGTTAAAAGCCTTAACTGTCCAATAAGCCCGATGTTCTAGCTCAATTGGTAAGTGACATGTCTTATCAAAGACAAACCTATAAGGTGACATGTCTATAGGTGTCTTATAGGTAGTCCGATAAGCCCATAGAACATCCTCCAGCTGTTTACTCTAATCCTTCCTATTCGACCTCACTGTTTTCTCCAAAATCCTCTTAATCTCTCGATTAGAGACCTCGTCTTGGCCATTTGTCTGAGGGTTATAAGGAGTTGAAGTCTTGTGGAGAACCCCATATTTACTCAGCAAGGGCTTCATGTGCTTGTTGCAGAAGTAGGATCCTTGATCACTAATTATTGCTTTGGTTATGCTAAACCTGCAAAAGATATGTGATCTAACAAAATCTACAACCATATGAGAATCATCAGTCCTGGTGGGAATGACCTCCACCCATTTGGAAACATAATCCATAGCCAACAAAATATAAACAAAGCCAAATGAAACAGGAAAATGACCCATGAAATCAATGCCCCAAACATCAAAAAGCTCATAGAACAACAAAGGTTGTTGGGGCATCTCATTTATATGAGTTATATTCCCTATTTTTTGACATTGCCTACAAGATTTACAAAACACATATGCATCATGAAAGAAAGTGGATCAATATAAACAAGAATCTAATACTTTCTTAGTTGTTCTCTGAGGACCAAAGTGGCCTCTATAAGCATAGGAATGACAAAAAGAATGCACATACTGAAACTTATAGTTAGGTACACATTTCCTAATGATTTGGTTGCTATAAAATCTCCACAGATAAGGATTATCCCACACATAATATTTAGCTTCACTCTTTAATTTATCTATTTGTGTGCGTGTGAGGTGTGAAGGTAAAACATGAGCAACCACATAATTTACAAGTTCAACATACCAAGGAAACTCACCCTACATCCCTAAAAGCTGCTCATCAGGAAAGGAATCCTGAATGAGAACTGAATTAGAGGCTCTCTCTATTATGCTTAAGTGATCCACAACCACATTTTCTACTTCACTACTATCTTTGATCTCAAGGTTAAATTCTTGGAGAAGGAGCATCCATATGATTAATCTGGGTTTGGCCTCTGGCTTCTTTAGGAGGAACTTGAGAGTTGTATGGTTAGAGAAAATTACCACATGAGAACAAAACAAGTAAGATCTAAACTTATCTAAAACAAAAACAATTGTTAAAAGCTCTTTTTCGGTTGTGGTGTAATTCGCTTGGGCAGAATCAAGTGTCCTCAAGGCCTAGTAGATGACATGATGAGCTTTGCAAACCCTCTGAGCAAGGATTGCTCCCACTGTATAGTTGGATGCATCACACATCAATTCAAATGGCAGCATCCAGTTGGGAGGTTGAATGATGGGAGTTGAAGTGAGAGCTGTCTTGAGATGATCAAATGCATCTTTGCAGGATTAGTTGAAGATAAAGTCCACATCCTTTTGCAACAAGTTGGACAGTGGAACGACAATTATGTTGAAGTCACGGATGAAGCGCTGGTAGAATCCTACATGGCCAAGAAAAGAATGCACTTTCCGCACACATTCGGGGTAAGGCAAAGAATAAATAACATCAATCTTGGCAAGATCTACATCTATGCCCTTACTAGAGACTACATGTCTTAAAACTATACATTGTTCTACCATAAAATGACATTTTTCAAAATTCAAAACAAGATTAGTTTCAATGCATCTATGCAGTACTGTAGATAAACTATCCAAGCAGTAATCAAATGAAGAACCATACATAGTGAAATCATCCATGAATACTTCCATACAGTTTTCTATAAAATTAGAAAAGATACTAACCATGCAACGTTGGAAAGTACTTGGAGCATTGCGAAGACTGAATGGCATCCTCCAGTATGCAAAAGTGTTAAATAGGCATGTAAATGTGGTCTTCTCCTGATCTTATGGGGCTATATGTATCTAAAAGTAACTAGTAAATCCATCCAGAAAATAGTAGTGTGACTTCCTTGCTAACCGCTCCAACATCTGATCAATGAAAGGAAGAGGATAATTGTCTTTACGGGTGACTTGATTTAGCTTTCTGTAATCGATACAAACCCTCCAAGTATTCTAAACTCGAGTAGGAATGAGCTCATTATGCTAGTTCTTCACCACTATCATTCCTGACTTCTTTGGGATAACTTACACTGGACTCACCCATTTGCTGTCTGAGATTTGATAGATGATACCAGCTTGAAGAAGCTTGGTTATTTCTTTTTTAACCACATCTAGAATCAGGGGGTTGAGTTTCCTCTGTGGTTGCCTTACTGACTTAGTATCTTTTTCAAGTAAAATTCTGTGCATGCAAGTAGAAGGGCTAATGCTAGGTATATCTGCAAGTGTCCACCTAATTGCCTTCTTGTGTTGCCTCAGAATATACAACAATTTTTCTGTTTGGTCAGGTTGAAGATTCTAGGCTATAATGACTGGCAGCTGCTCATTCTCCTCTAAAAATGCATACTTCAGATGCTTAGGAAAACATTTAAGCTCTAGTTTGGGCAGCTGCACTATAGAAGGAAGTAATGTCGTGGCTGCTACCTCAATTGCACAAATATCAGCATGCTCAACATCAACTACCACTGCAGCTTCATCATTAACTACTACTGCAACCTTATCATCAACCACTACTGCAGCGTCTGTGACAGAATCATCACTCTCTAAGAAAGAAGAAATTTTAGAACACCAGAACAAGTAGAATCATCACCACAATTACAACACATAGAATCATCTAAAAACATCAAATTAGAAAATTCATACGAAAAACTATCATAAACCTCATTGACCAGCTAATCAATAATATCAATGCAATAAAGAGAATAATCTTCCATAAGATATTTCATAGCATCAAGGATATTAAACTGAACAATACTATCACTAAACTCCATGGAAAGGGTTCTTGCATGCACATCTATCTTAGTTCTCGCAGTCTTGAGGAAAGGTCTCCCAATAATGATTGGAGTCTTGCTGCTTGTTGACTCTCCCTCCATGTCTAGAATGTAGAAGTCTGATGGGAAAATTAACTCATTAACTCGGACTAGCACATCTTCAATGAGTCCGGCATGGTAAGTATTACTTCTATTGGCCAGTTGAATCATTACTCTTGTTGGTTGCAAAGGTCCGAGTCCAAGTGATTGGAACACTGACTTTGGCATGATATTGATAGAAGCTCCAAGGTCTAGCATAGCATCCTCAAATTTGTATTTTTCAATGACATAGGGTATATAGTAAAAGTCCTATGATCTTGACACTTATGAGGCATAGGTTGAATGACGGAAGAAACATTATGGCCTATACTGACTCGTTCATTGCCATTTAGCTTCCTCTTATGAGTTCATAACTCCTTCAATAATTTTGCATACTTTGGAATCTGCTTGATTGCCTTTAGCAATGGGATGTTGATTTTAACTCTTCTAAAAGTCTCCAAAAGCTCTCTCTTTTTCTCTGCGTCATCTAATTTTCTGGACTGGATAGCTCTCTGTGGAAAAGGCAGAGGCACATAATGAGTAGTCTTCTGTTATTGTGGCATCTCTGGAGTAGGATTACTCTGGCTAGAACTGCTAGGGTCAGCAACAAGTTTATCTTGCATATTCGGTTTACTCTGACTACTGCTGGAATGTGTAACTGCAGGGTCTAGAATTAACTTACCACTTCTAAGAATGATTGCACTCACATTCCCTTTTNATTTTTCAATGACATAGGGTATATAGTAAAAGTCCTATGATCTTGACACTTATGAGGCATAGGTTGAATGACGGAAGAAACATTATGGCCCATACTGACTCGTTCATTGCCATTTAGCTTCCTCTTATGAGTTCATAACTCCTTCAATAATTTTGCATACTTTGGAATCTACTTGATTGCCTTTAGCAATGGGATGTTGATTTTAACTCTTCTAAAAGTCTCCAGAAGCTCTCTCTTTTCCTCTGCGTCATCTAATTTTCTGGACTGGATAGCTCTCTGTGGAAAAGGCAGAGGCACATAATGAGTAGTCTTATGTTATTGTGGCATCTCTGGAGTAGGATTACTCTGGCTGGAACTGCTAGGGTCAGCAACAGGTTTATCTTGCATATTCGGTTTACTCTGACTACTGCTGGAATGTGTAACTGCAGGGTCTAGAATTAACTTGCCACTTCTAAGAATGATTGCACTCACGTTCCCTTTTGGATTGGGAATTGTTTATGAGAGAAGTTGGCCAGAACCTTGAGCTTGTAGTTGACTAATTGATGAAGCTAGTTGGCCAATTTACATCTCCAAATTCTATATGGTAGCTCCAGTGCTCTGCTAAAATTGGAGGTTATTGGATGCTAACTGCTTCATGAGCTCCTCCAGGGTAGGTTCAGATTAGCCAGAGGTGGTGGCTTGTTGCTTGGTAGGTTAGAATGGTTGTGGTTTATTCTGGAATCCGGGTGGTCTATTTTGGTATGACTAAAAATGTTGGGAATTATGCTGCTGAGGTTGCATGTTGTCATACCTTAAATTTGGATGGTCTCTCTAACCAAGATTATAGGTGCTAGAGAAAAGGTCATTTCTTTGTTGATGGGGCTGGTAGTACTGCTGTTGCTGGAAAGGTCTGCTAGGAAAAACACCAGCCACTACTTTATTGTTATCTTGGAGAGTAGGGCACTGATCCGTTGGAAGACTGGCTAGGAAACAAATGCTACATAATTGGATAGGAGCTAGAACTTGTGTCATGGCCAAATGTCTAACTAGGGAGGTCAGTTCCTCCAAATGATTCACCATTCTCTGTTGCTCTACCATTTGCACCTCATTCACTCCCCTGGTTGGGGTAATCATCCGTGTGCCAAATTGTTGTGCATTGACTGCCATGTTGGCTATTAATTCCCTTGCAACTACATGAGTCTTATCTACCAAGACACCTCCAGAAACAACATCCACAATGCTTTGATCCATAGGAAAAAGTCCTTCATAGAAGTACTGGATGAGAAACTGATTTGGTGATGAGAGCAGCTTCCATAGAGTTTCTTAAATCTTTCATAGTACTCATGCAGTGTTTCCCCATTGTTTTGCCTTATGCCACATATGTCTTTCCTTATGGCAGCAGCTCTTAAAACAGGAAAAAAATTTCAAGGAAGAACCTCTTCATGTCATTCCAGCAGGTGATGATGACTGACTACATGTATAGCCAATTCTTAGCTGCTTCATCTAATGAGAAATGGAAGGCCCTCAGCTTGATATGCTCCTCCAGGATTCTTTGTGGTTTCGTGGTAGAACATACTATATGAAACTCTTTCAAGTGCTTGTGAGGATCATCACCTGTAAGTCCATGAAACTTGGAAAGCAAGTGTATTAATTCAAATTTTAGCTCAATTAATAGTTAAGTCAGTATATTGGATACACATGGGTTGGTAATTGTCGTTAGGGGCATCCAATTCCTTAAGAGTCCTAGCTCTAACAACAAGATTCATTTTATTTCCAGCCATATTAACAACAGGACTATCAACTAATTTTCTCGTAGACTTCCTCTATATGCTATGGAATATTTTATCAACTTCAGAATCTAATTCACTACAAGAGGACTTAATCATGCACCATTGATAAAAAGTGATAGAATGCCAAAATACACAAAACACACAAGGGCACACAAAAAGTGATAAAAATGGACTAAAATAGAAACACACAAAATGCACTAAACAGAGGCAAAAACACAACAATTTAAGGCTAGTTGAGGTATCTAAACATTTTAAAAAAATGTGAGACCATCACAGAGTGAAAGCTATGAAAAAATGAAACTAAAAAATAAAATAAAAAATCTTTAAAAAATAAAAAAAGTGGTAAAAACAGTGGAATTTGGCTAAAAAGTGAAAAATTCATGGCAAAGCATTAATTTTAATTGTTAGGCTATTTTCCTTCAACTGACCAATTTTCAAGTCAATCGGAGACAAAAAAAATCCATACCAAATTCTACCCGCAAGAAAATCGAATCATAGGGAAAACAAGAAAAAATTGTAAACGAAGCACAATAGTTCACACAGGGGACTTGAAATTATCAACTAACATTGACAATCCCCAGCAACGGCGCCCAAATTTGGTCGGAATTGTCGTGTTCCAACAAATTAAAACCAAATCCCCTAAAACATAATGCAATATAGGGCTAATCCAAGTTGTCTCTCAGGAAAAATAACGATTAATTAACAATTTCAAGACTACTAATTAAAAATTTTCAAACACAAAATATATTGGTAAATGTAAATTGCAAAATTGAACAAAGATTAATTCAATTAATTAAAAATGTAACTTTACTAAACATCCATCAAGAATTGGTTTGATTCATCCTAGATTGAACACGATTAATAAAGTCTTAATGCAGCACTGCTAATTGAATTTAGTTACAACTAAAATCTCTAGTTATAACTAAGTGTTCCTACTGAATTATCATTCAGAATCTGATTTAACCACATGCATCACTAATCTTTGTAATCACATAGAATTAGTAATTAGTTGTTTAACCTAGAACTGAATATCAATTAGCATACTCTTTCTGGATTCATGCAGTAGAACAAAGATTGATCAACTTAAATTTTATTTCATACCTCAACATTCATAAGAACAATAGAAATCTCCATAATCCATACAAAAACTAAGGCAAGGCAGAAATCCAAAGAAGAAAATAATTGTATTAAACTGGAATCAATTAAGTACATAATCTCAAAATCAAACCGAATTAAATCTGGACTCTAGCTTGGTTAAAAATTTTTTACTCCTCCATGGCCATCAAATCTGAGCTCCAATGGAAGAAGAGGCAAGGTAAAATAAATCTCTACTAAAAACTGTCTAGAATGGAATATAAAAAATATCTGCCTCCTTAACCTACTTATAACCCTCTAAATTAATTGCACACCTAGATTACCCCTAGGTTAGAATTAATCTCCTAGGCCTTAGCTTTAATTGGGCCCCGGTTTGGGCTTAATTGGGCATAGGATGAGA
>QAOA01002720.1:11421-27185 GCA_003255065.1 Cercis canadensis
TGAGAAAGGGAAGGCCCTCAGCTTGATATGCTCCTCCAGGATTCCTTGTGGTTTCGTGGTAGAACATACTATATGAAACTCTTTCAAGTGCTTGTGAGGATCATCACCTGCAAGTCCATGAAACTTGGAAAGCAAGTGTATTAATTCAAATTTTAGCTCAATTAATAGTTAAGTCAGTATATTGGATACACATGGGTTGGTAATTGTCGTTAGGGGCATCCAATTCCTTAAGAGTCCTAGCTCTAACAACAAGATTCATTTTATTTCCAGCCATATTAACAACAGGACTATCAACTAATTTTCTCGTAGACTTCCTCTACATGCTATGGAATATTTTATCAACTTCAAAATCTAATTCACTACAAGAGGACTTAGTCATGCACAATTGATAAAAAGTGATAGAATGCCAAAATACACAAAACACACAAGGGCACACAAAAAGTGATAAAAATGGACTAAAATAGAAACACACAAAATGCACTAAACAGAGGCAAAAACACAACAATTTAAGGCTAGTTGAGGTATCTAAACATTTTAAAAAAATGTGAGACCACCACAGAGTGAAAGCTATGAAAAAATGAAACTAAAAAATAAAATAAAAAAGTGGTAAAAACAGTGGAATTTGGCTAAAAAGTGAAAAATTCATGGCAAAGCATTAATTTTAATTGTTAGGCTATTTTCCTTCAACTGACCAATTTTCAAGTCAATCGGAGACAAAAAAAATCCATACCAAATTCTACCCACAAGAAAATCGAATCATAGGGAAAACAAGAAAAAATTGTAAACGAAGCACAATAGTTCACACAGGGGACTTGAAATTATCAACTAACATTGACAATCCCCAGCAACGGCGCCCAAATTTGGTCGGAATTGTCGTGTTCCAACAAATTAAAACCAAATCCCCTAAAACATAATGCAATATAGGGCTAATCCAAGTTGTCTCTCAAGAAAAATAATGATTAATTAACAATTTCAAGACTACTAATTAAAAATAGGCTATTTTCTTTCAACTGACCAATTTTCAAGTCAATCGGAGACAAAAAAAATCCATACCAAATTCTACCCGCAAGAAAATCGAATCATAGGGAAAACAAGAAAAAATTGTAAACGAAGCATAATAGTTCACACAGGGAACTTGAAATTATCAACTAACATTGACAATCCCCAGTAACGGCGCCCAAATTTGGTCGGAATTGTCGTGTTCCAACAAATTAAAACCAAATCCCCTAAAACATAATGCAATATAGGGCTAATCCAAGTTGTCTCTCAGGAAAAATAATGATTAATTAACAATTTCAAGACTACTAATTAAAAATTTTCAAACACAAAATATATTGGTAAATGTAAATTGCAAAATTGAACAAAGATTAATTCAATTAATTAAAAATGCAACTTTACTAAACATCCATCAAGAATTGGTTTGATTCATCCTAGATTGAACACGATTAATAAAGTCTTAATGCAGCACTGCTAATTGAATTTAGTTACAACTAAAATCTCTAGTTATAACTAAGTGTTCCTACTGAATTATCATTTAGAATCTGATTTAACCACATGCATCACTAATCTTTGTAATCACACAGAATTAGTAATTAGTTGTTTAACCTGGAACTGAATATCAATTAGCATACTCTTTTTGGATACATGCAGTAGAACAAAGATTAATCAACTTAAATTCTATTTCATACCTCAACATTCATAAGAACAATAGAAATCTCCATAATCCATACAAAAACTAAGGCAACGCAGAAATCCAAAGAAGAAAATAATTGTATTAAACTGGAATCAATTAAGTACATAATCTCAAAATCAAACCGAATTAAATTTGGACTCTAGCTTGGTTAAAATTTTTTTACTCCTCCATGGCCATCAAATCTGAGCTCCAATGGAAGAAGAGGCAAGGTAAAATAAATCTCTACTAAAAACTGTCTAGAATGGAATATAAAAAATATCTACCTCCTTAACCTACTTATAACCCTCTAAATTAACTGCACACCTAGATTACCCCTAGGTTAGAATTAATCTCCTAGGCCTTAGCTTTAATTGGGCCCCGGTTTGGACTTAATTGGGCATAGGATGAGAAAGTTAGGCTCATTTTACTCTTAAGAGCTATTTGAACTCATCAGTTGACTTCAAGAGGCAATAGCACCATCAAAACGTCATATTTTGGAAAAGTGGTCTTCACAAGAGTTTAAGATTTATGTCTGAGATATTCAATGGTACTGAGTTCAGGTATAGACAACACCCACAGCCCAAGTTATGGCCCAATCTCTTCATACGGGTCAGGGTCCAGTGACAGCATCTCTGCTCTGACTTCCAAGCCAAAAATGACTTGCTGGACATCCGAATTAACTTTGGAGCTTTGAATCAAAGTTGTATAGAATTCTCGTAGATTTCCTACAAGGTAAGATTCAAGATTATCAGATGTCTATAACTCAAGTTATGCCTGAAACACAGAGACAGTGTAAAGTTTCTAGTAATACTGAAAAACACAATTAAGCCCAATTAGAAACCAACTAATGAAATGCGGCCCAAGCCGAATCAAATCAGCCTAAAAGAGGTCTAAGAAACTAAAAATGAGGGTTAATTACTATATAAAAAATGTGATTATCAATGGCACATATGGACAACATCAATGATAACCATGAGGTAAGTGATTTTGAAGCCGAACTTGGTCCTCCTCCTACATATGAAGAATTGAATCATGCTTTTGAAGATCTAGCTCTTGATTATTAAAATAGGCTTGCCAAGATCAAAGCTCTCAAGAAAATAATCAAAGTTTAGGTCAAAGAAATTGATCTTTTAAAGAAAGAAAGTTTTGCTTTGGCTCAAAAGTTTAAAATTTTATAGCAAGAAAATGAATCTCTTAAGAAAGACTAGCTTCTTACTACCATATGGCATGCTGATTGTGCACATTTGCAAGTACTATAATGTTAACCTTTCCCAATTCAGTGAAGTGCCCTTACTTGACTCCCTAGTTATTCGAAGGCCCTGGTTATAAGGCCTCATAGGAAAGTTCCAAGTCTAGCTCTAAGAAGGCATCCTCAGGCTCCAAGAGAAAGTCAGATGCTGCTATAACTCCTTCTAGGAAGAAGCAAACTGGTTCTTCCAAGAAACCAATTCTTCCTTCTCATCCTATTGATCACACTACTTGGATTGCATATTTGAATCTTGCTGGGATGGCAAACCAAAAAGGTCAACAATTAAAGTTCTTCCAATCTAAAGTTCTTGATTGCTCTGCAAAATTAGCTACTGTCGAACTCAAATTAGGCCACACAAAGAAGGAATTGGCTACTACAAAGGTAGAGCTTGTTGCTGCCATGAAAGAGCTTGCTGAGATCAAATATGTTCATCCCTCTTCATTCTAAATCTCTATCTCTATGATGTTTATCTTATCTATTAACTATTCTTATTTGTATTAACGTGGTTTGAACTCTATCAATCCTTTAGGGTTAAAGTGTGAACAATGTTTGCATCTTATTTTATCTATCATATGCATTTGGTATGAGACTTATATATGTTTTATGGACTTTATATATTTGCACTTATTATTAATCTTTGCTAGCAGGTACTAGTTTCCCTTACTCCTTTTTATTGTTGACAAAGGGGGAGAAATATTGGAAAGATATGTGTATCTCTGCTCTAATAAAGTACCTTGATGATTGCTCTAAAAAAATTACTTTGATAATTTGAGATAGTCTGGATGAACTTTCAATTTTTCTTTTTTGTTTTGGAAAATATAGGGCAAGGAAAGACTCTCTATTAGAACTATTGTTTTGCGAAAACTACTTTCTCAACTATTTTGAGAACTTGTTCAGAAGTAAGCACATTTTTAGGAGGAGATCTTTCCAGACATTTTTCATTATAAAAAAGGGGGAGATTGTCATTTCCATAGTTTCTAATCCTAGTTTTGAAGATAACAAATGTCCTTAGAAAAGCCTATCAGCAACCCTAATTTATTTGTTCAAGTATGTTGCCAAGTAATAGGTTAGTGATCATCATAGTTCTAGAAGAAGAACGGGTTTCTGCCTCAGCAAAAACAAGTTTCTCTCACATAAGAGAACATATGCTGATGTGGCAATGAAAGTTTAAAGATATTTTAAGATTCATGATCATTTCAAAATAAATATTAATCAATTAGATGAGTAGACTATTAGAAACAATCATAATTAGAAAAGAGCTGGTGGAGCATATAAAAGGAAGTTTTTCAAGAAATGAGCTATATTAGGAAAGAAATCAATGAGGAATAAAAGGATTCCTAAAATAGCACTAATTGACAGCCACAACTTGGGGACTAAGTCTAAAATTTAAATGGTCATCTTCTTCCTTTGGACTGCTATAAATTGAAGACCCAAGTGCTGGTGAAGAAATCAAAGAGAACATAATCAGACGTTAGAAAAATATTGTGTCATTACAAAACAAGTTTATTCTCTTCTTATCTCTCTAACATATTCTTGTGTGTACACCTTTGAGAGGGCTTATTTTTTTCTTTTGGAACTAAACCTATTTAGGGTTTCTGTATACATTTTTTCATTGGAGAAATTTTAAGAGTGTGACCTCTACTCTTGGTTAGAGGGAGAGAGAGCTTTCTGTTAAGCTCTTAGAAGAACTAGTGCTGTAAGGGGCTTGGAGAAGCTTGATCAAATAACCTCGATTGCTAGTGGAACCCTAGCCTTGGGTGAGTGGACGTAGGCTTTGTTAGCCAAACCACTATAAATACTAGACTCAATTTCTCTTCTCTGCTCTCCTTTAGTTTTTGCCATTTGAATGTCTTTAGCTTGCACTATTTAATATATTATAGCTTGTTGTGCAACTAGTCTTCTAACTTGTTCTATATACCTTTGTATTACTCATTGAAAACAAGTTTTAAAGAGAAAACTGGTTATTCCAAAAACCATTTTAATCAGTCATTCTATTCTAAATTATTTTAAACTCCTATTCACCCATTTCTAGGACCATTCCTACATTTGCAATTGAAGATAAATTGTTAATTCCACATAATAATTACTCCTCCCTTAATTTGCTTACCATTCAAATTTAAACCAAATAGTGCCTCCTGATAACAATTCACACACATCACAGTGGCAAAGGTTCTTGAAATCCTTGATTCCACACTATGTCTCTACCATGACATCTTTCAAATAATGTTGCTTGCAAAAATCATGGCAATCTTTTGTATTTTCATCCCTTGAACTTTGTAAGAAACTACTAGTAAAAATATATAGGAACCTTCAACTGAGAAAGTAATTGGGCGACAAGTCTAGAACAATCCCTCTACAACAAATGGATAATCCAAGGATGAGGAAACACATTGAAACTCCAGGGAATCAAAAAACTTTGGTGGTGGAAGTGATATATCCTTTAGCTCGAATTCAGGGAGTCCACACTATGCATTTCAGAACATAAAATGATTGAAGGTAAGAATTATAATAATGATTCAGCATAGCATTACATATCCAAAACTTAGATAAATAAATATACGATTATAAGTAAAAAAGAGAATTACTTCCCTAGTCACCACAATCTTTGTGCAAGTGACAACCCTTCTTTAAATCATACCCCAAATCATGTCCCTCTTAATGAAAATTATACCCTCACAAATAAATGCATTTATAAACACTGAGGGAAAATAATAAAGATACATATAATAGTAAAAACAACTTTGAAGTCTTATTTGTATACTTACCTTACAAGGGTTCACTTTCAACTTCAAAATTACTTTTATTTCATTCAGCTCTGCTAGACGTCTCCTCAAATTCGAATGGTCAATACATACCTTAGACGATAGAACACACGTGTGCAATTTCAGGCAATTTATTCCCTTGGTATTCATAGCAACACAATCTTGGAGCATCAATGGTGACTTTCTATGGCAGTGCTAGACAAAACAATGTAAGGCTTTTGAGACTAGGACTCGAAATATTGGCATAGGTCTCTAGTAAGTGAATGTTGGAAATAAGCTTCTCAATCTGATGGCAATAGGTAGTTGATATTTCATAAAATTCCCAACAATTTTTAAGGGTGAACTCCCTAAGGATAAGGCAGCAAGATGAGGTTTTTGACTATGCTATGATCTTCCAAATACAACACACATATTGAGTAACTCCTTCCTTATTGTACACCCTCTCAATCTTAGTATAACTAGTGATGATTTAGGAACTAATAGCAAGGTTTCGGGTAAATGGTAGTCAAAATAATCAAATTCGACATGGTCAATCTTTTCTTGAAAAAGGTTAATACTAAGCTCCCGGAGGACACATGTACAATCTATAAAAACCAGAATTATCTAATCATCAATAGATTCTACATATTTACTTTGATATGGTGACAAAGAAATATCGAAGCTTTTAATGATGGAATTTTTCTTTTGTAAAGCAATATGCAGAAAGACTTGCCAAATTTGGCAATTCTTGTTTCCACCTTTTCACGAGAGAGCTTGGTACTTTCATAGACAAACTTGAAAGTGAAATCAAAAGGTGATTCCCATGTGTGGTGCCATGTCTTGGATAGACAAAACATTGTTTTGAGTTGTGTCATTTGCTAGGATAAAAGAGAGGATTTGGTGCAACATAGGATCTGGTAGATTGGATATCATATCTGCGTCGTCCCTCGGTAGGGTTGCCTTGATTGTTTGGTGGTTTTTTAGAGAATGTAATAAAGGGTCAATTTCCATGGTGACAATGAGGCACCGGTCTTACATGTTCAAACTTTGGGATCGTCGATGTCCCAAAATCCTCCTTTCATAAGGCACTCAAAATTAGGCTAAACTAGGGATAATTATCTACTATCTTGGCCCCTTTATTGATAGACGTTTCTAGAATGAATGGGCTTCTATGGGGAAATGGGCAATATCATCTAGGCCTCTTCTAGTTGAGGTTTATAGTAATGATCATCTAGGGCAATACTCATCTAGACTCACTACAAGAAAATTGCTAAATTCCAATGGAATTTTTTCTTTAGAATTTTGAATTCCAACAGAATTCAGATAGTTGAAAAAAAAAGCTGTAAGAATAGCAAAATTCCAATAGAATTTTACCGTTGGAATTTAGTTTTGAAAAAAAAAATTCCAACAAAAAATTCCATTGAAAATTTTAATATATTTTAAAATATATATATATATATATATATTTTATTTTTTTTAAAATATTTCAAAAATTATTTTTTGTTTTATGAAATTCCAATGGAATGGAATTTCCTAAGTTTTTTTTTTTAAGAATATTACTTAATAAATTCCTAAATAATATTTCTTAAAAATGAAAATATACCATTTACAAATATCCTTTTCATTCAATAATTTCTATAATATAATTATCTAATTCATTAAATAATTCTTATAAGTTAATAATGTATTGAATACAAAAATTTAAATTTCAAATAATTACACCAAGTTTATTTCTAATTTTTTAAAATATATACTGTATAATAAGAGCATACACTTCTCTCAACTACATAAAAACAAAACAAATTTTGTAAAAGAGCAAGATGCTATAACTAAGCATTTGCACCATCATGTCCCATTGCCCTTGATGGATGGAGTCCTTCAAAAGGCCAGTGTCTACCAAGACCAAATTCCTAGGCTGGATTAATAAATGCAATGTCTGCTTAGTGCTCCCCCATTTGCATCTCGTAGAGTTCTCATTGCAGCATACGATTCACATGGCAATTTCAGAAATAAGCCTGAAAACATTGAAAGCCATTTTTATTTGGCTTAGCATGAAACTGAACACATTGCAGTCCCCTTCCAATAATTAACTAGTAACTAAATATGCACATGCATCCATAGGATTTCAAACATTAGAGCACACTACACAAAAATCTCAAATCTCACTCAGCAAAAGTATTTCCACCTGAACCAAAAATATTTGTTTGCTGACTTAGAATTAGCATGGCAGAAGTTACTTCTTGGTTTAAGGCATCAAGTAATATACAAACTACTCTACAAAGATTATGACCAAACACAAATCTCACTCAGCAATTTTCTTTAAGATAGGTAAACAAAACAAAAAAAAAGTAAATAAGTAATAGGATCTCTATTTGCAGTATTAATGCATCTACAAATTGAATTTAGAAAAGAACAATTGTAGCTCACTGAAATCATACGAAGCTTATTAAAATTTTATATGCTTTTCTGTAACATAAGCTTTCTTTACACCAAACAGTAAGGTGGGTAACCACCCTAAGATAGATTCTGAATTGAGTAAGTCAGAGAAGTCTTACGACAGTCGTGGCAATTTCATATGTCAACAGAACATGAATTCCACTCAAATACTAGACATTATCCAATGAAACTTGCAAAAAGAAATAGGGAAGAAGATACATAACCCACATCATATATTTAACTTCATACTTCTATCCAAAAACATATGGATCCAAACATTAATGCAGTTATTACACTAAAAACACACTATTCAAAGAGAAAAATTAATATACAAGGAATAGAGAAAGAAATAAGAGGGTTTACCCCATTTGAACCAGACTTTGATTTGTTGGTGGTGTGATTTGAAACTGATGACTTTTCCTTTACTTGTTTCTTTGCAGTTCTAGTCACAACCTCAAATATTGTTGGCAGATCATTAATCATAGTGAACAGGCGTTTCCTGCATTAAGAATTGTACTTTATTACAGATGAGGATAGAAATGATAAGTGCAATTCTGCTAGCACCAATGCCACAGTCCATCTTTTGCTTTTAATTAGCATTAACTTTGAAACTTAGCATTAATTTTTTAAGGCCGAAAGTTTTCTAAATCATTGTCACTGTATATTAATGCTATGATGAAATGCTAGATCTAAGTGCAATTCTCTTAAATTTCATCCCTCTCTATCCACGTGACAAAAGTATATGTGTATGTTTTTCTTGTTGATTTTCATTGTACCAAAACCAACTTAACTATATAAGTATGGAATGGTATAATAAAGAGAATTGGAACAAGCAATCAATCTAGCTAGCTAGGAAAGATCTTTGCCAAAGCATCAGCTCTCTAGAATATTCACATATAAGCAACTCACCAAAGTTGCCATAATCTCTAATCAGCCCAACCATACTAGCATTACTCCAATCCAAGCAGAATATTCATTACTTTTTACTAACTATTGAAATTTGAAAGAGTATCAGGATGGAATACTTCATCCTTTTAACAAACAATTCTCCTAAGTTGTTTTATTTTCAGATTGTCACAATGGAATACTTCTTCCTTTTAACAACTCAAAATCCCAGTATGTTGTAATGCTACTTCTATCATAGTCAAATTTAATGGATTTGTTATATTCAAATCTAGAATAATCATGCCACTGGCACCAAAGATCAGAGGAGATGACAAAGAGCCAAGAAATAATCATTGCTTCTCTGATGTACGAAGATCAGGATCTTTTAATTGGGAAGCTAAATTTGGTTATTTGAAAATAAAACAACAAAGGCAAAGTAAATTTGACCAAAGAATTTAGCATTGTACCTAACATGACATTCTAAAGATAGCTATCACACAGTAGCAACTGCCAGCAAGCCCAATTAATCCCTTATCTACGATATAATTTGTTATAAAGCCATCACATTCATAATGGATCCCAGTAGTAGAGAAGAGAATTGAAATAGTGAAATGTCCAAAACATCCTTAGGAAGACTTTAAACTCAGCATGTCTATGAGGCCATTAAAAACATCTTCTGGGGCATTCTCATACTTAAAACTCCTAGCCAATCAACCTTAAATCAAAAGCAAGACCAAATATAAAAGGAAAATGGCCAGAGATATCAATTTGACAACCACCTTATAGCCACCCTTCTGCTGAGGGCAAAGCGAGAGAGCTTGCCACAAGAAGAGTAAGTGAGGGCATGTCTATGAGATAATGTCTCTCATGAAAAATCTTGAAGTCTAAATGGCAAGGAATGAGTTATTGGAGAAAGAAAACCAAGAACTGAGGCAAGAAGTAGAATTCAACAACTTGATGTTTTTATGCTAGCCATAAATTAATTACAGTATCCAATTATAAATATGCAGGTTGGAGAGAAGTGTAAGCACTTCAAAGAGGATAAGAGAGAGCACAAGTAAACTATATAGAAGTTTCCATATCCCTTGGGAGTGGATGCTAGACACAGGCTTGATTGGTTAGGTATGTAGCAAGTAGCTTATTTGTACAATAAAACTTGCTGATTTGACTATAAACAACTTAATGCTAATAAGCACTACCATTGCAATAAGAATTAATAACACTGACATGCAAACAAGTAATGTAAACCCAGAACATAAAACAAGATATATTCCCTATGTTATCATTTAATTTTAGCCTAAAAATTCACAAGCCAAATTATCATTGTACTCGCTAGCCTCTTTCTCAACAATAAAAGCAACAACACACTAAATCAGCATATATTGTCCAACTTCAGATAGATCAAACAGCCAAAGTTGACAGAAATACAAAGTTTTATACCACTGTTGACAGAATAGTATCATTTCAGTTGTCTCCTCAGAACTATTTAGATCTTCTATGATTTTTATGAAATCATATTTACTACCATAAAAGGCATCAAGGTTCAAAATTGAAACTCATTAGATTAAACTCATTATTAAATGTAGATGAAACTAAGTTCATTAAAGTTGGGGAAAGTCTACATGAAGCGAATAACCAAGGAACTGGTATATAATGAAGCCTGGCAGGATAATAACCTCCTAGTACTAGGAGTTAGGTTTGCATTCAGAGTACACCAGGTAGAGCACTCTTCAAACTCCAGAAAGTTAATATTTCCTTTTTAGCCAACTCAATCAACGACTGGAACATTCAGTTTGCAGGTGGCTTTGATGCAGACACCATAAAAGCATTTCAAGAACTAAAGAAAATTGGTANATCATATTTACTACCATAAAAGGCATCAAGGTTCAAAATTGAAACTCATTAGATTAAACTCATTATTGACTGTAGATGAAACTAAGTTCATTAAAGTTGGGGAAAGTCTACATGAAGCGGATAACCAAGGAACTGGAATATAATGAAGCCTGGCAGGATAATAACCTCCTAGTACTAGGAGTTAGGTTTGCATTCAGAGTACACCAGGTAGAGCACTCTTCAAACTCCAGAAAGTTAATATTTCCTTTTTAGCCAACTCAATCAACGACTGGAACATTCAGTTTGCAGGTGGCTTTGATGCAGACACCATAAAAGCATTTTAAGAACTAAAGAAAATTGGTAGTGATAATACCAAAATATAGAAATTTCTCAGAAGAGGAACTCACCTGCAACACCCAGACATTGAGACAGCGACAAAGGCACAGCAGAGACACCAGCGGCGACGAGGTGATGGATTCCAGTCTGAGGATGGAGGAGAGTGCTAAGGAAAGAAAAGGAAGTTAGGGATTTGAGCTTGAGTCACATAATGAGAGAAGAGAGAAGAGAGGAGAAGGAAAGGATTTGAGCTACAAATTTCTGAGGAGAAGGAGAGGATTCAGAGAACGAGAGAAGAGTGGCTGCAGAAAGTGATGGACTTTTTTCCGGCAAGTGTACTGAGTCACACAAATAGTAATAAATGAGTAGAGTATCGTCCTCAGGGATTAACGCAAGCAACTACCAATTTCTCCAATGCTAGTTCTATTTGGAAGAATAAACACTTTGGATTGAAGGCAACCTTAAGATGACTACTGTAATTAACTAAGTAACAAAACTCAAATGATTGCATAAACAACTTAAATAGCAATTTAACTGTGAGATTGATGATAAGAATGAGAAGGCTAGGGGTTGATTTCATTCGCTTGCAAATTCGGTTACTTCATAGACAAAGTAACCTTTGGATCAGTATTGAACTAATCATTCTAGTTACAATTCCCTTGTTGTTGGCTACTTTCCCTAATGTGATTGAACCCAATCCCTTGGTGAAACAATCTTCCTCATCCCAATTAATTGCCCAATTCCTTGACACAATTAACTTGTCTAGGTGATTATGCTCTAGGAAATTAATTCAAGACCACATAAACTAAGTTATCTATTCCTAGATTAACTCAATTTGTGACAAAATTCACAGAAGCATATTCGTATCTTACTATTCCTAGCATCAAAATGAATCTTTAACCTATTCAAATGGAGGCCAGTCATTCAAACGCATTAATAATAGTAAATTTCATTCAACAATAAGAATTGTACTAAAATAAGTTCATTCAATCTTGAAACCTCATCACAAACGAATTACATCAAACCCCTAACACTAAGAGTTTAGCTACTCATGACTAAATTCAATAACATTAAACAAATAAAATTCAACTTAGGATGAAAAGAAGAAAAACTAGATGTAGATCAAGTCCCAATTGTTCCTCCTCCTGCTCTAGCTCCTCTCCTCCTTTTCTTCCAAAGTACGGCCTCCTTAATCCCCACATCAGATTCCTCTTTATACTTATATGGAATTAGGTTTTGTAATCATAAATATCTCGAACACGGCTTCGACACGGCCATGTCTTATTTTAGAACTTGGGCGTGTCACTTAAGGTGCTTTCTTGGTCATCGAACACTGGACCAAACACGGCCGTGTTCTTCTCTTGTCTCAGACCGTGTTCCTCAGACAAAGTCTGTGTGTCTCCTTGCTCTGGGCGTGTTCTCCATTTGTACAATCTGACTGCTTAACACGGCTTCACACACGGCCGTATCTGATCTTGTCTTAGCGTGTTTGTCAATAAGCTTGAGCAGCAACTTATGGGAGTTAGACATGGGGGCAACACGGCTGTGTTCCTGCTCGTGTCCTTATCAAGACTTCATATAAGGCTGGTTTCCTTGCACTTTGTTTCATGGATTGCTTCCAAATTCTTCCTTTTTCCTAATTAAACATCTTGGTACCTGACAACACCAATTCATGGATTAAATATCATATTTAATGATGATTTACTCACAATGCAGGTAGGAATTCAATATTAAAACATAGTTTTTATAGTCCTAAAAGACATATATCAAATTCCCCCACACTTGAACATTTGCTTGTCCTTAAGCAATTTAAACTAGAACATGTTCCTGAAGTGCTCTCCCTAGAAAGACCATTCAGTTTCTAAGAAATTTATGCAAGGTACCCTACACTGAGCAACTGCATTAATCAGTTTCTATTTTCAGTTTATGAACCCAGTCTTTGCCTCACAGTTTGCCTTAGCTCCACTCTCAGTATATGGAGAAAACCACCCTATGCTTATCATTATTGTACTTCCTAAAATGACAACTTTTCCTTCTTTTCATGCATAGTTTGGGGTTCTAGGATGTGGTATCCAGTCATTGCCAATGATCCATATTCAACTAGTTATGCTTCATTGGCATGCTTATACCCTTCTCCAATTTCAAGCACAGAAGGTAGAGGAGCAGGGCCCCACTATGCTTACATCAACTCATAACTTGAAACACACTTAAATGCATTTGAATTTTTTTTTCATCAACTCCCATTTTCCAGCACAAGGTATTCTAACCAGATACTTTAAGCTTAGCAGGTATAAATTAAATTCCAGCATTCCTAAGTCCATTACACTTAAACAGTTACTTCATAATGTAGCAAACTTCAAAGTAGAGTACTATGCACAACAATTTAATTAGCAATTCAATAATAGTCATCCAAGAATTTCATTCTAGAGGCATAACGTTTCAATTCCACATGCTTCAAGACCTAAATGCATAAACCTTTTCAACAATTATAAAAGCATACCCCTCACACTTGAAGCATGCATTGTCCTCAATGAATAGCTAGATAGATAAAAGGAAGGTATGAGAGTCCTGAAGTGGCAAATGATTAGTGCGTCAAATCCGGTTGAACATGAACAGGGCCTGTAAGGAAGATAGACAACTAGACCAGCACACAACATGTAAGGGAAGAATGCATAAACATAACCAAACAGGGGTGAAAAACAGAAAGAGAAAAACTAAACAAAATGCTAAACTACTCCATTGGTGGTTCTCTAGAAGGTTGGTCGGTTGGCTGTGCAGGTGGAGAGTCAGACCTTGGTGCTCGGGATGAAGTGCGTGGTGGGCGAGTCTGCTCAACTGCAGGGGTCGTGTCGGTATCTTCCGTTGGCTCCTGGAAGATAGGCGGTGGAGGCTAGAGTCCCAAAGACTCACACATCATCTGAAGAGTAGATTGAACCCACTGGTGATGTGCCAGCTCATAGGACATCCATTGATGTCTTTGGTGTCGCTCCCTGCAGTTGTCCAAAATGAGACGATTGACTCTGGTCCTTGTGCCATCTACCTCGAGTTCTATCTGAGCCAACTGCCTTTCAAGAGGTGTTGGTTTCCTGTCTTCCTTGTCAGCTAAAGTGGACGGGACACCAGGATATGGTTGTGAAGTGAAAGGTGCAGACGTGTTGGGCCTGGCCGTCGGTTGTTCCTTCGACTAAGGTGTCTTGATGAGCTGCCGAGGCTCCTCAAATTAATTAAGTTTAAAGTTGGTTACCTAAGCTATTTGCAGCATAGGGCAGCCCTAAGTCGAACCTAAGGATTGTTCTATTTAGTGATTCATATTAAGAAGCATATAAACATGGGGGTTTTGTTTGTTCAAAGTGTTTGATAGAAATTAATTGTAAGTGGTAAAGTTTTAGAGAAAGCAACCAATCCAAGCCTTAACTGATTCTGATTTTAGTCTATCCTTGATTTCCAATGATCCATTCAATTATTAACCATGTTCTTGGCCTTTAAAACATATCAAGAAGCCTCTGAATGTTCTATGGACGTCCACTGGTTAAGCAACCAGAATTCGGTTTTAACTAAGACCAAATGAATTAAGCAAACATTCAAGTCTAGTTTTACCTAAGTCCATGATCCAGCCAAGGTGATTAATCCATCCAAAAGCTCAGAAACATTAATCAACCATACAATCCTCTTTTATCACATGCAATTAAGCAATCACACATGAAGATCCAAATTCGAATTTTAACAATCCAAACAGAATAGTCCAGAGGAAGCAAGAAGCAGATTAATCATTGAATGAATAACAACAACACATAATCTCAAAACCAATAATCAGAACAGCCAAAACCTGGATTGATTTGATGAATTAGTCCTCCATGAACAAGAGAAGCTAAGTTCTTACAAAATATCTAGAAAGAAAACTTAAAGGCTAAGGAAAGAGCAAAAGCTGTCTAAAATATCTAAAAGACTTGATTTCAATTTCGGCTGCCCCCTTGCGCTGATATAGACCTCCAAAATTACATGCATACCCAAATTTCCCTTATGGCACATTTGTTCCCATGGGCCTTAGCTTTAATTGGGCTTTGGTTTGGGCCCATTTGGACTTGTCATGAGGAAGTTAGGCCCATTTAAGTGCCAATAGGTGTCTGGAACCATCAGCCAACTTCCACTGCAAATAAGACCATCTTCAATATAAAATATGGTGAACCGGTCTTCATATCAATTGAAGCTCTGTCTGTTAGATTTCCAATGGTACCAGTTTCAGGTCCATATGACATTCACAACTCAAGTTATGGTCCAAATACTGCATGTAGGTCAGGATCCTGTGATAGCATGTCTTCTCTGGCTTCCAGGTTGCATATGACCTTCTGGATGTCCGAATTAGCTTTGGAGCCCTGAAAGAAAGTTGTAGAAAATTCTCTCAGCTTTCCTACAAGGTATGACTCGGAATTTTTAGACATCCATAACTCAAGATATGCACGAAACACAGAGATAGCATAAAATGCTCAGTATTGCTGGAAATTGCAATTAGGCACAAATGGATCCAAAGTCATGAAATGAGGTCTAAGTCTATGCAATTCAGCCCAAAAGAGGTTTAAAAGACTAAGTATGAGGGATAACTATTGTATAAAAA
>QAOA01002720.1:33970-114575 GCA_003255065.1 Cercis canadensis
ATGATTCTTTCTTATGTGTTTTCATCTATCAATTTGATACTCTAGAACTTGTTCTGTTTCTTAGTTGAGATTACATTTGCACATGCATGCATAAAAGTGATTAAGGCATTCCTTTCTTTGAGAAGCTACTAGACCAAATAGCTAACCTTGATTTTATCCTTTGATTACCCCTTTTTGAGCCTAATGATCCTTTCTTTCATGTGTAGCTTATTGCAAGCCTAAGTCTAAAATCATGTCCTACCAAACCCTTAAGAATTGTAGAGCATTGCATTGAATAAAAAAGGAGTAAATTCTTACAAAAACAAAGCATCAAGTTGTGGCTGATTGGTTGTGGCTGAAATTGTTAAGTGTTATGCTTCAAAAACAAATGAAAAAAAAATGAAAAATGAAAAAATGAAAAAAAAATACAGCAGCAACAAGAGAATAAAGTTTTTTTTGGGAAAAGAAAAAAATGAGTTGAAGCCCAAAGTCAAGATGCATAAATTACTTGAAATTCTCCATAATTAGATGCTCTTTGTGATTCCTTGGGTGCTTTAGCCATTTTTCCATATTATTGACATCTCTTTACCTTTCCCCATTACAACCCTTTAAAAGTCCTTTTGATTTGTGTTATGCATGTGACATAGGTAGTGGAGACTGAGAAAGTGAACAAGCGTATGGTAGTGTGATTTTGATAGGATGATTGGAGAGAAATACTTACCTTAGACACTTGAGAGAATTGAGAGCATTTATTTATCTTGTGAGAGGCTATCTACTTTGACTCATTCCTATTAAATAAAATTGCCATGTTTTTTTGTTCTTTAGTTGTCAAGAGATATTGTTCCATGAGTATTGCTATTCTTTAAGTTCGAATTATTTTCTTACCTTAATCTTTGCATTCTTGATTTGATTGGAGAGCTGTTTTTCTTATTCTAGTTAGTTTGTTTCTTGTGATTTTGCCCAGGAGTGCAAAAAGCTAAGTGTGGGGGAATTTGATAACACATTATTTTATACTATTTGTTTCTCTTATACTTAGTCTTTTAGTGTGTGTTTCTAGTGATTTTTATGGCTTTTAGACATGTTTTGTAGATTTGGACTTGTTGGTGCTTGTAGATTTTAATTGCTTAACTGTTAAATTCTGGCACTGCTTACGTTTTTCACCATATCTTTTGCTATAGATGTCCGATTGATGTGATTCCAGTTTCGTTGGAAAGCTGACAGAAAATTCCACATTTCATATGAAGAGCCCAGAAGCTGATTCTCGCGTCTGGACAACTGAAATTCGCGTGCAAGCAGTCCAGATTTTCTGCTCCGCCCAGCACTCCGCCCAGCATTGACTGATTCCTTTCCTTAGGGCTGCCTATTGGACCAGAGCATGTTTATTTGGGCCAACATCTGTTTTTGGGCCAGCACACATGACACTAGGGCTTGATCATGTTTTTACCATTAATAATTTAGGAAACTAGGTTTATTTTGTAATTAGGAAACCATTAGGAAACCTAGAGGAGGCAGCCAGCTAGTATATATTCTCAAGTTGTTGAGGCAAATATACACAATCAGAAGAGATACGAAATTCCTTGAGCTGCTGCTGCCTCCTTTGCTTAGTTCGTTTTTCCCCTTTGCTTTGTGTTCAAGTCTTCCATGGAAGGCTAAGTTCGTTTGTAATCAATTCAAGAGGAGCCAAACTTGACAATCCAGAGTTCCTGTGCTTCAACCGGGTTTGATTTAATTTAATTTGAATTACTGCTTCTCCCCTTCTTCATGTGATTGAATGGTACTTTGATTCCATGAGTTGTATGAATTTAAATCGGTTGATTAGATTCATAACAGTAATCAGATTGATAATCATACTTTAAAGGTCTTTAATATATGGTTAACTTGGATAATTCGGTTATTAAATTAATCTGGATTTAGTGATATAGAACGGTTGCCTAGAGTCTTAATTCCATGATTAATTGAATCCTGATTGGTAAATCAGTAGGAATTCTAAGTGTTATTGTTAGGGATTCCAGGTAACACTTTACCAAGAATTAAATCAGATCTAGTTTATCTTTAGTGAACAATGATGGATTAAGGTTTGGTTGCCTGCTTGAGTTGATTGCGTTTTCTCTTATTTGATAAATTCAATTTATTGCTTTCTTAATTCTTAGTATATTGCATTCAACACAAAACCCCCCCTTATTCTGTTCTTGCTTAAGTTCTTAAAAGATTAGTTGTTCTGGTGAATCCTTGGGGGACGACACTGGTTGCATCCTATACTATAATTTAGTTGCAATTAGTAGTTTAATTTTGTACGGTTCGGCACCCGTCATGTATGCAAGGTTCTCTCTATTTCAAGGTCTACTTCAAGCAATACAAAAGGAGAAGACCTAGTCATACACCATGCAAACAAGTGGCTAAATGCCTAAACACACCACAATGCACAAAAACACAGAAAAACACACAAAACTGATAGAATTTAGCTAAAACCGAAACACACCAAAAACACAAAACAAAGGTAAAAAGACACCAAAATAGGACTAGAAAAGGTATCTAAACATTTTTTAAAATTTTTCTACCACCACAAGACGAAAGGTGGATGAAAATGGAACTCAAAAATTACATAAAAATCTTTAAAAAATGAAAAAATGGTCAAAACAGTCGAATTTGGCTTAAAAAGGCAGACCTCACGGCCATCGGCCGTGATTGTTGGTTGTTAGGCCATTTTCCTTCAACTGACCAAGTTTCAGGTCAATCAGAGCAAAAAAATTCGTTTTGAACAATAGAACCAGAAATCGCTAAATCAAGCCAAACCGAAGGAAAAACAAGGGGGAAATGGTCCAAATGGCCAGAATTCACTCAATGACAATATAAAACATCTAAGGAAACTTCAAATCAAGAAAAACAATGGCCACTGGCCTCAAACAGAATGGATACTTGGCCAAAAAGTTATGAAAAAAAAAATGGCCAAAACCCTAAAAAGAACAAAAACTCAAACACAAGCAGGGTGAATTAGGGGGAAGTTAAAAGTTAGCTTTACTACTAATAATATTGATTCAAAGATAGAACAATCCCCGGCAACGTCGCTAAAATTTGATGAGCTGCCAAGGCTCCTCAAATTAATTAAGTTTAAAGTCGGTTACCTAAGCTATTTGCAGCATAAAACAACCCTAAGTCGAACCTAAGGATTGTTCTATTTAGTGAATCATATTAAGAAGCATATAAACAGGGGGGTTTTGTTTGTTCAAAGTGTTTGATAGAAATTAATTGTAAGTGGTAAAGTTTTAGAGAAAGCAACCAATCCAAGCCTTAACGGATTCTGATTTTAGTCTATCTTTGATTTCCAATGATCCATTCAATTATTAACCATGTTCTTGGCCTTTAAAACATATCAAGAAGCCTCTCAATGTTCTATGGATGTCCACTGGTTAAGCAACCAGGATTCGGTTTTAACTAAGACCAAATGAATTAAGCAAACATTCAAGTCTAGTTTTACCTAAGTCCATGATCCAGCCAAGGTGATTAATCCATCCAAAAGCTCAGAAACATTAATCAACCATACAATCCTCTTTTATCACATGCAATTAAGCAATCACACATGAAGATCCAAATTCGAATTTTAACAATCCAAACAGAATAGTCCAGAGGAAGCAAGAAGCAGATTAATCATTGAATGAATAACAACAACACATAATCTCAAAACCAATAATCAGAACAGCCAAAACCTGGATTGATTTGATGAATTAGCCCTCCATGAACAAGAGAAGCTAAGTTCTCACAAAATATCTAGAGAGAAAATTTAAAGGCTAAGGAAAGAGCAAAAGTTGTCTAAAATATCTAAAAGACTTTATTTCAATTTCGGCTGCCCCCTTGTGCTGATATAGACCTCCAAAATTACATGCACACCCAAATTTCCCTTAGGGCACACTTGTTCCCATGGGCCTTAGCTTTAATTGGGCTTTGGTTTGGGCCCATTTGGACTTGTCATGAGGAAGTTAGGCCCATTTAAGTGCCAATAGGTGTCTGGAACCATCAGCCAACTTCCACTACAAATAAGACCATCTTCAATATAAAACATGGTGAACCGGTCTTCATGTCAATTGAATATCTGTCTGTTAGCTTTCCAATGGTACCCGTTTCAGGTCCATATGACATCCACAGCTCAAGTTATGGCCCAAATACTGTATGTAGGTCAGGATCCTGCGACAGCATATCTTCTCTGGCTTCCAGGCTGCATATGACCTTCTGGACGTCCGAATTAGCTTTGGAGCCCTGAAATAAAGAGTTAGACAATTCTCTCAGCTTTTCTACAAGGTATGACTCGGAATTGTTAGACATTCAGAACTCAAGATATGCACGAAATACAAAGACAGCATAAAATGCTCAATATTGCTGGAAATTGCAATTAGGCACAAATGGATCCAAAGTCATGAAATGAGGTGTAAGTCTATGCAATTCAGCCTAAAAGAGGTTTAAAAGACTAAGTATGAGGGATAACTATTGTATAAAAAATGTATTCATCATGTCTCGATGACGGGGGCTTCAGGTGCATCCATGCATGGCTCCTCCGTCTGTGGACTTCCAGGTACAACTCGTGGTGGAGCACCGGCTAGAGCGAAGTAGGTGCCATGTGCGTCAGTGTGGCGCTCGACCATCCCCATTGCCTTGAGTGTGTCCATTCCCAGCGGCAAAGGTCGATAAGCAACAGTGAGGGTAGCCTCGTCACCCATGACATNTGGCTTCCAGGCTGCATATGACCTTCTGGACGTCCGAATTAGCTTTGGAGCCCTGAAATAAAGAGTTAGACAATTCTCTCAGCTTTCTTACAAGGTATGACTTGGAATTGTTAGACATTCAGAACTCAAGATATGCACGAAACACAGAGACAGCATAAAATGCTTAGTATTGCTGGAAATTGCAATTAGGCACAAATGGATCCAAAGTCATGAAATGAGGTCTAAGTCTATGCAATTCAGCCCAAAAGAGGTTTAAAAGACTAAGTATGAGGGATAACTATTGTATAAAAAATGTGTTCATCATGTCTCGGTGACGGGGGCTTCAGGTGCATCCATGCATGGCTCCTCCGTCTGTGGACTTCCAGGTACAACTCGTGGTGGAGCACCGGCTAGAGCGAAGTAGGTGCCATGTGCGTCAGTGTGGCGCTCGACCATCCCCATTGCCTTGAGTGTGTCCATTCCCAGCGGCAAAGGTCGATAAGCAACAGTGAGGGTAGCCTCGTCACCCATGACATCCAAGTGCTTGGCTAATCGTGTGATAACAGAGGCACCACCAATGGCTCTAAAGTTGCCTCATTGCAAGTAACCCTTCACCAATTGCAGGTTGGCATATCCGAGGTGGCAGTGTTTTTCTCCCATATGCACTAGAGATAGAACAGGTCCCTCTTGCTCACTCCGCATGTGCTCTCCCTTCTTGCATTCAACGAGTGGACTAGTAGCTTATGGATGTATCCAAGTGCTGGTGAACAGAGGGTGGATGCCTTGGACCATTTAGCTTCATAAGTGACTTCAGTGCCCACTTCCTTCCAGCATTTTGCCGGGTTTGCTCTGGTGAAGGTCCAGTCCAGTTGGTAGGTGTCCCTCGCCCGAAGTCCAGTAGGCGGTTGTTCCGCTAGCCCTGCTACCTCGGTGAACTCCTGAAAATTCATGCTATGCATCAATGAGCCAAGACGAAATTTTATCGTGTCTGGCTCATACCACATGGTGTTGGAATTTGTGAACATGGTGTTTATTTCCACCGTGGCGAGAAACTCCAAAGTGAGTTCTTTGTATGCTGGTTCTTGGAGCTCAAAGATACTTCTCCATTGGCCTGGACTCAAGAGCTGTCTCACCTCTTCTTCAAGCTCAAGCTCTTGCAACACTAGCCATACTGGGTATCGGCTAGGTTCAAACGATTTGGTGGAAAATTTGGCCAATCTCTCCTTATGCTCTGCACCTTGAAATCGGAGGAATGGGTGGATAGATGTGTTAGTGGCCCCTGATCTTTTCTTCTTTGAGGGTAGAGACGGTGACTCCGGAGGATTTGGGCGATTCTTTCATGGCTACAACTTCTCACGGCGTGGCTGTGCTTCATCGATGCGCTTTGTCATATTGGTTTCCTGTAAAAACAAATTTAACAAGTGAATCACAAAGCATAGAAAACTATGTACACATAATTGGCACCACATATACAAAAAATGCATGCACAATCCAGTTGCACTATTACCAAGCAATTAGACAGCCTATTACCAGCAATTCCCATGTTAACAGTTGGCAAAATCCAGTTCCACAGTAAGAGTTAACATCCCTCAACATCAGCAAATTCTCCACAACAATAATGAACCAATATCAACTCCTACAGTCAATCAACACAATATTAACAGAAACAATATCAATTCATTCCTCCAGCTATTAAGCAATCTAAATACCAATTCCACATGAACAATAACTTAACAACAGTCATTCTCACAATGAACCATTTCCAATAAATTAACAGAATCCACAGCACTAAATCAATGACAATGGTTACAGTAATGGGAATTTCAAGATAACAATATTTTAAACCAATATCTCTACATCAACAGATTCCCATATCCCTCAAATTTTCCAATAACAGTTCCAAATAACACTATCAACAGATTTAGTTTTTCTATAGATAACTATCCCTTACATTTTCACACCATGTTCTATTTATATTTCGTAAACAATTAAGTCCCACAGTAATGTTAAGAGCACAAACATGGGCAATTTTGCAGTAAATGAATAATTCTCAACACGAGTTCATGCAAAAGTAATTGACTGTATCAGTTAGCAGAACAAATGCCTCACAATCAACAATTTCCCAATGACAGTGATCAATAGCAAATCTTCCATTAAAAGATTCAATCACTGGCCATAGCACAGTAACATTTCTCACAGTAAATCAGCAGTGTTACCCATAGCAACAATATATCTGTATCAAGTCCCACAGTCAAGCAACACTGTTACTGTAAAAAAAATAAAATTCATTCCTTCCATTCATAAATTTTTCAACTATTTACCAATTATGCAGCAGCATTCCCAACTTGTTTAACAGTTGTTCATCATACAAACAAAGTAACACAACAGGTGTCCACAACATTGATAAACATCAGCAGTAACAGTAGCACTCCCCATAATGAGAATAAGAGCACAAATAACAACATTAATTCCACAGAAAGAATGCATCTGGATTAGTTCCCCCACTAACAATTAATTAATTTGAATGCAAATTCCCTCTTTAAAACGAGCCCAATAACAGAATCATCATAATTTCCTAGTAAAACAGCAAGTCCCACAACATTTTAAATCAAGGGCATTATTCATGAACAAATTTCATGATAACCAGATTCCCAACATTGATACTGAATCGAACATTCAAAATCGAAACAAGTTGTTGTTCTTCCTATAGTTAACCCTCTCTTACATTCCTTGACTAGATAAAATAAGCAAAAATGCGACAGCCATTCAATTAAAACAAATCAAAAATGCGAATAAGAGTGAGGGAAAATACATACTTGTGACTGAAGAACAATATTGGAAACTAATGACAGAATTGGTTGGTGTGGGGGCAGTGTGGCAACTCGATTAAGCAAGAAATTGGAATTTTGAAGAGAGGGGTTTGGCTAAAAGTGGGTGTGGGTGTGCCAGAGGGGTTAGGAATTGAGGAGAGATTGAGAGGAAATTGGGGATTTCAGAAATGAGAGTAAGAACTTGCGAACTTAGAAATTTGAAGGGTCATATGAGAACACGGCCACAATGCGGCCGTGTGATGTGGGCATGTTGGGCTTGTGGGGGAGACACATGAGGATCACACGTGGGGTGTTGTTTAAGTGACACAAGGGTGACTTCCCCGTGTCATAGGCCGTGTCTAGGTGGAGATACTTCTGTAAGTGACACGGTACCAACACGGCCGTGTTTGTGACTTGGCAAATTTAAATACTTACCTAAGATAACACATGGTCGTGTCTCTTGATGATTAACTTTGAGTAAGTGACACGAGACTAAACACGGCCATGTTACTCACCGTGTATTCCTATTGGATTGTCTGTGAGGTCTGCATGTTCATTGCCACGGCCATGTGTGTGCCCCTGTATCTCCCCCTAGCTCTCTGTATGGTGTACACAGGTGAAGACACGGCCATGTTCCAGGCTGTGTTATCCTCCTGAACACTCTGCCTTCTTTACACGGGTTAAGACATGGCCATGTTCTCTCCTGTCATGCCAAAAATGAAACTTAGTGAACAATAATGACATGAAAGAAAACGAAAAATAAAAAACATAGGGAAATCAACTAAAAGTAAATAAAGACAGAAGGTTAAAAATTTGGGTTGCCTCTCAAGGAGCGCTTAATTTAAAGTCCTGGGCCGGACTATCTCTAGGACTATGTTGGTGCATAAAGGACCATTGAAGAGATTTGGTGTGTAACCCCATTTCCCCAATAATGCTTAAGTCGTTACCCATTAACCTTGAAACTTCTTCCCGATTCCATGTCAGCCACCTCAATAGCTCCATAGGGATAAACTGTCTTGATTACAAACGGACCTGACCACCTCGATTTCAGTTTCCCAAGGAAGAGTTTCAACCGTGAATTGTATAGCAACACTTGTTGTCCTGATTCAAAATTCCTTTGGACAATTCTCATATCATGACATCACTTTGTTTTCTCTTTGTAGAGCTTGGAACTCTCATAAGCTTTATGTCAAAATTCATCCAATTCGTGAAGCTTAAGGACTCTTTTCTCCCCTGCTGTTGCCAGTCAAAATTAAGGATCTTAGTGGCCCACCATGTTTTGTGCTCTAATTCCACAGGAAAATGACAAGTCTTCCCATACACTAATTGGTAAGGGGACATGCCGAGAAGTGTCTTCAATGTAGTGTGGTAAGCCCACAGAGCATCATTGAGCTTCATGGCCCAATCTTTTCTAGAGGTGCTGACAGTCTTTTTAAGAATCTTCTTGAACTCTCTATTTGACACTTCAACTTGTCCACTGGTTTGTGGATGATATGGGGTTACTATGCGGTGCCTCACACCATACTTACTCAATAAAGCATCCATTCACTTATTACAGAAATGAGTGCCCTCATCACTAATCAATGCTCTTGGAACTCTAAATCTTGAGAATATGTTCTTTTTTAGGAAACTCATAACTACCTGAGCATCATTGGTTCTGGTTGCAGTTGCTTTAACCTATTTAAACACATAGTCGACCGCGACCAGGATATATTCATTAGAATATGATGATGGGAAAGGGCCCATAAAATCTATTCCCCAAACATCAAATAACTCGACTTCGAGTATTGAATTCAGAGGCATTTCATGCCTTTTAGAGATGTTGCCAGTCCTTTGGCAGTGATCACACGTCTTCACATAATCAAAGGCGTCTTTGAACACAGTTGGTCAGTAGAACCCTGATTAGAGGACTTTTGCAGCTATCCGATCGCCACTGAAATGACCGCTCTAGTCTGAAGCATGGCAGTACCATAATATATCTTTCACCTCCTCTTGCGGTACACATCTCCTCAAGAGTTCGTCAACACATCTTCACAACAAATAAGGCTCGTCCCAGACATAGAATTTTGCCCCATGAAGAAACCTCTTTAACTGTTGAGAATTTAGATCCACAGGTAGAACCTTAGCAGCCTTGAAGTTGGCAAAATCAGCATTCCAGGGCAGGCTATGCATTGCAAAGAGCTGTTCGTCTGAGAACTCTTCATTAATGGGAAGGGTTGGAGCTTGGTTCTTCTCTTGTTGCTAAATCCTGGACAGGTGGTCAGCTACCACATTTTTCATGCCTCTCTTGTCCTTGATCTCAAGATCAAATTCTTGCAACAACAAGATCCAACAGATGAGCCTGAGCTTGAATTCCTGTTTGGTAAAAAGATACCTAAGAGCTGCATGATCAGTATATACAATAACATTGACACCTACTAAATAAGAACGGAATTTATCAAAAGAAAAAATAATAGCTAACAACTCTTTTTCAGTAGTAGCATAGTTAAGTTGAGCAGAATCAAGTACATGACTTGCATAATAAATCGCATGCAATAACTTATTTTGTCTCTGCCCCAACACAGCACCTATAGTTATATTACTAGTATCGCACATGAGTTCAAAAGGTAAGTCCCAATCAGGTGGGATCACAACAGGGGTAGTGATCAGCTTTTGCTTCAATGTATTAAAAGCTAGCAAACATTCATTATTAAAGACAAAAGTTTCATCTTTAACAAGGAAGTTACACAGGGGTTTAGCAATTTTTGAAAAATCTTGGATGAACCTCCTATAAAAATCAGCGTATCCCAAAAAGCTACGCACCCTTTTGGCATTAGCAGGAGGGGTAGTTTTTTAATCACCTCTATTTTAGCCCTATCTACCTCTATCCCTTTAGCAAAAATTTTATGTCCTAAAACAATCCCATCTCTCACCATAAAGTGGAACTTTTCCCAATTTAAAACCAAATTAGTTTCTTGGCATCTCTTTAACACTAAGGACAGATTATGTAAGCATACATCAAAAGAAGAGCTAAAAACAGAAGAGTCATCCATAAAAATCTCAATAAAATTTTCATTCATGTCAGAGAATATGAAAAACATACACCTTTGGAAAGTGGCCAGTGCATTGCACAATCCGAATGACATCCTTATGTATGCATAAACTCTATAGGGGCAAGTGAAGGCGATTTTTTCTTGATCCTCCGGAGCTATGGCAATCTGGTTGTAACTCGAATAACCATCCAGAAAACAGTAATGCTCATGACCAGCTAGGCGTTCCGGCATTTGATCTATAAATGGGAGTGAGAAATGGTCATTTCTCGTGGCATCATTAAGTTTTCTATAGTTAATGCACACGCATCATCCTGTGACCGTTCTAGTGGGAATTAATTCATTTTTTTCATTCATCACCACTGTTGTTCCCCCTTTCTTGGGCACTACCTGAATTGGGCTCACCCATGAACTATCCAAGATGGGGTAAATAACACCTGTATCTAGAAGTTCTACTACTTCCTTTCGTACTACTTCCTTCATAATCGGATTCAATCTCCTTTGGGGTTGTACTACTGCTTTATGGTTTTCTTCCATGAGGATCTCGTGCATGCAAAAAGAAGGACTGATGCCTTTTAAATCAGCAATCGACCATCCAATGGCACTCTTATGTTCTCTCAACACCCGCAACAGTTTCTCCTCTTCAACCTTAGTTAATTCAGAATTAATAATCACTGGAGATGAATTGTTCTCACCAAGGAAGGCATACTTCAAAGTCACAGGTAGAGGCTTGAGCTCAAGTTTTGGAGACTGCTCTTTGTGCGCATCTTTTTGCAAGTCTTCTATTTTTGGTGGTGAGAAAATAGAATATGATAGCAGAGCATCATATAATGCTACATGTTCTGCTAATGTTGAATCCCCTGCAAAGTCAGACATGGTTACTACATCCACCAAGACTTTCTCAAGAGGAAAAGAGGACAGATTCTCCGTGAACGTGCTAGTAATGATAGAGTCAATAATGTCCAGGTGGAAACACTCTTATTTCTCCATAGGTGTTGTGATGAGCTGCCGAGGCTCCTCAAATTAATTAAAGTTTAAGGTCGGTTTACCTAAGCTACTTGTAGCATAAGGCAACCCTAAGTCGAACCAAAGGATTATTCTAAGTAGTGAATCATATTAAGAAACATATAAACATGAGGGTTTTGTTTGTTTTAGTGATTGACAGAAATTAGCTATAAGTGGTAAACCTTAAGGAAAAACAACCAATCCAAGTCCAACTGATTCTGATTTTAATCCATCCATGATTTACAAGGATCCATTTAATTATTAACCATGTTCTTGGTCTTAGAACATATCAAGAAGCCTCTCAGTCCTCTATGGATATCCCTTAGTTAAGCAACCAGAATTCGGATCAACTAAGACTAAATGAATTAAGCAAACATTCAAGTCCAGTTTAACCTAAGTCTAGAATCCAGCCAAGGGTAATTAATCCGTCTAAAAGCTTAGAACCATTAATTAACCATACAATCCTCTTTTATCACATGCAATTAAGCAATCAACACATGAATAATTCAAATCCGAATTTAAGCAATTCAAACAGAATATTTCAGAGAATTGAAAGAACTTAATTAACAACTAAATGAATAACAACAAAATATAATCTCAGAATTAATAATCAGAACAGCCAAAACCTAGATTAATTGGAGTATTTAGCCCTCCATGAACAAGAGAAGCCAAGTTCTTATAAAATATCTAGAGAGAAAACTTGAAAAGCTGTCTAAAATATCCTAAGTCTTGATTCTGATTTCGGCTGCCTCCTTCTGAACATATAGACCCTAAAAAATACATGCACACCCAAATTTTCCTTAGGTCACACTTATTCCCATGGGCCTTAGCTTTCATTGGGCTTTGGTTTGGGCTCAATTGGACTTGTGATGAAGAAGTTAGGCCCATTTAAGTGCCAACAGGTTTCTGGGACCATCAGTCAACTTCGATAGGAAATAAGACCATCTAAACTATACAATCTGGTGAACTAGTCTTCATAACAATTGAATCTCTGTGTGTTAGCTTTCCAACGGGACCAGTTTCAAGTCCATACGACACCTAAATCTCAAGTTATGGCCCAAACACTGTATGCGGGTCAGGATCCTGCGACAACTTCTCTTCTCTGGTTTCCAGGCTGCATATGACCTTCTAGATGTCCGAATTGGCTTTGGAGCCCTGAATGAAAGTTGTAGATAATTCTCTCAGCTTTCCTAAAAGGTATGACTCAAAATTTTTAGACATACAGAACTAAATATATGCATGAAACACAGAGACAGCATAAAATACTCAGTATTGCTGAAAAATGCAATTAGGCACAAATGGATCTAAAGTCATGAAATGAGGCCCAAAAGAGGTTTAAGAAGCTAAATATGAGGGTTAAATACTGTATAAAAAGTGTGTTCATCATGTTGCATTGCATTGAATACATTGAAAATCACCTTCTCATCTTGAACTTTCAGAGTTAAGGTCCCGTCAGCTACATTAATCAATGCTTTTCCAGTAACTAGAAATGACCGCCCCAAAATAAGTGGAATCTCTCCATCTTCCTCCATATCTAGAACAACAAAATCCATCGAAAAGATAAATTTGTCAACTTTAATCAAGACATCTTCTACTAGACCGTAGAGATGTTTGATTGACCAGTCGGCCAGTTAAAGAGTAATCATGGTGAGTTTTGCTTGACCAATTCTCAGCTTCTTGAAGATGGAATGAGGCATGAGAATTACACTTGCTCCCATATCACATAACGCCTTCCCAAAGGTGATGTCTCCAATAGTGCATGAAATGGAGAAACTTTCAGGATCTTTGAGCTTTGGAGGTAATTTCTTTTGTAGAATAGCACTGCATTCTTTAGTTAACAATATTGTCTCATCATCTCCAATTTTTCTTTTCTCGGTCAGAAGATCCTTCATAAACTTTACATAGGATGTCATCTATTCAAGTGCTTCAGCAAAAGGTATGTTAATCTGTAATTTCTTAAACATCTCTAAGAACTTGCTGAACTGCTTCTCATCTTGTTGCTTCCTAAGCCTTTGAGGGAAAGACACCTTGACAGGAGGTATTGAAACACATTGTCTGGTTAATTTCTCGTATTCTTCTTTATTTCTTGCCTTCGTGGGACGGCTAGATGCTGGGTCCCCATTGATCCTTGTTGTCTTACCATCTTCCCTATCTGGTGTTTCTTTTCTTGGGATGGGCTCAATCACTTTTCCACTCCTTGTAGTTATGGCCTTCACATGCTCCTTAGGATTTAGAATAGTATCACTGGGTAAAGAGCCTGGAGGCCTGTCTGTCAATTGTCTTGCTATTTGTCCCACCTGAGTTTCTAACTTCCGAATGGATGCATCTTGATTTCTAAACCCGCTCCTGGTTTCCTCCATAAACGTTGCAGTTTTCTGAATGAAAGCTGAGGTTTGGGTTGTCAATTTCTCTAGCGCACTCTCCAAGGAAGGATTCTTCTCATTAGGTTAAGGTTGTGAAACAGGACCTTGAGTTGGCTATTGTGGTGACTGGTATGCATAACTGGGTCTGTGAGAAGCCCCTTGATTTCCTTGATTACCCCATGAAAAATTTGGGTGATTCTACCACCCTGGATTATAAGTAGGAGTGTAAAGATTGTTCTGAGATCTTGGAGGCTTACCCATATAGTTCACTTGTTCTTGAGAAACTGAAGGACCAAACATGTTGCCCGGGCACTCTCTATTTGCATGGTTTCCTGCACATAAATCACATACAAGTGGCTGATAGTTGATTGCATTCACATTGACGGTCTCAAACTTCTTGAACAATTCAGCCACCTATTGTGTTAATAACTTATTTTGAGCTAGCAGTGCATCTAGTGCCCCGACTTCCATCACGCCCCTCTTCACCACCATTCGCTCTCCCTGGCTTTGGTAATCATTAACAACCATCGTCTCAAATAAATTCCATGCTTGCTCTGGAGTCTTATGATTCACAGCACCACCAGCTGCTACATCTACATTTGATCTCGTTTGAGGTAATAACCCATTGTAGAAACTTTGAACTTGGATCCAGAAATCGAAGAAGTGATGAAGACATCACCTCAAAACATCATTATACCACTCCTACGCTTCACTCAATGATTCTCCCTCTTGTTGCCAGAATGAGGTGATCTCAGTTCTTAATCTTGCTGATTTTGATGGAGGAAAATATCTACTAAGAAATTTTTGCACCAAATTTGACCAAGTAGCAATACTCCCTCTAGGTAAAGAATCTAACCAATTCTTCACCTTATCTCGCACAGAAAGCGAGAAGAGTCTCAGTTGAATAGCATCATCATTTACCCCATTTAGCTTCACAATATCACATATTTGCAAGAAATTTACAATATGAGCATTGGGGTCTTCTAGTGCAGGACCACCAAACTGATTTTGCTGCACCAGATGTAGCAAAGCTGGTTTTAGTTCAAAGGTATTGGCGTGAACTGGTGGTCTAGTGATACTCGCCCCACATCCTGCAGCTGTTAGGATGGAATAGTCCATAAGCGTTCTAGGATGAGGGTTTTGTGCCGCCCCATTGTGATTATTTTGAGGTGGAGGATTCTGATTTTGGTCTACCATGATTACTGGTTGTGCTTGTCGTGCTGCTCTAGCCTACTTACGAAGTTTTCAAGTTGTTCTCTCAATCTCAGGATCAAAAGCTAATGCACTGGAATCAAGAGTACCTCGCATACACTAAGGTTAAAATAAGATCAGCAGTTGAGAGAAACAAGTCAACTACCAATAAAATATTTGAACCAGATTTATTAACAAGAAATTTAAAATCCAAATTAGGACCTTATTGATTACTTTTAATATTGCTTAAACACCATTAATCCCCGGCAACGGCGCCAAAAACTTGATGGACTTTTTTCGGCAAGTGTACCGAGTCACACAAGTAGTAATAAATGAGTAAAGTATCATCCTCAGAGATTAATGCAAGCAATTACCAATTTCTCCAATGCTAGTTCTATTTGAAAGAATAAACACTTTGGATTGAAGGTAGCCTTAAGATGACTACTGTAATTAACTAAGTAACAAAACTCAAATGATTATGTAAACAACTTAAATAGCAATTTAACTGTGAGATTGATGATAAGAATGAGAAGGCTAGGGGTTAATTTTATTCGCTTGCAAATTCGGTTACTTCATAGACAAAGTAATTTTTGGATCAGTACTGAACTAATAATTCCAGTTACAATTCCCTTGTTGTTGGCTACTTTCCTTAATGTAATTGAACCCAATCCCTTAGTGAAACAATCCTCCCTATCCCAATTAATTACCCAATTCCTTGACACAATTAACTTGTCTAGGTGATTAAGCTCTAGGAAATTAATTCAAGACCACATAAACTAAGTTATTTATTCCTAGATTAACTCAATTCATGACAGAATTCAAAGAAGCATATTTGTATTTTACTATTCCTAACATCAAAACGAATCTTTAACCTATTGAAATGGAGGCCAGTCATTCAAACACATTAATAATAGTAAATTCCATTCAACAATAAGAATTGTACTAAAATAAGTTCATTTAGTCTTGAAACCTCATCACAAATGAATTACATCAAACCCCTAACACTAAAAGTTTAGCTATTCATGACTAAATTCAATAAAATCAAACATATAAAATTCAACATAGGATGAAAAGAAGAAAAACTAGATGTAGATTGGGTCCTAATTGTTCCTCCTCGTGCTCTAGCTCCTCTCCTCCTTTTCTTCCAAAGTGCAACCTCCTTAATCCCCACATCAGATTCCTCTTTATACTTATGTGGAATTAGGTTTTCTAATCATAAATATCTTGAACACGGCCTCACACATGGCCGTGTCTGATCTTGTCTTGATCGTGTCTGTCAATAAGCTTGAGCAACAGCTCCTGAAAGTTAGACACGGGGACAACACGGCTGTGTTCCTACCCGTGTCCTTATCAAGACTTCATAAAAGGCTAGTTTCCTTGCACTTTGTTTCATGGATTACTTCCAAATTCTTCCTTTTTCCTGATTAAACATCTTGGTACCTGAAAACACCAATTCATGGATTAAATATCATATTTAATGAGAATTTACTCACAATGTAGGTAGGAATTCAGTATTAAAACATGGTTTTTATAGTCTTAAAAGACAGATATTAGAAAGGGAAATGTCAAATGCGAATTTAGGGATTTAGAGAACGAGGAAGTGAAATGCAATTTACAAAATTCCAACGGCAATAAAATGTAAATTACCGTTGGAACCAATTAAAAAAATTGGAATTTTTTTTTGATGGTATATTCTGTTAGAATATTCTGTTGAAATTATTTTAAAAAAAATGTAGACATTTCCAACAGTAATTTTGACGAAAAATTCCAACGGTAATATAATTCCGTTGGAATTTCAACAAAATTTCTTCCGTAAAAAATTCTAACGGTATTTTGTTCCATTGAAAAACTGCTTTTTTCTTGTAGTGACTTCTTATGTGATGATAGTTAATAATTATGAGAACTACCATATATAATTTATGTTTAATTGTAGTTTTAGTCCCCTTATTTTAGAAAAACAAATGATTTGGTCCTCTTATTTTGAAAATGAACTATTTGATCCATCTATTTTCATAAAATGAGCAGTTTTAGTCCTCCTTTTAATTTCCATCCAAAATCTAACGGAACCTACTGATGTGGCAAAGAAAAGCTAATATTTTAATTCTTAATTATTCTCTTAACTTTCTTTCCCTTGCTCACTCAGCTTCTTCCTCCCGTTTTTCCCTTTCATCTTCCCCTCTATATTCTTTTCTTCATATATGCTCTTACTCCTTTATATCTACATCCAAACCTTTCTCTAAATTCAAACTAGAGCATCCACCAATACCATTATGAATTTACCAAAACAACATTAAGCAAAGATTACAAATATGTTACAATTGTCTATTCCTTAACACAATATATATAAACACATTCTAGTTTTCATGTTGAAAGGTAGATAAGCACGGAGACCATGGATTAGATGCTTGTGTCCAGCTCATAGGCAAAGTGGGATGGGTCCTAATATACATAGCCTTTCTGATCTTTCTACTTGTTTTCATAAACATTAGACAGAGATGAGAGGGAGGAACGAGAGGAAGAAGCTGAGTTAGTGACCGGATGATTAACAATTAAAAAATTAATTTTTCATTGCACGTCAACAGGTTCCGTTAGATTTTGAATGGAAGTTAGGAGGAGGACAAAAACTGCTAATTTTGTGAAAATAGAAGGACCAAATAATTCATTTTCAAAATATGAGGACCAAATCGTTTGTTTTGTTAAAATAAAAAGACTAAAACTACAATTAAGCCTATAATTTATAGGTAAATAGGGTGACAATTAGATTATGTTTTTAATTTTTTCTTAGTAAGGAGAAAGAAATAAATTATAAAGAATCCCTAAAAAAGGAAAGTTGGCTCAAAGATCCCTTGATTGTAGAAAAAAAAATTACAAAGAAAGTAAATAAATAAAAATACTCTTATCAAATATCTTCAACACTTTGGTTCATGTACTAATTAATTAATCACCATTATAAACGAGGGGGGGGGTGCTATGCTACACCCCCTGATGACTTCTCTAATACTTCTTTGATATTTTCTTTCTTTTTGCAAGATTTGTCTAGGTTAATGCCAAAGGGAACCAGGTATATACATCATTTGGGATTTATAGTAGTTGCACAATATTTTTGGTAATTAACAAACATACTCATTGCAATGAAAACGTTCGTTTCGTATGAAATAGAAGAAAAACTGCCCAGCTGCCCAGTTTAAAATGACGTCGCACTGTCTTTCTTCAGTATTTCAAGGGAACCGAGATTTGGGAATTATAAAATTTGTACTACACTTTGCTAATTAACAAACTTACCCAATCCATACATAACGTGTGTTTTGTATGAAACAGGAAAAAAGCTGCCTAACTGCCCAGTTAAGGAACGACGTCATATTGGGTTTCTGCACTTCTTTCTCTTTTCTTCACTGGTAAGCCCTAACATTTGCAAAATCCCTAAGTGTCCAAACCACATCCGCCGCCTCCTCTCCTCCCTAACGCAGCCAGCACCGGCACCACCTAAGCACTAGAACCACCTCGTTTCCTCAGTTGCTGTAAGTGCTCCTTATCCCTCTTACTGGTAATTAACAAGTTATGTTGTTCTCTGATTTTGCTTTTTTTTTTTTGCTTCCATTTGAGGGAGCAAGCCTTACGACCCTGTAGAAAAAGGTATTCATTTTTTTCCTTTTCATGTGGAGATGAACTGAAAGGGGGAATTAAGGTTTGGAAACTGCTTAATATACATGGTTTAGAAACTGCTTGATCAATATTTGATATCACATATTATGATGACGATATAAATTTTAATTGTCCACACAATCATCAACTCTTAAAAGGTAGAGCGAGTTGCATTATTTTCCCATTTTCCTTTACCCTCTCCACCACTTGATTTTGCAGAATAGTTGCTGATTTGTTTTCTTCGCCATCTTCACTATCTATAAATAATGTGTGGCTTTAATAAATATGTGAAAAATGCACGAAATTGATTCAGCCAGTAATACGAACGGAGTTTTGCAAAGCTTATATAAATTTTGAAGCCTAGATCCATGAATTTTTACGTACCATTTTCCTGTAAGCATTTCACACATTTTCTATTTTTAAACGGAAAGGTACAATTTTTTTTTTTAAAAAAAAAAGAACAGTTTATATTGGGATATATAGGCAATATGTTGTAAAACCAATATTGTTCTGCATATAATAGATACTTTATGTTTGTTTCTTAAACCATTTGTTTAGACAAATTAATATCTATGAAGTAAGTTTAATCAAAAAGAAATTTGGCTTAGCTTAGGTCGTCAAGATTAGGTCACAAAGTGTGAGCAAAAGATTGTCAGGTTCTATCAACTATGGTGGCTCTGGTACCATGGAATCAATGTGTATAGAGAATCAGATGCTAATTAGCTCATCATGTTGTATAATAAGCATTCTGAACCACTAGATATTAGTTGGGTATCCTCTTGAACATGGGTTTGGTTTGATCATTTCGGTTCATCTTCATGTCACACAACTTACAACAAGATTTCTATAGTTTCGAGTCTAGAGTGAGGACATCTGAAGTCACAACTCATTGTTGTTCTACCAGTATTCTTTGTGTTTTTCATTTTCCACATGCCAACAAAACAAAGGTATTACACCTTGTGATGTTGAATTATGCATTAAGACTATAGAAGAAGCTTGAAGAAAGGTAGAAGTTTTAGATTCTAAAGTGAATGATTCTAACCAAGACAAAAAGCCTGAATTCACTCTATTCTATGTGAATTTATTGTTTTATGTACATTGTTTGTGGAGTTCTTAGCAGGATGTATCTCATGTGCAGGTATGTGGCAAGTGAGTTGGCATCAGATATCATTGTTACTTCTCTTTCTCCCACTCCCTTGCTCTCTCCTACCTCTCTCTTAAAACTGCATCCGGCACTGGCCCCCGTCCCTGGCGCAGCCACCACCGTCGGGAATCCAGTAGCAGCACCACCTCTTTTGCTCAGTTGCTGTAAGTGCTCCTTCTCCTTCTTGCTAGTTTTCATTTTTTTTTCCCTTGAAGGGAAGCTCCATTAAAGGCAATGAGAATGATAAAATGAACGTGAATGGGCTTGGAAATTTGGGTTTGGTTCAACAGGTTCCTATGTTTGCATTGTGGAATGAATGAATAGAGAAGAATGGGTTTTAGGATACAAAGTTTAGTTGCAGGGAAACTAGATTAGATGGGAGAAATTAAGAGTTATTAAGGGTTACATAGAGTGTAATGAAAAATTAATATTGCTAACACGAACCTATAACAAGTATATGGTGATCTAAATAAACACACCGAGAAGTATGGGGGCATGTACCAAACCCTTGTCTTCTTTCCATTTCTTGCATTTTTGGTCAGTTGACATGCAAGCAACATCAAAATCTATGTCAAAATCCCATCATAATAACTCATATTAGTTACTTTATATGGTGCTGCATGCATTGTAAGTGGTGTGTAATAACTATAATTTAAAGGGGGCAAATTGATTTACATCACTATCAATCCAATTTCCAGGCTTTAGGCAGTTGAAGGTAGACCTATCAGCATACCCTTCATCACACTCAACCAATATTTCCCTACAATAACGAATTCATATAGGTTAATAAAATTCACTTGTTACTGAATTCCCTATTATGAATTATAGTGAAAGTTTATTTTTCATAACATAATGGTACCTATTCTTTTGTGATAATTCAGTAACATCGACAAATATATATGAAGCAATAGTCAGTTCCTCCGGTGTTAGCCTCATGTAATCTTTAGGGCTGAATGTCAATTTCAAGCCCTATAAAATGGTAAACATTATGAATAAACATAGCAGACAACTTATGTGGATAACCATCAATTTGGTATTAAGAAATACACCTTCGGAAGGAAGTCCTCAACTTGTATTGCTTGTGAATGGATGTTGGATAGGTGTGCATCACTTGATTTATTCTCCTAATTCCATTGCCTTAATTCCTCTTTCCTTACACATGTCGCCTGCTGATATAGTTCTTTGACCTTTCTTTTCCCTCTTTGTTGCTTTTCATTCTTACCAAATAGCTGCTTAAGATTTTTGGTATTCCCCTAATAATGATTTGTGTGTGCAATTAAAAAATTGAGTTGGTAGAAGAATATACATGATATAAAATTGAACACTTATTCTACAATATTGAATAGACACACATAATTTATTTTCACACACAAAGCTTGGCCATTGGTAATGGCCAATAACACAATTGTGCACAAGGAACTCCTTGGTGTTTCCTCTTTGTATATTTCTCATTTTGTTAATCAACATTAGTACAAAAATATGACAAACCACTAACTATCCTCCTTATAGAAGTAAATGTCGGTTCTCATTTCCTTAACTGCCCAAAAAAGCTACTAATTTTGTAGGTGTATTAAGATCTTGCAAGGGAAGTAAGTGTTAGGAAAATAATATGAAAGAGACAACAATGGTGGCTTTATGCCATTTTGACATGTACCAAAAAAAATATGACATTAAGAGAATAAATAAATTAATTGGAAAAGTCCTGTTTCCATCCAAAACATAAGAAGAGCATCATTTTACTTACATAAATTAGGAAGCACATTGCAATAAAAAAAAAATAAATGAAGGGGACATTTGACCCTAATAATTGGCTTTAACTCCATATTGACATGTAGTTCTAGAATACTTTACAACAATGGCTTAACAAAACATTTGTGAACATAAGTTTCATATAGGAGTAGAAGTAATCTTTCAGGTTCCTTATATACCAAACTGGTGGTGACTTATGGTATAAAATTTAGAAAGAGAAACTGTAAATGAAAAAGGTATACAATGTACATATAGTTCAAAAATCATTATCCTCATGGGTGATATTATGGATAGAAAACTGTAATAATCTGTGTTGAGTTTGGGTGCAACTGTTACCAAATAGTTGCTTCCCATTTCTTGTATTCCTCTGATAATCATATGTCTTTGCAATGAAAAAAATTAGTTGCTAGAAGAGTATAGAAAATATAAAACTGAACACTTATTGAACAATATTTAACACACACACACAGAATTTAATCTCACATACAAATCTTCGCCTTTGGTATTGGCCAATAAGAAAATTGTGCATAAGGAACTCTTTGGTGTCTCCCATTTGTATATTTCTCATTTTCTTACACAACAATAGTACAAAAAATTGAGAAACCACTAACTATCCTCCTTATACAAATACATGTTGGTTCTCATTTCCTTAAGCCCCCAAAATAGCTAATAATTTTGTAGATGTATTAAGATCTTGCAAGGGAAATAGGTGTTAGGAAAATAATATCACAGAGACAACAATGGTGGTTTTATGCCATTTTCACTTGTACAAAAAAAAAATGACATTTTGAAAATAAATAAGTCTTGTATGTGTGTATAAAATAAATAGGCAATGTTCTTACTTATAGAAATCAAGAAGCACATTGCAATTAAACAAATAAATGAACATGTCGAATTAATAGCTAACGTTTGACAAAATTTGAAGTTGGTGAAAAGCAAATATTATGGACCTTAATGCAATCTTTATTACTTTAAGATATATTTGTTTATAGATGCAAGGATGACAGATGATATCTAACAAATATTAGTAGTTGTTTAATTTCAAATTGTATGTAATAAATCTCTACAATCTGCTAACATACCAATTTCTACCATATATTTCAATGAGCTTTTAACATCTCTAACAATATGTAATCGGTCAGTCGTGTTTAACATAAATGTGATTCTTAAGTAAGAAAAAAATAGTTCATCATATTATCTTACTTCATTGACCTTGTACATTGCAGTTGTCATAGCTTTAGTTGGTCTCCTTTGTTTGGGAGTGTTGGATTTCTCCTTAACTGGTGTTGGTGGGAATGGTGTATCAGTAAAATAATAAGCATCAGATGGTAAATAAGGAGTAAGACTCACAAAAGATGGGCCCTTGATTTTCTTTGACGGAGATATAAAACATTTCTTGTCATTCTTATCTTCAACTCCTAAACTTGGCACCTATTTCTTCCTCTTCTTCAAACCACTTTTAGATGCAAGAGTAGAGCAGTGAATGACCTCCACCACATCATCCTCTGCACCTTGACCTACATATTTTAATCGAAACTTATCATTAAGAATTTCGGTATTAGTCATTGTTGACTTATTTGTATTTTCATTTGTTGGAGTAGTGATAGTTATCACATTCCACAAATTATCTATCTCTTTACGTAAGAAATTTATTGTGTCATTTTGTCTTGCCAATATTGTCATAACCTCATCCTAGAGTTACAAATCAACAAGTATATTATTTTCAGTATTTGCTCCCGTACTCAACTCAATGAAAAATGCATGGCATGAGAGGGAAGAAAAAATATATGTAGTACATATCATTTGTCATTCACTATTATCGTTTGAAGTATGAGTAGCAGGAAAGGCGTGTTCATGTTCACAAGCTGATTCTTCAGTGTGATGAATATTTAAGAAATTACTGTAAAAAAATTGTAAAAAAAATCAAATATTCGGTATTCTCAATGTTTTTGCAAGTAAGAGCAAGAACTATAAAATAACGATGAAGGAAAAATGAATAACTATTCATTGATGTCTGCATTCTTGGAGCACTGTAGAGTCGCAACATAAATGAAACTTCTATTGTCAGGGGGAGTAGCCATAGAAATGGAAGCCTTTGTCAATTTCACGTCCTGGTTTTGTTTGAGGAAGCTAATGGGTTACTTCTTCAGAGAATGAACTGTTGTACTGCCCCCCGTGTAAGTGCTAGACTAAGGTGCAAATAGGCCAGTTTTTGTCTTTTCTCTCAGATTTTGTGCCATCCAATGGGCTCAAGTACTTTTGGAGGGAAAATGATGAAGGATTATGAGGTATATGATATCTACCGTTGATATACATGGATTTTATGTGATCATGCCCTGCTAGATGAATCTAATGGTTGGACCTCCACTAAATACCTATGGCATTAAAACAATTATAAAATTAAAAAGCATAACACCCCCCATAAAAGTAAGTAGCATGCATAGACAAAGTTTAATTTCTGGTTGCAACTTTGTAAAGAGTCAAATGTCATTGCTCTCTACTAACCAAAAAAATAAAAATGTCATTGCTCTCTCATTCGCAAGTGGCATATCAAGCATAGACCATATAACATATTTTCATTTCTTTATTGCTACTTTTGGTGGACTCCTTTTAGATGTTGTATGATAAATCTGTAACTGTTATTTTTTAGTCACACTTGACATCTATTATTATTATTATTATTATATATGCACATAAAATTATAAAGTGTTATATTAATAATATCACAACTCTGCAAGTTTTGCTTCATGTTGTCGAAGGAATTTATGATCTTAGGTTTGTGCTGTCCTCATTATAAAGATAAATATTAATCCATTAAATAAAAAAATAGAAATATCATATAACAATGCCAAAAATGAATGTCCAAGTACTTAATTAGAGAAATTATCTTTAACAAATATTTAGGGTCATCATTTTTAGTAGTTATTACATATATCATTAAGACCAACCACAAGTACTTTCTGTTTCTTTATTGCGACTTTTTGTGGGCTCTACTATGGTAACATTGATAACCAAGCAAGCTATACTAATTTATTAGTCACATTTGACTTCTATTTACTATATATATATATAAAATTAAAAATATGCACATAAGATTATAATATGATATATTAAATGGGGGATCAAATAAAATTTCTGCTTCATGGTGTGTAATACATTTATAATCTTAGGTTTTGGTGTCCACATGTACCAAAAAAAAAAACATTACATGATTTAAATGAAAATGTCCAACTACATATATAATAACAAAAACGACATAGTACTGAGCATTTAAATTTATATATAACAATTTATATATATGCCTCAGAATAAAAATTGAAAACAAAGTTAAAATAGTACCTATTCAAATAATAGGATATACAACAGTAGCAAGAACTGTGCACCTAAGGCTCATTTCAATTTGGTAACACCATGTGTAAAGATATATTTGCCACGGCTTCAAGGCCAACATGATTTGCACCAAACAATTCATCAACCAAAATGCTTCAGTTGCTTGTTGGCCAGTAATATGGGCAGACTAACACCTCTTTTGGGTTCAACTTATACCTTAGTTTTGCCACAAATTTTTGGTAGGTAGTAGACATACTAAGGGAACTAACAACTCGTTGCTTCCTGTCCTTTTGAAACTGTTGGGAAGTGAGGTTTGGATGTAAACATCTGAATGTGTCAACATATATGGAGTGGAACTTCAAATCAGTCAACATCCTTAAGAGCAACTACTTGTTTTATAAAACTAGTCAGGTTTTGAATTCACTTTGTAAATATATGCTATATATGCAAATATATGTGAAGTCAACATGCAAGCTTTTCCACCCAAATGCCCATGTAGGTGCATATCATAATACTAACCAAATCAAGCATTAGGGAAGAAAATACCTCTTCCAACTATATCTGGAATGACTTCACAAAGTCCTCAAACATTACTGGAGATAGTCCCTTCATTTTTTCTTTAACCTCCTCAGGACGAAAACAACAGAATACATCACTTACATGTTCACACAACAAAGGGAAATCAGATTATCAACCCCAATAGCATCAATGAAGAACTGAAACTCAGAACTCCATTCTTTAACAAAACATACTACCAATCTTTATATCGTAAAAGAAAGGGATGCAGTTAGGCATGCACGTCGGTGAGATGATGCCCAAACCAAATCACATCTATCGGGCTAAAAGAGAAAAGGTGGACAATGGTTGGATGAAGCCATGCATGAACTCGAGGCACAGGTCACTCAGGACTGACTCAACTCGGTCTCGCCATTTGTGGGTGTTCTGTCATTGGTATTTTGCTTTCTACCATTTAAAAGGATTCTTGCACGATGGCAACAAATCAAAATATCAGGTACCATACCATCAATATATAACTGAAACTCAGAACTGTATTCTTTAACAATCGTTCTTACTACCAATCTTTATATCATAAAAGAAAGGGATGTAGTTAGGCATGCACGTCGGTGAAATGGTGCCCAAGCTAAATCTCATCTATCGGGCAAAGAGAGAGAACGTGGACAATGGTTGTATGAAGCCATGCATCAACTCGGGGCACAGGTGACTCACAATTGACTCAACTCGGTCTCGCCATTTGTGGGTGTTATGTTGCTGGTTTTTTTCTTTCTACCATTATGATTCTTGCACCATGGCTAGAAATCAGAATATGAGGCCCTATGGAAAATGATATAGAACTGAAACTTAGAACTCAATTCTTTAACAATCGTTCTTAATACCAATCTTTATATCGTAAAAGAAAGGGATGCAGTTAGGCATGCACGTCGGTGAGATGGTGCCCAAGCCAAATCCCATCTATCAGGCAAAGAGAGAGAACATGGAGAATGGTTGCATGAAGCCATGCATCAACTCGGGACACAGGTGACTCAGGACTGACTCAACTCGGCCTCGCCAATCTCTTGTTCTCTGGGTGGTTTTTAGCTTTCTATCATTACGATTGTTGCACGATGGCCATGTTTAACATGTCCTTTTCAAAATAACTTATCTCCTACACTTAAACCAACAAGTACTTTATGCAGAGCTTTAGGGGCTGGTGTATGGACTTTGCCTTGCATGGGAGCTGGGTATGCCAAGAGTTCAGGCAGAAATAGATTCGAATGTGTGATGCATCTTTTGCTTAACTGTAGCACCGAGCTACATCCCTTTTACAACTTAGTTCAAGAAGTTCGTGGGTTGCAGCGTCGAAACTAGGAGCTTGATATGAAGCATGTCTTTAAGGAGACCAACAACTGTGCCGATGCCCTAGCTAGGAGGGGACACGATGCTCGTTTAAGTTTTCTGTTGTTCAGTTTTTTGATCCTCCTGTGTTTATTACATAGCTTCTAGTAGAGGATTGTATGGGCGTTTCGATGCCCACGTCAATCACTGTGTAGTTTTTTGTTTTTCTTTGTTGGGCTTGCGCCCCGTTGGCTAAACCAAAAAAATAAAATCAACAAGTATACAGATGCAATAAGTATATATCTTCTTTTATTATATATATATATAATGCATTTCTAACTTAATAAATATTAGTGGATCCCACCATAACTATCTTACTATTCTATAAAAGCGGCTTCACTTCGGTGACAACTTGTGCGCTGTAGTTATAGTATTCTTCGTAAGTCTGGCTCACCAGAGAACTTGTTCGTTGCAGTTATAGTAGTTTTCATAAGTGTGGCTCACGATGAGGCCAGTGGCCAGAGGTAGGTAAAAAATTTATGTAGTATTCTCTGGTAGACAACCAGAAATTTATCTAAGTTGGGGAGAGGCACAGTTGCAAGTTGATGGTTTCAATGGTGCCTCGTACCAATCTTTCACGAGTATGAAGGAAGCTGAAGCTGCATGGGCACTTTATGGGCCACGTTGGCAGCTACCACCACCACATCAGGAGGATCCTCCTGCAGCAGCTGTTAGACCTCAACCACTAATGCCAGCAAACCCTGCTAACCCAGTGCTCATACAGCATCCCCAACTTCAGTTGCAAACTATTGCCCATGAGGGAGCAGTACCAGATCAACAAATCATTAATGCAGAGCAACATTTTGTTCGCGATGGTAATCATGGTGGAGATAGACTTTTGGAGGGGATAGTAATTGGTTTTTTGTTGACGGTGCTAGCAATGTTTCTCAGTAGATATTTGATGTAATTGATAATCATGTACATTTAATTATAAAATTTTGTATGTTTTTCATCTCTCTCGTCTCTCTTATCTCAATTAGAAATTTATTAATTATGAAATGGCTGACTCTAAAAAATGGGCACTATTGCAAATTGTCTTTATGGAATGTTGGATTTCAGGAAAATGGTTTACATTGTGTTTACTGGTACCTAAAGAACCACTTTTAAGGAATGCAACAATGTCATCCAATATTTTTATTAAATTATGAATTGATCCCAAAAATTTAATTAAAATAAATAGTAAGGGACTAAGTTTCTAATGAGGAAATTACATATTCTTCATGTGTTACATTGGAACTTTATGTATAAATTAAGCATATGTAATGGTCTTATTTATTTAATGAAATTTACAATCAAATTAAGAATAAGTTCTTAATTAGTGGCATATATATATCTAAAGTGAAAATGATGAATAATTTATAATTTTGTTATTATTATCAAAATAAAAGCAAGGAGTTAAGTTTTGAAATATCTTAGGTGTATACAGAAAAATAAAAGCAATCAACTATCCAGAAAACCAAATACGTTGAGCTTATATTGCCCATATAAATTGGGCATGCGGGTCCATTAGAAATCCAACAACCCAATATTTCATAGTGAACACCCCCCCACCCCACGTTTGGGCCATAATCAGCGACCGAAGCCTAAAATATAAACAATCAATTGTTAAGTGGAATATTGTTTATTACTGACACTTTGTACGGAATCATCTGAACTGTAGCTGCCTTATGTAATTAAATGTTACTTTTTGAATCATATTTTTGGCTTCACTAAAATTATATGTACAAGCAAGTGAGCAAAACCTATCTTCCAAGGGAGAAAACAAACTAACGTTGAAGAACATATTGATTAATTGATAAGGAAATAAAAATGGAATCAAACCATATGAAACTCAGCATAGGGTCTTATCAGTGTATTAATAGCCTAATGTAAACAAATATGCATTAATTTAATATTATAAAGTATTCATAACCATCATTCATATTATCAAAATGACATTCAATTTAAAATAAACTTCTTAATTAGTGACTTGATGTAATAAACAATGTTAATTTGTCTCATATAATAATAATAACACCAGCTATAAGATTCTTCACATGGGTGCACTACATTTCGAACTTTTCCTCAATATATTGGCATTTCATCTAAATTTCACACAAACATCAAACAAAATGTGTATGATATAGCTTAAATGATTGTGCATGTGACACAAAATACACGTTTAAAAATTGAATTTCACAGATCAGTATATTTTCATTATTTGCTTTCTAGTGAACTCTAACTTTTTTAAAACTTGCATACTATGTCTTAATCTTGAATACGCTTAAAATATGAAGTTCACTAACTCTAAACAAAATACAACAAAATCAAAATTTCAGCACAAAACAAAAATTGTAATTATCCTTATCACTAATANCTATGCTGTAAAAAGCTAGGTAACCGACCTAAAACTTTAAGTAATTTGAGGAGCCTCGGCAGCTCATCAGTCATATATAAAAATTTCTTGTGCTAAGTAAAATGTATGAGGTATTTACTGTCTCCTCAGTGAGTCGTGAACAGTTGGAGAATGGGATAAAAGATGAGTAAAAAGATTAGCAGGTTTACGGAACTGGTCTATTTGGTAAAAGGGTTTCAACGATTTGGTATATTTCAGTACTACTTTGATTAACTGCCTTTTATATAAATTGTTAACTTGTTATTCTCAAATTTACCTGCCTTATATTGTTAAGTTAACTTGTTATTCTGAAATAAGATCTCTTTTCTGGTGCACCCCCTTCTCTTTTCTTGCATACAGTAGACAATATGTACTGGTATGGGTCTTTCATAGATGGTCCCAATAAAGCAAGCACATGTAAGATTCAGTTGCTCCTGAAAATTAAGGGGGGTTTCTGATATGTCACATCTCAACCTGACATGGACTTTCACCTCATGTACTCCATTCATGAAAAATAAAATCTTTTTAATTTATTTCCATTCTTTAATTGCACATGGAAGAAAATTGCAATAAAAAAACTTATAGAATTTAAATAACTACTTCTTTAGTATGTAATTTGAAATCATACCCACATCTGAATCATGATCATCGAAATTTAATTGGGTCAAATGGGCAAAAAGTTAAGTTTAGTTTAAATATAAATTTAGTCAGATCTTATACAAACCTATTATGTATGCTCGACTTCAATGTTGTATTAAGCCAAACAAGTTATGTTAAATATGGTCTCATGAAAAAGTTAATATAATTAATTATGTTAGAAAATGCATGCCTAATTAACCCATGCTTTGGCATATCCAATATAATTTATTCCTCTTGATTTTGCAAGATATAATAAATTTGTTAATATTTTAATTAACAATGACAAAAACCATTCTTTCGTGGCATGATGGTCTGTCCTATTTGTTGACAATCCATTGGGATGTTGGATACATAGTATATGAAGAGTTTTACAATAGCCAAAAGAGAGAAATTAACCAACTTCCCTCCTCCTTACAATGCAGAGTCCATGAGGGAATCTCACAAGAGCCAATGGAAGTGACATGTCAAATAGAGAAGGAGAGAAGAGGTTGGGTCGGGCTGGGTAGTGGTGATAATCATATCCTATATGGATACGATTTTAGACCTAAGGTGAAGAAGTGTCATAACCAATGGAGACTACTACATCACTTCTAATGTCATTCAGAAAACCACCATCAACATGAACTACCATGACCCACCATATATTTGCCCTTTGGATCTCTAGGTTGGACAACGTGTTTTGTAGGGAGAATAACAAATAAATACCTCTTCCCTAACTTAAACAACGTAAAAAACATGTAGTTGTATATTGCATGTAAGTCATTTTTTTTTTGGTTAATCAACGAGGCAAGAGCCTAGCAAGCACAAAGTAAAACAGAAACTGACGTAGCCCTAGAGACGCCCATGCAATCCTGAAACAGAGTATCCATAATACACATAGGGGGTTAAGAAAACTGAACTACACTAAACGAAGCATCATGCCCCTTCCTAGCTAAACCATCAGCACATTTATTCCTCTCCCTAAACACATGCATAATATTAAGATCCCAGCCTCCATGCTTCATGTCTCAAATTTATTGGATTAAATTGAAGCAAGAATGGTGCCCCTGTTTGCAGCTTGTTGTTACCTGTGGCTGGGGTGTTCACTATGACATATTGGGTTGTTGGATTTCTAACGGACCCGCAGGCCCAGTTTATATGGGCAATATAAGCCCAACGTATTTGGTTTTATGGATAGTTGATTGCTTTTATTTTTTTGTATACACCTAAGATATTTCAAAACCTCACTCCTTGCTTTTATTTTGATAATAATAACAAAATTATAAATTATTCATGATTTTCACTTTNTATAAATTATTCATCATTTTCACTTTAGATATATATATGCCACTAATTAAGAACTTATTCTTAATTTGATTGTAAATTTTATTAAATAAATAAGACCATTACATATGCCTAATTTATACATAAAGTTCCGATGTAACACATGAAAAATATGTACTTTTCTCATTAGAAACTTAGTCCCTTAACTATGTATTTTAATTAAATTTATGGGGTCAATTCATAATTTAATAAAATATTGGATGACATTATTGCATTCCTTAAAAGTGGTTCTTTAGGTACCAGTAAACACAATGTAGACTATTTTCCTGAAATCCAACATTCCATAAAGACAATTTGCAACAGTGCCCATTTTTTAAAGTCATCCATTTCATAATTAATAAATTTCTAATTGAGATGAGAGAGACGAGAGAGATGAAAAACATACAAAATTTTATAATTAAATGTACATGATTATCAATTACATCAAATACCTACTGAGAAACATTGCTAGCACTGTCAACAAAAAACCAATTACTATCTCCTCCAAAAGTCTATCTCCACCATGATTACCATCGCGAACAAAATGTGGCTTTGTATTAATGATTTGTTGATCTGGTATTGCTCTCTCATGGGCAATAGTTTGCAACTGAGGTTGGGGATGTTGTATGAGCACTGGGTTAGCAGGGTTTGCTGGCATTAGTGGTTGAGGTCCAACAGCAGCTGCAGGAGGATCCTCCTAATGTGGTGGTGGTAGTTGCCAACGTGGCCCATAAAGTGCCCATGCAACTTCAGCTTCCTCTATACTCCTAAAAGATTGGTACGAGGCACCGCTGAAACCATCAACTTGCAACTGTGCCTCTCCCCAACTTAGATAAATTCCTGGTTGTCTACCAGAGAAGACTACATAAATTTTTTGCCTACCTCTGGCCACTGGTCTCATCGTGAGCCACACTTATGAAAACTACTATAACGGCAACGAACAAGTTCTCTGGTGAGCCAGACTTACGAAGAATACTATAACTACAACGCACAAGTTGTCATTGAAGTGAAGCCGCTTTTATAGAATAGTAAGATAGTTATGGTGGGGTCCACTAATATTTATTAAGTTAGAAATGCATTATATATATATATATATATATATATATATATATATATAATAAAAGAATATATATACTTATTGCATCATGTATACTTGTTGATTTTATTTTATTTGTTTAGCCAACGGGGCGCAAGCCCAACAAAGAAAAACACAAAACTACATAGTGATTGACGTGGGCATCGAAACACCCATACAATCCTTTACTAGAAGCTGTGTAATAAACACAGGAGGATCAAAAAATTGAACAACAGAAAACTTAAACGAACATCGTGTCCCCTCTTAGCTAGAGCATCGGCACAGTTGTTGGTCTCCCTAAAGACATGCTTCATATCAAGCTCCCAGTTTCGAAGCTGCAACCCACAAACTTCTTGAACTAAGTTGTAAAAGGGATAGCTCGGTGCTACAGTTAAGCAAAAGGTGCATCACACATTCAAATCTATTTCTACCTGAACTCTTGGCATACCCAGCTCCCATGCAAGGCAAAGTCCATACACCAGCCCCCAAAGCTCTGCATGAAGTACTTGTTGGTTTAAGTGTAAGAGATAAGTTATTTTGAAAAAGGACATGTTAAACGTGGCCATCGTGCAACAATCTTAATGATAGAAAGCTAAAAACCACCCAGAGAACAAGAGATTGGCGAGGCCGAGTTGAGTCATCCTGAGTCACCTGTGTCCCGAGTTGATGCATGGCTTCATGCAACCATTCTCCACGTTCTTTCTCTTTGCCCGATAGATAGGATTTGGCTTGGGTACCATCTCAACGACGTGCATGCCTAACTGCATCCCTTTCTTTTACGATATAAAGATTGGTAGTAAGAACGATTGTTAAAGAATTGAGTTCTGAGTTTCAGTTCTATATCATTTTCCATAGGGCCTCATATTTTGATTTCTGGCCATGGTGTAAGAATCATAATGGTAGAAAGTAAAAAACCAGCAACAGAACACCCACAAATGGCAAGACCGAGTTGAGTCAGTCGTGAGTCACCTGTGCCCTGAGTTGATGCATGGCTTCATGCAACCATTATCCACGTTCTCTCTCTTTACCCGATAGATGGGATTTGGCTTAGGCACCATCTCACCGACGTGCATGCCTAACTACATCCCTTTCTTTTACGATATAAAGATTGGTAGTAAGAACAATTGTTAAAGAATGCAGTTCTAAGTTTCGGTTATATATTGATGGTATGGGGCCTGATATTTTGATTTGTGGCCATCGTGCAAGAATCCTTTTTAACTGGTAGAAAGCAAAAAACCAACGACAGAACACCCACAAATGGCGAGACCGAGTTGAGGCAGTCTTAAGTGACCTGTGCCCCGAGTTCATGCATGACTTCATCCAACCATTGTCCACCTTTTCTCTTTTAGCCCGATAGATGTGATTTGGTTTGGGCACCATCTCACCGACGTGCATGTCTAACTGCATCCCTTTCTTTTACGATATAAAGATTGGTAGTAAGAACGATTGTTAAAGAATTGAGTTCTGAGTTTCAGTTCTATATCATTTTCCATAGGGCCTCATATTCTGATTTCTGGCCATGGTGTAAGAATCATAATGGTAGAAAGCAAAAAACCAGCAACAGAACACCCACAAATGGCAAGACCGAGTTGAGTCAGTCGTGAGTCACCTGTGCCCCGAGTTGATGCATGGCTTCATGCAACCATTATCCACGTTCTCTCTCTTTACCCGATAGATGGGATTTGGCTTAGGCACCATCTCACCGACGTGCATGCCTAACTACATCCCTTTCTTTTACGATATAAAGATTGGTAGTAAGAACAATTGTTAAAGAATGCAGTTCTAAGTTTCGGTTATATATTGATGGTATGGGGCCTGATATTTTGATTTGTGGCCATCGTGCAAGAATCCTTTTTAACTGGTAGAAAGCAAAAAACCAACGACAGAACACCCACAAATGGCGAGACCGAGTTGAGGCAGTCTTAAGTGACCTGTGCCCCGAGTTCATGCATGGCTTCATCCAACCATTGTCCACCTTTTCTCTTTTAGCCCGATAGATGTGATTTGGTTTGGGCACCATCTCACCGACGTGCATGTCTAACTGCATCCCTTTCTTTTACGATATAAAGATTAGTAGTATGTTTTGTTAAAGAATGGAGTTCTAAGTTTCAGTTCTTCATTGATGTTATTAGGGTTGATAATATGATTTTCTTTTGTTGTGTGAACATGTAAGTGATGTATTCTGTTGTTTTCCTCCTGAGCTTAAAGAAAAAATGAAGGGACTATCTCCAGTAATGTTTGAGGACTTTGTGAAGCCATTCCAGATATAGTTGGAAGAGGTACTTTCTTCCCTAATGCTTGATTTGGTTAGTATTATGATATGCACCTACGTGGGCATTTGGGTGCAAAAGCTTGCATGTTGACTCCACATATATTTGCATATATAGCATATATTTGCAAAGTGAATCCAAAACCTGACTAGTTTTATAGAACAAGTAGTTGCTCTTAAGGATGTTGACTGATTTGAAGTTTCACTCCATATATGTTGACACATTTAGATGTTTACATCAAAACCTTACTTCCCAACAGTTTCAGAAGGACAAGAAGCAACAAGTTGTCAGTTCCCTTAGTATGTCTACTGCCTACCAAAAATTTGTGGCAAAACTAAGGTATAAGTTGAATCCAAAAGAGGTGTTAGCCTACCCATGTTACTGGCCAACAAGCAACTGAAGCAATTCGATTGATGAATTGTTTGGTGCAAATCATGTTGGCCTTGAAGACTTGGCAAATATATCTTCACACATGGTGTTACCAAATTGAAATGAGCCTTAGGTGCACAGTTCTTGCTACTGTTGTATATCCTATTATTTGAATAGGTACTATTTTAACTTTGTTTTCAATTTTTATTCTGAGGCATATATATAAATTGTTATATATAAATTTAAATGCTCAGTACTATGTCGTTTTTGTTATTATATATGTAGTTGGACATTTTCATTTAAATCATGTAATGTTTTTCTTTTTGGTACATGTGGACACCAAAACCTAAGATTATAAATGTATTACACACCATGAAGCAGAAATTTTATTTGATCCCCCATTTAATATATCATATTATAATCTTATGTGCATATTTTTAATTTTATATATATATATAGTAAATAGAAGTCAAATGTGACTAATAAATTAGTATAGCTTGCTTGGTTATCAATGTTACCATAGTAGAGCCCACAAAAAGTCGCAATAAAGAAACAGAAAGTACTTGTGGTTGGTCTTAATGATATATGTAATAACTACTAAAAATGATGACCCTAAATATTTGTTAAAGATAATTTCTCTAATTAAGTACTTGGACATTCATTTTTGGCATTGTTATATGATATTTCTATTTTTTTATTTAATGGATTAATATTTATCTTTATAATGAGGACAGCACAAACCTAAGATCATAAATTCTTTCGACAACATAAAGCAAAACTTGCAGAGTTATGATTTATTAATATAACACTTTATGATTTTATGTGCATATATAATAATAATAATAATAATAATAATAATAATAATAATAATAATAGATGTCAAGTGTGACTAATAAATAACAGTTACACATTTATCATACAACATCTAAAAGGAGCTCACCAAAAGTAGTAATAAAGAAATGAAAATATGTTATATGGTAGTTACAATAAGACAAAAATTGTGGTCTATGCTTGATATGCCACTTGCGAATGAAAGAGCAATGACATTTTTGTTTTTTTGGTTAGTAGAGAGCAATGACATTTGACTCTCTACAAAGTTGCAACCAGAAATTAAACTTGGTCTATCCATGCTACTTACTTTTATGGGGGGTGTTATGCTTTTTGATTTTATAATTGTTTTAATGCCATAGGTATTTAGTGGAGGTCCAACCATTGGATTCATCTAGCAGGACATGATTACATAAAATCCATGTATATCAACGGTAGATATCATATACCTCCTAATCCTTCATCATTTTCCCTCCAAAAGAACTTGAGCCCATTGGATGGCACAAAATCCAAGGGAAAAAAAACTGGCCTATTTGCACCTCAATCTAGCACTTACACCCGGGGGAGGGGGGGGGGGGGCAGTACAGCAGTTCATTCTCTGAAGAAGTAACTCATTAGCTTCCTCAAACAAAACCAAGACGTGAAATTGACAGAGGCTTCCATTTCTATGGCTACTCCCCCTGACAATAAAAGTTCCATTCATGTTGCGACTCTACAGTGCTCCAACAATGCAGACATCAATGAATAGTAATTCATTTTTCCTTCATAGTTATTTTATAGTTCTTGCTCTTACTTGCAAAAACATTGAGAATACCGAATATTTGATTATTTTTTACAATTTTTTTTATAGTAATTTCTTAAATATTCATCACACTGAAAAATCGGCTTGTGAACATGAACACACATTTCCTGCTACTCATACTTCAAACGATAATAGTGAACGACGAATGATATGTACTATATATATTTTTTCTTCCATCTCTTGCCATGCACTTTTCATTGGGTTGAGTAAGGGAGCGGATACTGAAAATAATATACTTGTTGATTTATAACTCTAGGATGAGGTTATAGCAATATTGGCACGGCAAAATGACACAATAAATTTCTTACGTAAAGAGATAGATAGTTTGTAGAATGTGATAACTATCACTACCCCAACAAATGAAAATACAAAGAAGTCAACAATGGCTAATATCAAAATTCTAAATGATAAGTTTTGGTTAAAATATGGAGGTCAAGGTGTAGAGGATGATGTGGTGGAAGTCATTCACTGCTCTACTCCTGCATTTAAAAGTGGTTTGAAGAAGAGGAAGAAATGGGTGCCAAGTTCAGGAGTTGAAGATAAGAAAGACAAGAAATGTTTTATATCTCCTTCAAAACAAATCAAGGGCCCATCTTTTTCGAGTCTTACTCTTTATTCACCATCTGATGCTTATTGTTTTGCTGATACACCATTCCCACCAATACCAGTTAAGGAGAAATCCAAAACTCCCAAACAAAGGAGACCAACCAAAGCTATGACAACTGCAATGTACAAGGTCAATGAAGTAAGATAATATCATGAACTATTTTTTTCTTACTTAAGAATCGCATTCATGTTAAATACGACTGACCGATTATATATTGTTAGAGATGTTAAAAGCTCATTGAGATATATGGTAGAAATTGGTATGTTAGCAGATTGTAGAGATTTATTACATACAATTTGAAATTGAACAACTACTAATATTTGTTAGATATCATCTGTCATCCTTGCATCCATAAACAAATATATCTTAAAGTAATAAAGATTGCATTAAGGTCCATAATATTTGCATTTTCACCAACTTCAAATTTTGTCAAACATTAGCTATTAATTCGACATGTTCATTTATTTGTTTAATTGCAATGTGCTTCCTGATTTTTGTAAGTAAGAACATTGCCTATTTATTTTATACACACATACAGGACTTTTCCAATAAATTTATTTATTCTCAAAATGTCATTTTTTTTTGTACATGTGAAAATGGCATAAAGCCACCATTGTTGTCTCTGTGATATTATTTTCCTAACACCTACTTCCCTTGCAAGATCTTAATACATCTACAAAATTATTAGCTATTTTGGGGGCTTAAGGAAATGAGAACCGACATTTATTTGTATAAGGAGGATAATTAGTAGTTTCTCATTTTTTTGTACTATTGTTGTGTAAGAAAATGAAAAATATACAAAAGGGAGACACGAAAGAGTTCCTTGTGCACAATTTTCTTATTGGCCAATACCAAAGGCGAAGATTTGTATGTGAGATTAAATTCTGTGTGTGTGTTAAATATTGTTCAATAAGTGTTCAGTTTTATATTTTCTATACTCTTCTAGCAACTAAATTTTTTCATTGCAAAGACATATGATTGTTAGGGGAATACAAGAAATGGGAAGCAACTATTTGGTAACAGTTGCACCCAAACTCAACATAGATTATTACAGTTTTCTATCCATAATATCACCCATGAGGATAATGATTTTTGAACTATATGTACACTGTATACATTTTTCATTCACAGTTTCTCTTTCTAAATTTTATACCATAAGTCACCAGTTTGGTATATAAAGAACCTGAAAGATTACTTCTACTCCTATATGAAACTTATGTTCACAAATGTTTTGGTAAGCCATTGTTGTAAAGTATTCTAGAACTACATGTTAATATGGAGTTAAAGCCAATTATTAGGGTCAAATGTCCCTTTCATTTATTTTTTTTATTGCAATGTGCTTCCTGATTTAAGTAAGTAAAACGATGCTCTTCTTCTATTTTGGATGGAAACAGGACTTTTCCAATTAATTTATTTATTCTCTTGATGTCATGTTTTTTTTGGTACATGTCAAAATGGCATAAAGCCACCATTGTTGTCTCTTTCATATTATTTTCCTAGCACTTACTTCCCTTGCAAGATCTTAATACACCTACAAAATTAGTAGCTGTTTTGGGCAGTTAAGGAAATGAGAACCGACATTTACTTCTATAAGGAGGATAGTTAGTGGTTTGTCATATTTTTATGCTAGTGTTGATTAACAAAATGAGAAATATACAAAGGGGAGACACCAAGGAGTTCCTTGTGCACAATTGTGTTATTGGCCATTACCAATGGCCAAGCTTTGTGTGTGAAAATAAATTCTGTGTGTCTGGTTAATATTGTAGAATAAGTGTTCAGTTTTATATTATATATATTCTTCTACCAACTCAATTTTTTAATTGCACACATAAATCATTATTAGGGGAATACCAGAAATCTGAAACAGCTATTTGATAAGAATGAAAAGCAACAAAGAGGGAAAAGAAAGGTCGAAGAACTATATCAGCAGGCGACATGTGTAAGGAAAGAGGAATCAAGGAAATGGAATTGGGAGAATAAATCAAGTGATGCACACCTATCCAACATCCATTCACAAGCAATACAAGTTGAGGACTTCCTTCCGAAGGTGTATTTTTTAATACCGAATTGATGGTTATCCACTTAAGTTATCTGCTATGTTTATTCATAATCTTTACCATTTTATAGGGTTTGAAATTGACATTCAGCCATAAAGATTACATGAGGCTAACACCGGAGGAACTGACTATTGCTTCATATACATTTGTCGATGTTATTGAATTCCCGCAAAAGAATAGGTACCATTATGTTATGAAAAATAAACTTTCACTATAATTCATAATAGGTAATTCAGTAACAAGTGAATTTCATTAACCTATATGAATTCGTTATTGTAGGGAAATATTGGTTGAGTGTGATGAAGGGTATGCTGATAGGTCTACCTTCAACTGCCTAAAGCCTGGAAACTGGATTAATAGTGATGTAAATCAATTTGCCCCCTTTAAATTATAGTTATTACACATCACTTACAATGCATGCAGCACCATATAAAGTAACTAATATGAGTTATTATGATGGGCTTTTCACACAGATTTTTATGTTGCTTGCATGTCAACTGACCAAAAATGCAAGAAATGGAGAGAAGACAAGGGTTTGGTACATGCTCCCATACTTCTCGGTGTGTTTATTTAGATCACCATATACTTGTTATAGGTTCGTGTTAGTAATATTAATTTTTCATTACACTCTATGTAACCCTTAATAACTCTTAATTTCTCCCATCTAATCTAGTTTCCTTGCAACTAAACTTTGTATCCTAAAATCCATTCTTCTCTATTCATTTATTCCATAATGCAAACATAGGAACCTGTTGAACCAAACCCAAATTTCCAAGCTCATTCACGTTCATTTTATCATTCTCATTGCCTTTAATGAAGCTAACCTTCAAGGGAAAGAAAAATGAAAACTAGCAAGAAGGAGAAGGAGCACTTATAGCAACTGAGCAAAAGAGGTGGTGGTGCTGCTGGATTCCCGGCAGTGGTGGCTGCGCCAGGGACGGGGGCCAGTGCCGGATGCAGTTTCAAGAGAGAGGTAGGAGAGAGCAAGGGAGTGGGAGAAGGAGAAGTAACAATGATATCTTATGCCAACTCACTTACCACATACCTGCACATGAGATACATCCTGCTAAGAACTCCAAAAATAGTGTACATAAAACAATAAATTCACATAAAATAGAGTGGATTCAGGTTTTTTGGCTTGGTTAGAATTATTCACTTTAGAATCTAAAACTTCTACCTTTCTTCAAGCTTCTTCTACAGTCTAAATGCATAATTCAACATCACAAGGTGTAATACCTTTGTTTTGTTGGCATGTGGAAAATGAAAAACACAAAGAATACTGGTAGAACAACAATGAGTTTGTGACTTCATATGTCCTCACTCCAGACTCGAAACTATAGAAATCTTGTTGTAAGTTGTGTGACATGAAGATGAACCGAAATGATCAAACCAAACCCATGTTCAGGAGGATACCCAACTAATATCTAGTGGTTCAGAATGCTTATTATACAACATGATGAGCTAATTAGCATCTGATTCTCTATACACATTGATTCCATGGTACCAGAGCCACCATAGTTGATAGAACTTGGCAATCTTTTGCTCACACTTTGTGACCTAATCTTGACGACCTAAGCTAAGCCAAATTTCTTTTTGATTAAACTTACTTCATAGATATTAATTTGTATAAACAAATGGTTTAAGAAACAAACACAAAGTATCTATTATATGCAGAACAATGTTGGTTTTACAACATATTGCCTATATATCCCAATATAAACTGTTCTCTCTTTTTTTAAAAAAAAAAAAATTGTACCTTTCCGCTTAAAAATAGAAAATGTGTGAAATGCTTACGGGAAAATGGCACGTAAAAATTCATGGATCTAGGCTTCAAAATTTATATAAGCTTTGCAAGACTCTGTTCATATTACTGGTTGAATCAATTTCGTGCATTTTTCACATATTTATTAAAGCCACACATTATTTATAGATAGTAAAGATGGCGAAGAAAACAAATCAACAACTATTCTGCAAAATCAAGTGGTGGAGAGGGTAAAGGAAAATGGGAAAATAATGCAACTCGCTTTGAGTTGATGATTGTGTGGACAATTAAAATTTATATCATCATCATAATATGTGATATCAAATATTGATCAAGCAGTTTCCAAACCATGTATATTAAGTAGTTTTTCAAACCATGTATATTAAGCAGTTTTCAAACCTTAATTCTCCCTTTCAGTTCATTACCACATGAAAAGGAAAAAAAATGAATACCTTTTTCTACAGGGTCGTAAGGCTTGCTCCCTCAAATGGAAGCAAAAAAATAAGCAAAATTAGAGAACAACATAACTCGTTAATTACCAGCAAGAGGGAGAAAGAGCACTTACAGCAACTGAGGAAACGAGGTGGCTCTAGTGCTTGGGTGGTGCCGGTGCTGGTTGCGTTAGGGAGGAGAGGAGGCGGCGGATGTGGTTTGGACACTTAGGGATTTTGTAAATGTTAAGGCTCACCAGCAAAGAGGAAGAGAAAGAAGTGCAGAAACCCAATGCGACGTCGTTCCTTAACTGGGCAGCTGGGCAGCTTTTTTCCTGTTTCATACAAAATGCACGTTTTGTATGGAATGGGTAAGTTTGTTAATTAGCAAAGTGTAGTGCAAATTTTATAATTCCCAAATCTCGGTTCCTTTGAAATACTGAAGAAAGACAGTGCAACGTCGTTTTAAATTGGGCAGCTGGGTAGTTTTTCTTCTGTTTCATACGAAACGCACGTTTTCATTGCAATGGGTATGTTCGTTAATTACCAAAAATATTGTGCAACTACTATAAATCCCAAATGATGTATATACCCGGTTCCCTTTGGCATTAACCCAGACAAATCCTGCAAAAAGAAAGAAAATATCAAAGTATCAGAGAAGTCCCATCAGGGGGGTGTAGCATAGCATCCCCCATAAAGAATTAAGAACATAACTTGTAGCCGACATTCTTCTTCTTTCAAATTCTTTACTTTTGTCTTTTCTCCTTTATTTATTTATTTATTTATTTTTCCTTTTTTTTTTTAGTTTTTCTTTTCATGAATATAATATGAGGTAACTAGAATTCTCTTTCCACCTGACTATTTACTAGTTACAAAAAATAGAATTGCAGATTGAATAACATGCTCCTAAGCCTAGAAGATAAAACTGAGGAAACTTATTAAATACTTATTTATAAACTTGTGGCTTAAATTAAGAGTAAAAGGTAATTTTTGTCCTTGAAAGATGCATCCAAAATTACTTATGTCCCTAAAAGATTTTTTGTATCACATAAGTCCCTGAATGTTCATTCTATCAATTACTTAGGTCCATCGTTAGGTTCCCATTTGAGAAACTTAACAAACTTTTACACGTGAACCGTTAATTGCTGACTTGGACAGTAAACGTTGACATGGCATTTTTGGGCCTGTACTCATATGAAACTATGTGGTTTTGGACTTGGAAATTCAAAAAAAAAAAAAAAAGATAGAAGCATAATTGAATTCAAAGGTGAACTAAAAGGAACATCCAATTGCCCAGAATCATTGTTTCCTTTACAAATTGAAGTCTCATTGGTTGTCAAACCACAAACATGAAACTCTCCATCAACTAAGCTTGACATTGACAAATTCCCATAGAATCTCACTTGCAATTTCCCTTTGATCCCAACACCAAACTCTACTATTTTCCAACAAAATCCCACAAGAAAACCCACTTCAAGAAGTGATGCTACAAAATCAAAATGCCCCCAAGGTAAAGGAAATTCATACCCATTACCTCTCCAACACCAAATAATACCAGAGTTTACTTATCTAGCACAAACTTGAGCATCTCCAACTCTTAAATCAATCAGTTGGATGGATTTATTGTAATATATACATTTGGGTTGGAGGATTGAGTTTGTTAAGCAATGTCCCAACAAAGGAGGCTGAACCCACTGGACTTGAGGCCATAGAAGAAGCTCCGGTCATTGGAGATGGTTTGGAAGGAATAATTAGGCAGGACTGGAACATTTTGGCCATTTTGAAAGCATTGGATTCTTTGGGTAGGCTCGCCAACAATAATGCCGCAAACTATGGCTGTGCCATAGGTAACGGCAGTGGTGGATGCAAAGCTGACGCCGTTAACGGCGGCTAGGGACATCAGACAGAAGAATATGATCAAGATGGTGGTGAAGGTGAATGCCAGAGAGGAGGGTGAAATTGTCATTTGATAGTTGTGTGCTTCTTCTTCTTCATTGAGAGAGATAGAAATGGAAATGGTTCAAGGTTGAAGAAGAAGAAGAAGAAAGGAGTTGTTGATGCTTAAGAGAGATGATACCTATGTTGCTCGGGTACGAAACGTAGATACGACGATTTTTCAAAAAATACGGTACGGGTACGCCACGTGTATATATATATATATATATATATATATATATATATCAAATAGAATGAACAATGTTAATATTCTCAAGCATTAAAAAATATAAACCATTAATCCTTAGCAAATAAATAACAACTAACTAGTATTAAGTATTAACTCAAAATACAGATTATCAATCAAAATTCAAATCATAACACTATTAATTTCATCATTTCCATCACCACCATCACCAATGATTACAGATAAAGTGATAAGCTAGCAACTTCAAGACCATTAGCTCAAACAAATAGCTCCCAATTATCTCCAACAACATCCCAATTTTTTGTGTCTCCCATTAAATATTTGTCACTTTTCCTTGACAAAAGACGAAGATTTGTATGAACAAATACTAAACCCTTAGCTCTTTGAGCATTCATAAAGTTTCTCTTCATTGAATGGATAAAGGAGTATGTACTCCAATCTCTTTCACAGCAAGATGATGAACATGGTTGGCCAAGAAGCTTTAAAGCAAGTGCTTGGAGTAAAGGGGCAGCAGCCCCATAGTTATTCCACCAAACTTTTGGTTCCAATCTTCCTCTATCTTTAATGGATTGAGGGCAAGAAAAATCTCCAATGTTTCTAGAGAAATTAGAGAACTCATTATGCACCCTTGTTAAATGCTCATCACTTTGAAAGTACCTATTGAAAGACCTATTCCTCTCTTTAGATATTTCATCGTCCCGATGTGGAGCAACTCTGAATATATGGAGAAAAAAATTGAATCCATATATCTCAATGCTTAAATATAAAAATAAAAAAAAAAGTTTAAGAAATTAAATGAACATTGATTTAAAAGAAATGATATAGTCAACCTTATGCCACCAAACTTCATGCAAAAGAGTTCATCGCACATATCCAGCCTTTCCAACATCATCATCTTTATAAGTAGTCAATTGATCACTAATGACCATGTTCTGGAGATAATGCTTTATGAGCTTTAACCTTTTGAGCATCACAATGGTTGAAGCAAATCTTGTTTCAGCAATGGCTAGCAATTTCAAAGGCATAAATGCATTAAATATGGATAGCCTCTTTGAATGATTCATGATAAACTTCCTAATAAACATAGCATCCTCACTAACTTGAGTGATCCAATCACATAGATTATAAGCATTCTCATTTTTCTCTGTGTTTTTAGAAGCACAAATATTCTTCAACGCAAGATTTAATGTATGCACCACACAAGGGGTCCAAAATATGGATGAATATTTAGCTTAAATAATTAAACCAGCAGCCTTACAAACAAGGGCATTGTCAGTGATAATTTGCACCACATTGTTTAGGCCAACCTCCTGGACTACAGATCTCATCAATTAAGCAATATAATTTTTATCTTTATATTCTGTAGAACCATTAATAACTCTAAAAAACATAGGACCACCATCAGAAGCAACCATAAAATTAATTAGTGGCCTCCTTTGAACATCAATCCAACCATCACTCACTATACTTAACCGCTTCTCCTTCCAAGTCTCTTTAATTGGTAGCATTAATCTCTCAACATTTTCCCTCTCTCTTTGCAACAAAGTAGTTCTCAATGCATTATAACCAGGAGGCGTAAAACCAGAAATAATGTTATTTGCCCACATTTGAAATGCATTTATGTAATGAGGATTACGTGCAAGATTAAAAGATAAATTGTTGTAAGAAATCATAACGCAAGTGCACGTTATCGTTTCCAAGTAATAAAATAAGAGTGAGTTATCGTTCCCACAAGGACTAATGTTATCAACTACCGAAATTGGGTTAATCTCAATTTTATATAATCAACGAGTATGGAGAAATTGTAAGAATAAACTAATTTAAACTGAAAGTAAATAAAAACAGATAAAAATCAAGAATTAATCTAGAGATAAATATCTAGGGCACGAGTATAAGTGAACACGGCCTGAAGAATAGTGAACACGGCCGTGTCTGAGGCTATGTTTGAAGTCTAGAAAAGGTAACTTAAGTGACACGCCTAACAACCATAAGTGAATACGGCTGTGTTCGAGCTTCTGAAGGTGAAACACTTGAATTCAAAGTAGTATATATATGCACCTAAGAGGGGAAGTAAGGGAGCTCCATCTTTTGGACATCAAGAGGCAAATATCAGAGCCAGAGGTGGTAGCCCAACCTTAGAGGGTTAGAGAAGAGCAAGATAGAAGATCAAACCCTTGAAGAAATTCATGAGAATGAGTTTTTTTGATTCTATCTTGTCTTCTCTGTATTCTTTTGATTTAGATTTTATCAAGAACTAAATTGTAAAGGTTTAGATAAGATGAATCCTAGAACTACATCTGCATTCTTCTCCCTTTGGTTTAATGAGAATGTACCTTCCATTTCTTAGAATTGTCTATGATTATTATTTGTGTTAAGTTGACGTATCATGTCATTGATTTAACACCAGATTTTAGTTTATAGATTGAGAAATTGTAAATTGAACAAGATCACTTGTAGGCAATAGGATTTGCTTGGAATCAATAGAGATAGGATCACATAAGTCTTCTGATTTGAGTCAATGTACTAAAGGGAATTCATAGAACACGAGCTAATGCATTCTTTGGGGTTTTGATTAGGAAGAGATTTCAGTCAATCAACCTAGGAATAGATGTCATATTGCTTGAGAGAGAATAAGATATAATTCAGGAATTTTCATCAGTCTAAGTAAAGAATTGGTGATCATTGAGTTAAAGATAAAAGTGTAGTGTTTGTTCTAGGGGGATTCTTATCTAGACATGTCATTCTCAATTGATAAATCTATCAAATTCGTTGTTATTATTTTCTTGTCTTGTTTATATTAGTTTAGATTAAGTAGTTCTTCGATTAATCAACAATTATGATATTAGATAATAGAAAAATGATTACTACTAATAGCTATAGTTCCTCGTGGGAATGATATCCGTACTCGATTAAGCTATTCTACAAAATGATAGGTACACTTGCCTAGAGTGATTGTAGTATTGATTTAATTGAATACAATTCTAAAAGAAACATCAAAGGTATATCCCTATCCTACATGTAACATATGTTCTTAATCCCTATGATCTTTAATTACAAATTACCTCCCAGTCTCATTGTAATTGTCTAATTAACTAATTGGTGATCAAACAATTAGAAGCATGAAGATTTGAGAAGAAGAAGACAATTTAATAAAGGAGTTCTTGAATTAAAGAAATAGAAAATAACAAATCTTCCTAGCTAGGCTATATCATAGCCCTAGAAGGGAATTTAGTTCATAGCAAAAAGGAAGTACATGATAAAGTAAAATTCAGTCATAGTTGAAAGAGCAGAAGAATAAAACTTTGTGATGCCGATCGAATTAGCTCCCAAAATATTATCTTCAATCCTTGTTTTTGCTCTCCTTCTTGTCTCTGAAAGGTCCAGAATAGAATCCCTTTAGAATTCCTAAAAAGCCTTATTTATACCCCTTAACAAAAGCCCTAAAAAGACTAAGAATTAAAGCCACGCCTTAAGAAGTTTGGCACAGGCGCTGTGACTCTAATTTCCTAGGGCTACTGCCCTGGCACTATGTATAAAGTGCCAGATTTTTAGCAAATGGGCGTTGCGGCTCTAGTTTATAAGGGTTGCAGTGCTGCGTCTCAGATACTTGATGGCTAAAATGCAAGGTTTGAGCGTTGCAACCCTAATTTCTTAAGGCTGCGGCGCTTGGTCTCTAGAATGGAGGTTGGAAATCTATTCATGTGCGTTGCAGCTCTGTCTTTCCATGGCTGAGCTCTTGCTCATTGTCAAGTCCTTTAATTTCTATGCTCCAGGGGCTGCAGCCCTTACTCTCTGTCCTAATTTTTCCCAAATTTCCATTTCTTCACTTGAAAACAAGAAACTTGTGTTTTTCCATTTAAACCTACAATTTAACATAAATAACTCATTAGATGGAAATAAATCTCAATAAACAACCAAATAATTAAGTAAAAGATACCTAAACAGTGGATATAAAATCCACTCAACAAATACCCCAAAACTTAACATTTGCTAGTGCTCGAGCAAAGAAAATAGATTCCACTTAAGAGCTAACTAAAGAATTAACACTTTTCTTACTCACCATATAGGCCTCAAAGAATTTTAGTTAACCACACTCTTAGAACATTTTCAAGATGATATGCATGTGTCTATTTTCATCCCAAAGTTAATCTCGTCGCACTGGAATTCTGTGTGTGTGTGAGTATAGCCCTTGCTTACCCTACTTTCTGTACTTGAATCAAATTATGCAAACAAACTTCATAAACACATATTCTCCATTAGAATCTCATATGCTTGTTTTTCATGTCAATCTCCACTAATGTAGGCCAAACAACATAGAGGATCAAAAGTTCATTTAGTTGGCTTGTAATGTGCGGCTAGTTTAAGGGCAGGATAAGAGATACAATATGGCTAAATTCACTTATCACACTAATTTTACCTTCCCCACGCATAAACAGACTCCCGAACCTTCTCTGATTCATAGACCGATATTTTTTTATTATTATTTAATAAATAAAAAAAAAGGTTTTCCAATTGTTCCCCGCTTTCNCTGCTTTCTTAATATAATTGGTGGCGACTCCAGAGTTTTCATTTCAAAAACTTAAATCTCTTTTTATTTCGCCATCCACGTCGTAGCAACTTTCGGGTACGTTGTGACAGGATAAGAGATATAATATGGCTAAATTCACTTATCACACTAATTCAGTTTAGAGCAAATCTTAAGAGCAACCATTGGTTCTTTCTTTGACTTCTAACTCCCCAAAACTTATTTTCATCATTACTTTGATATCCACCAACAAATTTTTTTTTCTATTTTGAGTTACTATGTCCCAAAATTCGTGCTTTTAAGAAATTTCTTTTCTTTTCATTGCACATTTCATTTCTTTACAACAGGAATGTAGCTCTTTGATTTTGGTGGCAACATTGCATTGGCATTTTTCTTTTCCTTTTCTCCATTCATTCTTCCCACTATTTCTAGCTCTAGATGCTCTTTAACTGAATAAGCTCTAAATGAGAGGTACAGAAAAAAAAAAAAAAAAAAAAAAAAAAAAAAAAAAANCATCCAAAGGCTAAGGTTAATGTAGGTGACAAAGAAAAGGCTAATTTAAGCTCAAAGGGGTATGCTAGAGATCTAATCATCATTCAAAAGGTTGGCTAAAAAGGCCCAAACTAAACAAACATGACCTAAATCATATCCCTAACATTGTTGTTGATACCCAAATTTGCACTTATGGGTTTATTGGTTTTTTTATTCAAATGTCCCAGATATTACCAAAAAAATAAAAAGTAGAAAGAATAAATACAAATCAATTTGGTTATAGAGTATATTTTCTATTTTTTCAAAGTAAAAGATATTGTCCAAAAAATGATAAAAGAGATCAAAGTGCAGCAAAAACAATCTTTGGCATTTTCTGCTAGCCAGCTCCATTGCCACTGCAGGATGATACCACCCATTTGAAAACTGGTCATTCTTGCCTCATATGACTACACAACCTGCAAATGGGAGAAGTTTAGTTTAGCAACTAACTCCAACCCTTGACTATAAAAAGCTCCAAGCAGATACAGAGAAAAGACAGGAAGATACATAGAGAGAATTGAAACTCTGAAGCAAAATAGAGAGAAATTGGAGAGAAAGAGAGAAGCAATAGAGAAAATTCCAAAATTTGGGAAGCGCAGCAACACTCACTGAGTGAACCAAACAACAACATTCACATCAACGTTCAGTTCAGGTACCAATTTTATCCCATTTTTTTTTCTTTGTTAAATTTCCATTTTTTGTTGCACAACACACATCACACACGACATATTTTTGTCACATTTCACCTTCTTTTTTTTTAATAGAGGAACCAAAAATTTTATTCAAACAAAAATATCAAGACTGAAAGAGAAGTCAACCCATTCCCATTCTCTTCTTCTCAAGCAAGCAGAGAAGGAGAACTAATGTTTCAACTACCCAAAAATCAATTCCACCGAGCCCACCCCCAAATCCACCTTTTTTAGTAAAATAGAATGAAACCTAGAAATATTCTTAGGGCTTATGCATGAAATCAGAGGTAAAGCACAATAAAAACTCAGTTAGAAAGAAGGAAACCGAGTTATAGGGAGTGGCCGAGTTAGAGAGAGGGAGAGACCCATTTTCTAGAGAGAGAAGTCCCCTTTTAGAGAGAGAAACCGAATTAGACACTAGAAAGAGAGAGAATCAGTTTCCCTTTGCCAAATCAAGTCAACCCCGAACCCATCTTCTTCATTTTTAGAGAGAGACCCTTTTTGCTAGAGAGAGAAGCGAAACTTAGAGAGAGAGGCGGAGTTTCGAAGAGGAATCAAAGAAATTTTGAGAGAAAGAATGAAATGGAGGAAGAGATTCTTACTTGGGCACACTAGTTTGATGAGTTAGAACCGATTTTGTTGAACCCCAAAGCCAAGAGGTGAGGTCCTACGTTTTTCCCTTTGTTCCCTGTCTCTCCTCTCTATTCTTCTCGCATGTCTCTATTTGGTCTTGTTTCTAATTTCTTTCTTTTAAAGTTTATTTACCAAGTCTTCCTTTTAGTGTATGTGTGGGTCTTTTATTGTTAAAGGCATGAGAATTTTGTGTTAACCAAAATGGGTCATTTGTTTCTTTGTTTAGGCTCTTTTTTTATTTGATTTGGGTTTTATAGTGTTTTGGTTTGGGTTTGTTATTTATTTGGGTTGATGTGGTTCAAATTTCGTGGGCCTAGTAAAGCTTTTGTTTTATTTTTGCTTCTTTGTTTCTTTGTTGGCATATTAGTTTAGGCTGGACCTTTGATGACCTTTTGTTATATTTGTGTTTAATTTGGACCTTTGTTTTCTATATGGGCCGAAGTGGCCAATCCATGGGCTAGCTTCTCCTTCTTTTACTTTGATGGTGGGTTTAAGTCCTGATGGGCCATCTGCTATTTGTTTAGGCTTTGTTATTGTTGGATTGGGTTTATTTCTTTTGGGTTCATGTGAGCTGGTCCATTTCGTTTTGGGCTTATGTATTTATTTGATTAGGCCCATGAATTGGGCTAGTAGCCCAACTTGTTTTTTTTTTTATTATCTTATTAGCTTTTTGTTATAGTATTATTTAATTTGGGTTAGTCCATTTATGTGTTTCATTTCATTTCTTTATTTGTTGGATTAAAAGTTTGTCATTTTTTTTGGGCTAGGTTTCACTAATTTTGTCTTAGGGTTATAGTGTTCAATATTTTTTATTCATTTCTTTTCTTTTGGAACCCCTCTATTTAGGACTTATGTTTTGTTTTTAGGTTATTCTTATTTATTCATTTTTAGTTGTTCTTCATATATTCTTGTTTTCATTTTTATTTTATCCTAATCAGTGGCACTAATTTATTTCATCTTATTCACTTTACATGTTTCATACATTTCACATTATATTTAATCATTGTAAATAAAATTAAAATCTAACAACGGATTAATTTAGGAAATAATTGTGTTGACAATCTTTCCTAATGTTCCTGAGGTGAGAGATAAATTTCTTAGTTATGCCAGAGGTACTGGAGTGACCAATGAAATTCCCGATATTGCCTTGATTATATTAATTATCGTAATTTTTGACATTTTATGTTATATTTTTATCTCATTTTATGCTGGAATAAGATTACCAACGAGAGAATAATCAAAATTAGTCATAATGATGGCGACATTTTGACATTCTGGAGATAAAGGGATTTCTCTAGTTTTGCTAAAGGTGCTGGCAGGGCTTGAGGCTAACTCCTGATAAAAATATTTTCTATGCATAATTCTCCAAAAAAAAAAAAAATACATTCTTTATACATAATATCGTACTTTTATTTACCTAAAAATGTGGATTAAAAGTGCTGATGAGGGAATAATTGAGGATAGTTGTGCTGATAGTGACTCCTTAACATTCCAAAGGTGAGAAGTGTCCCTTTAGCCTTTCCAGATGTACTGGTGGACTAAAGAAAGAACTTTAATAAAAAAACACTTTGCCACAAATCTCAAACTCATTTTTCTAATATCCTTAATAAATTGCATTTCATACATTTTCTAGTTATTATTCAAATAATAAAAATGTTAAAACTTGCTTACGACATAATAGATTAGGAGAGGATTGTAATGACAATCACGAACTCTACCTAATAGTCTTGAGGCATACTTTCAAGTTTCGCCAAAAGGACTGGCAGGACCTAACAAAGCATTACTTTATCTTAAACACACTGTTAGGACCAATTTAATTCATTTTAAGAGATAACAAAAGATTAAATAGGTAACCGTTCTAAGAACGGACGTTGTAAGGTGCTAATACCTTCCCTACACGAAATCAACCCCCGAATCCAAACTCTAAAAACGTAGACCTTTCTTTTTTTAGTTGTCAAAGCGCACCATTTCATTTGTTTAAAAATGGAATAAAATAATTGGTGGTGACTCCATTCATTTGCATCATATCATATACGCTAACTTTTATTTTTCTTATGGGGGTTTTGCCGCTCCGCATCGCGCCCTAAAAGGGACGTTGCGACAATTGTACAGCCTAGGATTTCGCCTTGACTGACAATCAAGCAAGTTCTAGTGTTCGTGAGATTTTGAAATGGCTTAATTCACATAATCATCTTTAAGCAATGCATATTTCAAGCAAACAGGGTTATGTGCTTAGTGATTAAGTAAATTTCAATCAAACAAGAATTAACTCCGAAGTTTCTCAGACACATAAACATAGCATCTATCATTTTTCTAGAGCTGTAATCAAGAGAACTTTCAATTTTATCATAGGCCCAAGGTTTTTCAGATTTTTTTTTTGAAAAGATAAAACAATAAGCACCCTAAAGTCTACAGGCCAAAAATAAATAAAATCCCACACCCCCAAACTTAAGATAAAACATTGTCCCCAATGTTTAAATGACAAAAAGAAAGGTCGAGTGAGACTTCCTTGAATTAGTGGTGGGTCATGTGGTGTCATCGTCCGCCTGCAGAGTTGGGGTTTTAGGAGCATGTGGCATGGTGGGGACGGGCCCAGGGCTGAGTGTGCATTGGCTCATGAGTTGGTTGAGTGCTTGGGTTTGGAATTGCATGAAGTTGTCCACCATTGGGACCCAAACACACCTTTTGGGTGTTTTTTTATAAAAGATTTTGATGTGGAGGGTGTGGGCGCCGCGGCGCTATGAGGACCGTAGCTTTTGCTCTTGGTGAATTTGCACAATCTTAAAGTGCCCAGGTGTTGTGGCTCTTAATGTTGGGGGCTGCGGCACTGGTTCTCTAGCTTTTAAGGGTTGCGGCACTGATGTGTCTTTGTCCAAATTGAAAATTTGATCCCTTTAATCCTTGACAAAGATGATTGTACGTCCGAAACAACATTAGTAAGCAATTTTACTCCAAAAAGTGAAGTGGTACCTTGCAAGAAAAGAGACACCCATCATTGAAGCACACTAGCAATCTAAATCAAATTAACTAAACAAAACATAAGAAGGAATAAAATTAAAAGAATGTACTAAAAGCACTTGGGTTGCCTCCCAATTAGTGCTAAATTTATAGTCTTTAGCCGAACTATCTCTGAAATGACTTAACCAGGATCAAAACTAGTAGTGGAGGACAATTTTACTCCACTATTTCTTTGAGCTTTGGATTGTTGGTTAGTCTCTTTTAAGCTCCAAACTTTGTTTCCATCTCCAAAACAAGCATATTTTTTTAGATGCTCCAAAAGAATCTTTTGGAATGACGGCTTCTTCTTCTTCTTATTTTTCTTATGAGACTCTGTTATAGGCACCAGTCTAGCCATTGGCTTCTTGGGGATTTTATCATCTTGGACCTCTACATCAGGAGGCTTTTCCTTATTTACCATCCCCATGGTGCGAGCTTTAATATTATTGCTTCCATTTATAGTGTCAATTTTACAACAGACACTCAATTCTTCCAGATGCCTTATTTCTTTGAAAACCTTGAAGGACACTTGATCACCTTGCACTCTCAGAGTAAGTTGGCCCTTTTGCACATCAATAAGAGCTTTCCCAGTTGCTAAAAATGGACGACCAAGAATGAATGGGATTTCTTGGTCCTCCTCCATGTCAACCACAACGAAGTTCGTTGGGAAGATGAACTTGTCCACTTTCACCAATACATCCTCTAGGATTCCCCTTGGATACTTGATTGATCTATCCACCAATGTCAAGGAGATGGAGGTTGGCTTGACTTCTCTAATACCTAATTTCCTAAAAACAGAAAGAGGCATAAGGTTAATACTAGCACCAAGATCACAAAGTGCCTTACTGAAAGATACATTGCCAATAGAACAAGGAATATTGAAACTCCCTGGATCTGTTAATTTTGGTGGCAATTTCTTTTGTAAGATTGCACTGCACTCCTCAGTAAGTGCCACAGTCTCATAATCCTCTAGCTTTTTTTTTTATTGGAGAGAATCTCCTTCATAAATTTCACATAGCTAGGCATTTGCTCCAAAGCATCTGCAAATGGGATGTTGATGTGCAGCTTCTTGAGCACCTCCAAAAATTTTGAAAATTGATTATCCAGCTTTTTCTTCTTAAATCTCTGAGGGAATGGAAAAGGTGGAACATATGGTGGAGGATTTTCTGGGAATAACTTAGATGTCTTCTCCACAGATTTCATAAGTGGTTCCATTGGGTTGCCTTGTTTTGCCTCAGGCTCAACTGACTTAATTGGCACCCTCGTTGCAACTTCATATGGTTCATCTAAGGTCTTGCCATTACGAAGAGTAATAGCCATGACATGCTCTTTAGGATTCACCTCTGTATCGCTCGGCAAAGAACCATGTTGTCTGGTGCTAAGTATGCTAGATAATTGACCCACTTGTACTTTCAGGTTTTGAATTGAGACATCTATTCTTGCCATAAACTGACTGGTGTTTATTGTTAATTGGGCAAGAGCATCTTCCAAATAAACCTTAGCTGGTGGTGGTTGATCTTGCAATGGTGCCTGAGTAGAATTCTGATTGTTTCTCCAAGAAAAATTCTGGTGATTTCTCCATCCCGGATTGTATGTGTTGGAGTACAGGTTGTTCTGCCTACTTAGGTTCCCTACAAAGTGTGCTTCCTCTGACTGAGATGAAGAGAATGGATTGCCAACTTGGCAATTCGAGCTAGCATGAGGACTGCCACAATTATCACAATTCTCAGGAGGGGACTGAATGGCGTTGACATTCTGGATAGTTAACTGCTTACCTAGAGAATCAATTTTAGCAGATAAGGCGGTGAAAACAACAACCTCATGAACCCCAAGTACCTTTTGTGAAGTGGACCTCTCAGTTGGCCACTAATAGGTATTAGCAGCCATCTCCTCTAACAATTCCTTGGCATCCTCATATGTCTTGCTCATTAAGGACGCACCAGCAGCAGGGTCAACTAGTGTCTTAGTTGAACTCAGCAACCCATTGTAAAAGGTTTGTAGCTGCAACCAATCAGGAAGTCTGTGGTAGGGGCATCTTCGAAGTAACTCTTTGTACCTTTCCCATGCCTCCTGAAAGAACTCATTCTCCTGTTGATAAACTGTAGTGATGTGATTTCGCAGCCTGGCAATCTTAGTAGGTGGGAAGAACTTGGCTAGGAATTTTTGTGCCAAAATTTCCCAGGTGGTGATGGTCCCCATTGGCAGCGACTGTAGCCAAGACTTAGCTTTATCCTGTAGTGAGAATGGGGAAAGTCTTTGGCGAATAGCATCATTGTGCTTGAAAGTATCACATATCTCCAAGAACCCGGCGATGTGAGCATGAGGATCTTCGTTCACTAAGCCACTGAATTGGGTTGACTAGACCATATGAATTACCGCTGGTTTAATCTCAAAAGCATTGGCTTGGATAACTGGTCGCCTTATACCAGAGCAGGTATCTGTGATTGAAGGTAAGGCATAGTCACGGAGTGCTTTTGGAGGATTGTCTTCCACCATTGTGTCTGCAAAATTCTGGGGGACTCTCTTCTCGCCTTTCTATTCTTTCGACAGGTCTTCTCTATCTCATAATCAAATGGGATTAGGGAGCTACTTCCAGATTTTCTCATACACCAAGAAGAAACCTCTTACAAATATCAGAAAGTAAATCACTTAAATAAATCTATGAAAAATAAATGATTAGACTAAAATCAAGATTATTGAGTATCAATATTGATAGCAAATTAGTCCCTGGCAACGGCGCCAAAAGCTTCTTGTGAAAATCCTAAAACAAGTGTACGTTATCATTTCCAAGTAATAAGATAAGATAGAGTATTGTTCCCACGAGGACTAACGTATCAATTACCAAAATTTGGTTAACCTTAATTTTATCTAATCAATCAATATGTAGAGATTTTCAAGAAATAACTTAAAATAGAATGAAAACAAACTAAACCAGTAAAATAAATTAAACCAGCAAAATGATAGAATTATCAAGATAGAAGAACCTAGGGTTCCGATTTCACCATAATTACTTCCAGTTTTCATTCCTTATTCCATTAATTCCAATTTATCTTCCTAATTGCTAATCAAGATTCTTCTCCCAAGGTCTAGTGTAAATACCCCTAATTACTAACCCTGTATATTACTATACGAGTTACAATAATTATGAATTCATTAGGATTGGTGGATCTTCTTAACTGATTACATGAGCCATGGAGGTATATTCCTATCCTCCATGCAACCCATGGTATTTACCCCAACAAACTTGACACACAATTATCCTTCATTGTGATTACCTGATCATCTAATTATTGGCCAGACAATCAGAAATATTAAGAGAATGGATAAACACTCAAATTGAAAAGATAAATCATAGAATTACTTTCATAAGAAACTACAACTGGTCCTAATTAGGCTACATCATAGCCCTAGATAAAAAATTTAGTTCATAATAGAAGAAGAGAACATGAACAAGGAGAATCTAAACATGGTTCAAGAGCAGAAGAAGAAAAACTCTGGTATGGAGATCGATTCAGTGACCACATCACTGAGATGGCGGACAGGGAGAAGTTTGGCAGAGAGAAGCGCGAATATTTTATTACCTCTTGGCTCCTAGTACTTCATTTTTCAATATTCTTTACGCCTTCTATCATTAGCTAGCAATAGGTAAGATGTGGGCATGTTCATTGGTTCGTTTGGTGATGTGTGTGGCTATAAACATGCTAGGATGGGAAATAGATAAGCTGCTGGCCAATACCACTGTGAGTATGAGATTCTAAAATGTAAAAGCTAATATTACATTTATAAAATACATGGTTTAACTTATCTCTGAACAATTACATAAAGAAAAAGTAAGTATGACCTAAAACATTTTTTTTTTTTGGTACTTCGCCTACAACACAGAACCTACAAGCCCTGAGGTTGACCTCAATACCACTTGGCCACAAGACTTGAAACATTATTTGATGATGCATAAATTGAAGAGTACATTAGATTTTAACATAGATCAGGCTTCCTCAAACAACCGCTAAACACAAACTAGGAAATAGGACAGATATGCATTGACTGGAGTAATTTGGAGTCAATCTAGAAACACCTACCTACACTTCAAGGAAGGAACACATCCATCTATGTCCAAGATAAGTTTGCTCTATGTTTCAGGTCATACTTATTTTCTCTTTAAGTAATTGTGTTAAACAATGTATTTTATATAATGTTTCTGATTGTCAAACTTATTATAAAGGAAAAAGAATGGTGTACATGATACTGAATTTGGCATGAACAAGGCATTCCTCTGAAAAGTCTAAGCTCTACAGTTGTTTAACGGGTGCATGTTTGAGGTTCCATTTGACTGGAGTGTTAGATACGTTGGACGTATTCCTTCCTTCATTCTTGGAAGAGTAATCAGTGCTTCATGTATTAAATATTAGAGAAGTGATTATAAAATGTGCTATGTTAATTTGTCCACATATTATATTAAATAACTGGACCCCAAACTACTTCAGTCAATGGAGGCCAGCTGACTATTAAATAACTGGACCCCTAATTGCAATGCATACTATTCGTAAGAGTGTGAAAGAAAAGGACTCCCCCTAACAAGTGGAGAATCGTAGTCCATAGACATACTGAACGATAAGCAAGTAGCAGATCCATTACGAGTAGAATCTCATACTCAGTAGTATTGGCAAGAAGCTAATCTATTTCCTAGCATGTTTATAGCCACACACATCACCATACGAACCAATGAACATGCCGACAAGTCTATCCTAATGGAATTAATGTTAAACCACAGAAAATAAGCTAAACATTAGAGAGAGAATTAACATATATTAGAGAAAAATGTCTGAGCTTTTACATTTGACTATTGCTAGCATATGATAGAACGAGTAAAGAATATATATAGAAAAACTGAAGTACTAGGAGCCGGGAGGTAATAAAATAACCACGAGCATATGAGGTCTAAATCTACACTTTCTACAAGACATCTTTAGTTAAACAAATAATTAACTAGATTTACTTAAAATTTTCTTTTAGTTAATGACGGGACAGGGGTTTTTGAACTGCTGATCACCTGGAAACTATTTAGACCCCTCACTACAAGACTACACCTAGTGCCTTACACTTATTTAAACTTCAATTCATAGCTTCACAAGATATACAATAAAACATTATCAAAAGACAAAATAATTGGTCCAAGAAATCTCCTATGAGATTAACACCTGGAAGAATCTAAATATAATCATGCTCACCTAAATTTTAATTGGACCCACTTAAAATAAATTTTAAGCAGTGATACATCTACACTATCTTTTTTACACATTTATTATATCTATATAGGCCTGGCAGCCCCCTCCTAGTGGTGTTTATAAAGTTAATTTTGATGCTACAGCTTTTGCGGAGTTGGGAAAGGGTAGTATGGGGCTTGTGGTTCATAATGAGATGCGGAATGCTTTTCAGCTGCTTCTAAACCATGTCCATTATATTTCTCTACAAGTCTAATGAAGGCTTGGGCACTTCGTCGGACTTTGTTGCTGGTTCGGGATATGCAGTTTATAGATATTGTGGTGGAAGGTGATTGTCAATTTATTTAGAACAGAACTATTCAAGGCACTTAAGACTGCTTTGAACTTGGTGTCATTCTATGATGATATTAGAGTGGTTTTATTTTCTTTTGAGTCTTTTTCTTTTTGTTAAGTTTTATTAAGTGGAGATGTATCACTGCTTGAAAGTTTTATTAAGTGGGTCTAACTAAAATTTAGGTGAGCATGATTATATTTAGATTCTTTCATGTGTTAACCTTATGAGATATTGCTGTGACTAATTATGTTGTGTTGTGATACTGTTTATTTTTTTTGTTTTTGAAGTACATCTTGATGTTTTGAATTAGAGTTTAAATAAATATAAGTCATTAGATGTGGTCTTGTGGTGAGGAGTTTGAATAGTTTGTAGGTCATATAACTAAAAAGAGTTTAAGTAAGTTTAGTTAATTATTTGTTTAATGGTGTACTAAACTGAAACTAATAATGTCTACCAACGAGTGTTAGTTTAGCTAGTAAGAATATAATTACTTTGCTCGTAATGTCTAGGTACAAATATATACTATCCTCAAGTAGACATTGGATTTCTCTTTCTATGTTAGGCCTCCTTCCCAGAAGTTTTTGTGCTTCTATGTTGAACCCAAATAAATTTAGTCCATGTATCTCAGCTAGCGAATCAAACACTTTCCTCAAATGAAGAGATTGGATTTCTCTTTCTGAGTCTCACACATCACATACATTTCTAAATAGTGAGTCAAAGAAAGGGACTCCGAGCAAGTGGAGAATTGTAGACAAACTGAAGAGGAAGGAAAAGCAGATCAACATTGCAATTGATTGGGTTGGTGGGGCGGAAATCTCTTTATCAAAGAACATCATAGGCTCATACTCATAGTGGATGACTTAGACATTCTATAGAGTCTCCTTGTCCAGACTTCACAATCCTTCATTAACGGCATTGCTCCAAAAAGTCTGAACACTGATCATGCCAATGAGCCCATACTAATGGAATTTGTGTTGAGCGTGTGTTTGATAGAGAATAGAGAAGGAAGAAAATAAGCTAAAAAATAGAGAAAATTGTTTAACTTTATGCGTCTTTCTGCTTGATTTGTTGAGCGTGTGTTTGATAGAGAATAGAGAAGGAAGAAAATAAGCAAAAAAATAGAGAAAATTGTTTAACTTTATGCGTCTTTCTGCTTGATAATAATTGAAAGGGTGAAACATATACATGAAAGAAAATTGCACTGTTATAAACAAGGAAATGATAGTTGTAGAGACCAAAATGGGTGCTTAGTTACTGTGAGGAACCTCCAAGGTTTTATTTATTTGAGAGGATCCAAATAACCAAATTCAGTTTAGTTATCTCAGTAAAATTATAGTTATTCTGCCAATGAACAAATTAAAGCTGGTTGAATGTATCAAATCATTTTCTCAAAGAATTCACTAGTGATGGCATGTGATTTCTCTTAATTTTTTTTACAATTGGCTATGGAATTATCAAAATTATAAACTTTTTATTTACAATTATTTTTTAAAATCAATACATTAACTTGCTATTTTGTGTGTAATGTTAATAATTTTATGAAATTTCTTTATAAGATTTACACTACAGTCCGTACTTCTCTTTCTGCGAGAGTTTAAAATTTAAGGATGAGAAATAAAACCACACAAATAAGCCAAATTAAATGAGTGGTTAAGAAAAAATAAGTTTTTAATTGAGTCTAATTCAAATATTAAAGTTTAATGTATTACCATCTCCGATAGTACTATTTAATGGACTTTAAGTATCCNTGTGTGTAATGTTAATAATTTTATGAAATTTCTTTATAAGATTTACACTACAGTCCGTACTTCTCTTTCTGCGAGAGTTTAAAATTTAAGGATGAGAAATAAAACCACACAAATAAGCCAAATTAAATGAGTGGTTAAGAAAAAATAAGTTTTTAATTGAGTCTAATTCAAATATTAAAGTTTAATGTATTACCATCTCCGATAGTACTATTTAATAGACTTTAAGTATCCACAAGTCAAGTGTAGAGATAAATTCCTTGAAGTTTACATGTTTCTAAAGAGACCCAAATTTACTCTAGTCAATGCAAGTTGGTGACCTCAAATAGAAACTGGATTTCTCTTTCTATCATAGTCTCAAGCAATGCATACTTTCCTCAAGAATGTTACTGAAATATTCTCACCGAGCAAGTGGAGAATTATAGACAAACTGAAAGATGAAGCAAGACCAAAAAACAAACAAAAACTAAAAACTAAAAGAAAAAAGTAGATTTTAACTTGCCTCTCTCTGCTCCATGTATATTTACCTCTTATTTTCTTTGTTGGCCCCTCGTCCATTTGATAGATAGAGCATTTTAACTTATGGACAGTGCATATTATATATTACATATCTGTGCTATTTCCTAATTTGTGTTTAGCGGTGGTTTGAGGTAGTTTGCTTTATGTTATAATCTAGTGTACTCTTTAACTTTTGCATCATCAAACAATCTTTCAGGGCATACTTATTTTTTCAATATGTAACTGTTTAGAGATATGCTAAAATATATATTTTATATTTTTTCTTCACGTACATTTAGACAGAGATAGACGGATACATTCCTTCCATGAAGTGTAGGTAGGTGTTTCTAGATGGACTCAAAAATTACTCCAGTCAACGCAGGCCAGTTGAAGGTGTCAAATATATACTAGCCTCAAATAAACACTGATTTCTCTTGCTATGTTCTATGTTGGGCCTCTTTTCCTGAAGTGTTTGTGCTTCTATGTTGAACCTAAATAACTCTACTCCATGTATCTCAGCTGAGTGTATCAGACACTTTCCTCAAATGAAGAGATTGAATTTCTCTTTCTCTCAAATCTCACACAATCATATGTTAATTACTTAATATTTATAGTTTATTTCTTACCCTCACTAGTTAAAATTTTTGGATCTGACACTGAGAGAAAGAAAGGGACTTCTACCTACCGAGCAAGCGGAGAATTGTAGACAAACTGCGAAGCAGGAAGGAAAAGCAGATCAAGATTGCAATTGATTGGGTTGGCGGGGTGGAAATGTCTTTATCAAAGAACCTCAGGCTCATACTCATAGTGGATGACTTAGACATTCTATAGAGTCTCCTTGTCAAGACTTCACAACCCATCATTCACGGCATTGCTCCAAAAAGTCTGAACTCTGTTCATGCCAACGAGTCCATACTGATGGAATTTGTGTTGAGCGTGTTTTTGATAGAGATTAGAGAAGGAAGAAATAAGATAAAGAATAGAGATAATTGTTTATTTTTGTACGTCTTAATGTTTGATAATAATTGAAAGAGTAAAACATATACACGAAAGAAAATGGCATGGTTATAAACATGGAAAAGATAGTCATAGAGACCAAATGGGTGCTTATTTACTGTAAGGAACCTCCAAGATTTTATTTATTTGAGAGGATCCAAATAACCAAATTCATTTTAGTGATCTCGTTAAAATTATGGTTATCATGCTAATGATCAAATGATTTTCTCAAGACGATTTCTAGTGATAACTTGTGATTTCTCTTAATCTTTCTACAATTGTCTATAGAATTATTAAAATTATAGAATTTTTATTTTCAAATTATTCTTTAATATATCAATGTATTAACTTAATATTTTAATTTATTTATAGTTTGTTTTGTGTGTAATGTTAATATTCTATGAAATTTCTTAATAAGATTTACACTACATGCATACTTTTCTTTCTGCAAGAGTTTGAAAATTAAGGATGAGATGCTAGACACATTGTTATTTTACTCATCAGACCACACAAAAATGAGCCAAATTAAATGAGTTGTTAAGAAGAAAAAACTTTTAATTGAGTCTAATTAAAAAAATTTCTTAAAAGTTTTTTTTTTAGATGTGAGTCTAATTCAAATTTTAAAGTTTAATGAATTACCAATTCCGAGTGTACTATTTGATATTTACAAGTTTAATGAATGAAGGGTTGTGAAGTCTGGACAAGGATACCCTATAGAATGTCTGAGTCATCCACTATGAGTAGGAGTTTCTTTGATAAAGACATTTCCACCCCACCAATTCAATCAATTGCAAACTTGATCTGCTTTTCCTTCCTCCTTTTCAGTTTTTCTACAATTCTCCACTTGCTCGGAGTCCCTTCTTTGACACACTATTAAATAATGTATGCGATGTGTGAGACTTAGAGAAAGAGAAATCCAATCTCTTCATTTGGGGAAAGTATTTGATTCGCTCAGCTGACATACATGGACTAAATTTATTTGGGTTCAACATAGAAACACAAACACTTTAGGAAAGAAGGCCCAACATAGAACATAGAAAGAGCAATCCAATGTCTATTTGAGGGTAGTATATATTTGACACCTCCAACTTACCTGCATTGACTGGAATAATTTGGAGTCCATCTATAAACACCTACCTACACATCAAGGAAGGAACACATTCTTCTATCTCTGTCCAAATGTACCTCTCTATCTAACAATTGAACTTGTGGATATAACTTAAGAGTCTTACAAACTTCTACATAGTACTATCAGAAATAATAAATGACTTAAACATTAATATTCGACCTTTGTTAAATACTTTCTACACATATTTTTGATATCCTCAACAGTCTTTTGTTCAGGAGTTTGGCTTCAATGGTAGAAGAGGAGCTAGGGATTTTTGTAACAGCAAACAGCTCTGAGGGCTTAGGTTTTTGAAAAGCAGCAATATATAGTCCCAATGAAGTGGAGTTTTATCATCAAGGCTGTTTCGATCAAGCAAATGGACTGTTTGGATCATCGTTTAGAAATGCTGATTTTTCAGCCAGTTACAAAAATTTAGTTTTGTTTTATCAATTGTTTTTTCTTAACTCGGAGGTTATGTAGACAGAAAACGGGCCTTAGTAGTTCAGGCGTAAACCAATTCTTTTAACTTTTTTTTTTTGTTGATTTAGGGTTTGCTTGAGCCCAAAACCGTTAGTATTAGGACTATGGTGTAGGCAGGCTGTAGCAGAGCAATCCATGAATAAAAGAAATAAAGTAATTATAGATACACGCAGATAAAGAGAAAACGAAAATTTTCCATGATCATGATGTATTTCTTTTAGCAAAGAATGAACTTAATGAAAAATAGAAAAGATGCCTACATTAGCAAAATTGAAGAATATAATGTTATATCAATGATACATCTACATTTTAATTTCATCAGAAAAGATGCCTAACAAGCAACCCTTTTCTCTTAGAATAAAGTATTCACCAATTATCTAAATACTGGATAAGTCACTAAGGAATTCAACCTTGGCCGATTTGAACTTTTAAAAATACTTTTTTTTTTTCTTGCATTATATATGGTAAGTATATATGTACAATTTTTTTGACGGAATATTAAAATAGTTTATTTGATGATCAAATAAATAAATTTGCTATTTCGGTTACAAAGAAGTGCAATGCAGGGCAAAAAGGAAAAGTGAGTATTGAAAGCATTTTTTAGTATTAAATTATATATAATAAAATAATAATTAGTTTTTATATATAATTATTCACATAATAGAACAACTGAAGCTTTGGCATAGTTCTTGTAGAAAGGGAACCAGGTTCAAATCTCTTGGCTTGGACGTTCTTAAATACTCATCAAAATCTAATTGGTTCACATGAAAATTTGCTAGTTCAGACTGATATCAATGAATTCCTCAAATATTTTCATTCCTCCGATTTCAGGTTTTGCCATTTGGATTTTCTGAGTTCTTTTTCTGGTGTTGCTCTCTGCCTGTGTCAAGAATTCCTTTAATCATTCCCAATTTTTTTTTTTTTCATTTATTAGAAATTAAAGTGGATACTGGCCTGAAAATTTATGGGTAACTTGCATATATATATATATATATATATATATATATATATATATATATATTAGTTTCATAGAACTGATATCTGATTCCTTTATGATATAGAAGAAAATAATGAGTTCCCAAAGTGCCAAAGAAGATTGCCTAGGATGGGCAGCAAGAGATCCATCTGGGGTTCTATCACCTTACAAATTCAGTCTCAGGCATGTATATCTTATCAGTTATTTCACTTTGTAGAATGGATGTAACTCTTTTTATGTTTTCTCCAAATTCCTGAATTTTAGTTTTAGTAGCACTTTCTTTTCATGATAATTTTTTTCTTTTGCCAATTGTTCAGCTGGTAAAATCTAAATTCGGATAGTTCCAATAAAGCTTTTTTTTTGAGCTAAATATCTTACTTATCGTTGAATTACTTTTCAAATGTCACTTTAGTCCTTAATTTATTTTAGATGTCATTTTAGTCTTTAAATTATTACTCCATGTGCTAAATCAATCATTTAAGTTATGCTTTTAGTACTTACAGAGAACTAGTTTGACGAGATGAATGATTATTTTAGAACTAAATTGATATAAAAAATAATTCAGAAACCAAAAAGAACAAAAAACAGTTTTGTATAGTAGTGTACAAAAGGTTTGTGGAAATATCATTTCTCTGGTTGTATCACAATTTTATCACACTTGATTCAGCTGAAGTGTTTAGAATTTTGATTTTTGATCACATGATAATGATTATTTTTTAAGGCTCTTGGGAATGATGATCTGTATGTAAAATTTACTAACTGTGGAATTTGCTATGCTGATGTCATTTGGGCAAGGAATAAACATAAGGACTCAAAGTGATGCGATCCAAGGTAGCAAATGGGGATCAAGGAAGCCTCCACACATTGTTGCAGCTCTAGGCATCGTTACGCCCGAAACCCAGTGTCGCAACACCCCGCCAGCGCCCAATGCCAGGAAGCCAGCGCCCAACGCTAGGAAGTCAGAAACCAGCATCATGCAAGAACATGGCCATGTCTTATGGAACACGGGCCATGTCACTGAGGAACACGGCCATGTTGAGGCCGTGTCATGGAGACAACCATTCTGGAAGATCAACACGGGCATAATGAAGGTCGAACACAGCCGTGTTTGTGGCCGTGTCATGTGTACAAGCATCTATGTGCTTTATGCTGATTTGGATCATTTTGTAATTAAATGCCTTGCTGAATACATTCTCCAGTGCCTATTTCTGTCTAAGCTAACTAGGGCTTAAGTTAGTTAGTTTTAAGGCTTGTTTAATTAGGGGTTGAGGATTTGGGTCATGTTTGGGTTGGATATCCACCCAACACACAAAACTGCCCCATATCACACTATTAAAAGGAGCTGAAGCCTTTGTCTTCAGCAACCAATTAATCAACAATTGACATTTATCAAATTGAGAGTTTATCTTCTCTTTTCTCTCTATGGAGAGCTTGGAACCAGCTAGGTTGAATCTAGCTTGGTTGCCTGAATCTTATCACTCCCTTTCCTTTCCTTGAATCTAGAGTGTGGCAATTCCTTCATTCTTCATCATTGAACACGTTGGTTCTTGATTTATCATAGTGTTTGGGAGGTTTAGCTTATAAGCTGAGTTGCCCATCCCTTGATTTCAAGGGTCTTCACCTTAATTCCACTCATCTTTATCTTATTGTTTTGAATTCCTACTAATCTATTTGGGATCCTTGGTCTTACATGGTGTTAAGTTGATTGGATTATCCTAAGTCTCTAGGAAATCGCATCACAAAGTATCATGTGGTGTCTGGTTACGTGGGCTGATTTTGAAGTATGGCTATGACGAATTCAGATAGAGCAAAGTCAAGGTCAGCCAAATTGACACCTACACTGATAAAGAAACTGAAGCTGATCCTTTAAACATTAATGACCTTGTGGAAGATTATCTCTTTAAGTTACCTCAAAGATTAATACCAGTATAGGATTACAACTATTTAACATTCCGTAGCAGAAAACTTAACATGCAAAGTGAAAAATAAATGCAACTTTCAGAACTTGCCTTTTTCCTTGGTCTTGATTTTGAAGATGTATCTGTAGGAGCTGATACCTGCAAACATAGGAAAACAGAGTTTGCCCTTGCAGCTGTCAAATGAAATTAATAAAGCAAAGACAATGGGCAATCCATAACTGCCAAATGAAGAGAAATATAAAGTAATAATATTTTATTAAATTGATAATTATCTTGGTTTTGGTCCACGNGTACTTACAGAGAACTAGTTTGACGAGATGAATGATTATTTTAGAACTAAATTGATATAAAAAATAATTCAGAAACCAAAAAGAACAAAAAACAGTTTTGTATAGTAGTGTACAAAAGGTTTGTGGAAATATCATTCCTCTGGTTGTATCACAATTTTATCACACTTGATTCAGCTGAAGTGTTTAGAATTTTTATTTTTGATCACATGATAATGATTATTTTTTAAGGCTCTTGGGAATGATGATATGTATGTAAAATTTACTAACTGTGGAATTTGCTATGCTGATGTCATTTGGGCAAGGAATAAACATAAGGACTCAAAGTGATGCGATCCAAGGTAGCAAATGGGGATCAAGGAAGCCTCCACACATTGTTGCAGCTCTAGGCATCGTTACGCCCGAAACCCAGTGTCGCAACACCCCACCAGCACCCAGCGCCAGGAAGCCAGCGCCCAGCACTAGGAAGTCAGAAACCAACATCATGCAAGAACATGGCCGTGTCTTATGGAACACGGGCCGTGTCACTGAGGAACACGGCCATGTTGAGGCCGTGTCATGGAGACAACCATTCTGGAAGATCAACACGGGCATAATGAAGGTTGAACACGGCTGTGTTTGTGGCCATGTCGTGTGTACAAGCATCTACGCGCTTTATGCTGATTTGGATCATTTTGTAATTAAATGCCTTGCTGAATACATTCTCCAGTGCCTATTTTCTGTCTAAACTAACTAGGGCTTAAGTTAGTTAGTTTTAAGGATTGTTTAATTAGGGATTGGGGATTTGGGTCATGTTTGGGTTGGATATCCACCCAACACACAAAACTGCCCCATATCACACTATTAAAAGGAGCTGAAGCCTTTGTCTTCAGCAACCAATTAATCAACAATTGACATTTATCAAATTGAGAGTTTATCTTCTCTTTTCTCTCTATGGAGAGCTTGGAACCAGCTAGGTTGAATCTAGCTTGGTTGCCTGAATCTTATCACTCCCTTTCCTTTCCTTGAATCTGGAGTGTGGCGATTCCTTCATTCTTCATCATTGAACACGTTGGTTCTTGATTTATCATAGTGTTTGGGAGGTTTAGCTTATAAACTGAGTTGCCCATCCCTTGATTTCAAGGGTCTTCACCTTAATTCCACTCATCTTTATCTTGTTTGTTTTGAATTCCTGCTAATCTATTTGGGATCCTTGGTCTTACATGGTGTTAAGTTGATTGGATTATCCTAAGTCTCTAGGAAATCGCATCACAAAGTATCATGTGGTGCCTGGGTACGTGGGCTGATTTTGAAGTATGGCTATGACAAATTCAGAAATAATTTAATGGGGGGAAACTATAAAAATAGGAAACTCTCAAACATTTCTCTTAGGAATTTGGTAAAAAATTTGAAACATGGGAGAGTACCCCTGGCCCCTTGTGGATCCGTACTGCTGGTGATTGTATTTACTCATATTAATCTATCTGTCGTTTCTTGAATATGAGACATGAGATTGCTGGGATTGTGGAAAAGGTTGGTTCCAATGTCCAGCGTTTCAATGTTGGCGACCATGTTGGAGTGGGGACTCGTGTCAACTCATGCAGGAATTGCGACTACTGTAATAATGGAGTAGGAAATCTTTGTGCTAAGGGATCTGTTTATGCTTTTAATGGTGTTGATGTTGATGGTGCAGTTACAAAGGGTAACTCATTGGATGCTAATTATGTATGAACTATTATGGATTTTGTTCTATTCTTGCTTCAATTTACCGTATGCTTTATGGATATTTGAGGATGTTGTGAAAATACTTATTTGAATTCATGTCAATTAATTGCCCTCCTTGATAGAGGATATTGTGGCAGTCTAGGAAGCGCAGACATCGAGATGGGACACAACACAAAATGCCATGTCCGAGCCGTGTCATCAGTGGTCAAAGCGTATCCATGTCTATATTGTGTCTGAGTCTCCAAGCTTCTTAGGTGCCAGTTGTATCATATTTAGTCTTGGATCTACAGGTATTGCTTCATGATACCGAAAGACTACCCATTGGCTTCAGCAGCTCCCTTGCTTTTTACTGGAATCACTGTTTATGCTCCCATGACGCGCCACAAGATGAATCAACCTGGAAAGTTCCTTGGAGTGATTGGCCTTGGTGGCCTCGGTCATATGGCAGTGAAATTTGTGAAGGTTTTTGGGTTGAGTGTAACAGTTATCAGCATCATAATATCAAAGAAAGAGGAGGCCTTTGATGCTTACATGTCACTATTGAAGACATTTGATGTTCTAGTCCTAGTAGGGTTTCCAAGTGAAGTCAAATTCAGTCCTGCAAGCCTAAATATTGGTATATTACCCTCTAAAATATAAAAAGTTGGTAGGAATTAACCAACAGTTTCATTCTTGTCATATTTTAACCTAAATAGTAGTTAAAACTCAGAAGCAGATGAATTAATGCATAAACTCTTTGACAGGTGCGAAAACCGTCTCTGGAAGTGTTACAGGTGGTTCAAAGCAGATAGAGGAGATGATTGGCTTTTGTGCCACAAGCAAAATTTACCTAAATATAGAAGTGGTTCCAGTCCAGTATGCAATTGAAGCACTTGAGAGGCTAATAAACAGAGATGTGAAGTATCGGTTTGTGATAGATATTGAAAACTCCCTAAAAGAATAGTAGAAGAAATAAAGATTTTCTTTCTTTAGCTAGAAATGGTTAATCTTCAGCTTGCCACATATATATTGGAGCAAATAATGAACCTCATTAGGTCAGATGTAATAGCTGCCAATATTTTCCAATTGGATTTTTTGTTTCTCTCTGTATGTTTATCTGAGCAAGGAGTAGCCTGGAATCAAAATAGACTTTATCTGCCTTTTGTGTTATAGTGAAGACATTTCTTTTATGTGATGTGGAAGTGAGTATATATCTAGATTTTGAAGTTTGATCTTGCTTGGCAAAAGTGATTTTGGGACTTTATATGTAATAGAGAAAGGCAATAAAATCAATATTTGTATGTTACTTCAATTTGCCAAGTTTTCTTCCTTTTGTTCTCCTATTTTTATCTACTTAATTATTTTAGAAAGTTTGAAAATTCAAGGCTTAAATACATTTTATGTCTCTATAATTTAACTAAAAGTAGAATTTGGTCCTCTCACTTTCCAATTTCAATAACTAAGTATTCTTAGTTTTCAAAGTGAAGGAATCAAATTCAATTTATCAATCGGGTTATCAGATTTGATGATATGGTCAACATTTTAAGTCTCTATATATGTATCTATTTTCTCTCTTGCTCACCTTGTAAGAGTTTTTGTTCGACCTTGAGCATGAAGCTTTATTTTTAAAATAATAAAATATATATTTTCCTTTTATTTTCTTTTCTGGTGCTATTTTACTCTGGTTTCAACTTGGGGGACATCTATTTTTGAAGAAGAAAATTAGTAAACAGATATTCCCAGTTTCATTTTAACTTTCATCTCTACACTCTTTTATATTCGTTGTGAGTAACTAAACTCTATAGATCCAAAAGGAAACAATTGATAACTTTCAGATAACGTTTTATACCACAATTCTTCAAGTTTTCAAGTTAGACACAACACTTGAGCCATGAGATGATTGAGTTATTTTCCCATAGTTTTTTTTTTTTTTTTTTTTTTTTTTTTTTTTTTTTTNTTTTTTTTTTTTTTTTTCCATTTTTTCTCTACAAAAGATGTCATCTGAAACTACGTCTGTGGAAAAAAATTGTTATAACAAACAACAATCTCAAATAACAGAATTTACTTTCCTCGGAATACTCTGCACTGTAATTGGGGCTAATAGTTACAAAGTATACTACCATGTTTGGAGATCTGGAAAATTAGTGCAGATCGAAATGCCTCTATATGCTAGAAGAACTGCAGTGGATATAACCAAAAAATGAAGGTGAGCTTGGCAAACTGTGGGCTATATTGGCTAGAATTTTCTTAGCTTTTCTTTTACCAAACAACAATTCTTCTTGGTTTGCCTTGCAATTCAAGCTGACATCAGTAAAAGCCAACTAAATAGACGATGTTGATTTTAGTCATTTTTATGTGGTTAATTTTCAAATCTATTGACCAAAATCAGGAAGAAGGATTTGGGGTAGGTATCATTTGAAGTCCAATTAATTCAACCACAAATTTTTAGAAAATCACTTCTTTTATAATATTATAATTGATAGATAGGTGAATTTGATTTTAGTTTTCTATATGTTATTACTTTAATAAAATGTTTGGGACATGTATCACAAGTCCGTGGACCAAAACCAAGATAATTATCAATTTAATAAAATATTAATACTTTAATATTGCCAAACGTTAAAATTTAAAGTGGGGTTTGAAAATTACTTTTTCTTTTTCGAAAGTTAACTTTTCAATAATAGTTTTATAAAATTTAGAAATCAGAAACATAGTCCAAAATGATTCTAATACACTCAGGAGACCTCCATGGAGGGAAAAAAAAAAAGAACTCAACAGACTCTCAAATGGACGCAAAAGTAAGACTTATATTTCCAAAAGCCACTCCTATTTTTTCAGGAGACATATGGCTTCTCTTTCTTAATGATCTTATTTGGTTGACAACATTATGTTAAATATAAAATCATTCATGGGTCTTCACCTAACAACTTAAGTTTTTGAGTTGAATTCGACCTTGACACGTTGCAAGTGGGATTTCATCTTCATCAATATCACTCATTTCATAGATCTTGGAGTGCTAGGCACAAGATGAATGTTGAATTATCTAGGTCTTCAAGGTTGATCAACTTCAAGGCCATTCCCAAACTATAACAAAATGATAAATGAGTTATATAAACACATATAATAATTGGAAAAAACAGAATAAGGCAAATAATATTCAGATTGGCAACTCATGTCTGTGCTAATTGCCATCAAAATGAAACAACAAATAACGGCACTACTAATTTGAGAAGGAATGCCACATATTTGCTGATTACATTGGTGTGGTTCCTTTTGTATATCATCATTTGTCCTTTCTAGTGCTCCTGATTATGTTTATTGGATATCTAGCTATGCCATTAAGAAGAAGGACGAGATCAAGAGAGTTGCCATGGCAAACTCTTAAGGAATGCAAAGTGGTGCAAGGATAAGGTACTAGAGGTTTGGGGGGGGNCAATTCAATAACTCTTCAGAATATCATGCTTTAACCAATAGAAACATACAGAGATATCATAGATGCAAATACGAGCAAAATTAAAGAGGCTAAGAAGAAGAGATTTGGCACAGATTTTTATAGTGGTTCGGCAAAATCGTCTACATCCACTTCTCTCAATTTCTTGAGGTTCCACTAAAATCTGAGTTTAGTTGTCCAAGTTTTACATCAATGGTTTCCTTCAAGCTCACCAAGAACTTATCCTTTCCAACAAAGATGCAGGAAGACAGTCACCCAAATTTCTCCCTAGAAATCTGAATACAAGACCCTTTTATCATAAAAGAATCCCCATGAAAAACACTATCTCAGCAGAGAAGAAATTTACATTTAACATACTTGAGGAAGGAGAGAAAAATTGAAGTACAAATCTCAGAGAATAAACATTCCTCTTTTTCACTTAGTCTCTTTCACTTTCTTTCTTACTTTTTTGAAGTCTTGAAATTGCTCTTAAAAGGAAAAATGTTCCCACATGAAGACCTAACCACCCTTGCTAGGACAACTGTCAACAGCAGCATACAAGGAAATCCCACTTGCATTATCTCCATTCATTTTAGAAATAAAGAATTCTTACTTTATCCCTTAAAAAGTGGATCTCCTCAACGGCACCTCTGTGAGGAAATTTCCTCATTCTGCATAGGAAACTTGCTGACAAAGATAAAATATTCTCGAGTCTTCTTGATTCAACAAAGGTCCTTGTCCACATTAGCAAATACTTGACAAATAGCAACTGGTAGAACAAGTTCCTTTTTTCCAAAACCAGTTCTTGTAACACAGAATTGGTTCTCAAGACTTCTCACTAACTTGTTCTTAAGTAGACACTTAAAGACAAAACACAAGATTAGTCAAAGTAGGATAATTTGTTATCATCAAAACTGGATTAAAGAGTTATGGGGCCAAGAATCTCCCCTTTTTGATAATGACAAATGTCTAAAGGAAATCTCCCCCTGAATATATGCATACTTTAGAACTAAATTTAGAACTAGTTCTAAATGAAGTTTTTCAAAAAGAATTTGCAGAAGAAGCAGGGAGTTTCCAAGTTTCCAGATTAGATAATTCAAACAAATATAACAATTTAAGCATAGTATCTTATATTTCTCCCTGTTTGGCATTATCAAAAACAAGGGAGAAGAATAATATCAAAATAACAGTAATAACCCTAAATCAACAAAAAAAAAAGTTTAAAGAACTGGTTTAAGCCTGAACTATTAAGGCCCGTTTTCTGTCTACATAACCTACGAGTTAAGAAGAAAAAACAATTGAAAAAAAAAAAACAATTTTTGTAACTGGCTATAAAATCAGCATTCCTAAACGATGATCCAAACAGCCTTGATGATAAATCTCTACTTCAAACCTTCGTTATTAATGCAACCATTTAGGAAGCTTCATTTTCTTCTTCATTGGGACTATATATTGCTTCTTTTCAAACCCTAAGCTCTCACAGCTGTTTGCTGTTACAAAAATCCCTAGTTCCTGTTCTACCATTGAAGCCAAACTCCTGAACAAAAGACTGTTGAGGATATAAAAAATATGTGTAGAAATTATCTAACAAAGGTCGAATATTAATGTTTAATGCATTTATTATTTCTGATAGTACTATGTAGAAGTTTGTATGACTCTAAGTTATATCCACAAGTTGAATTGTTAGATAGATAGGTACATTTGGACAGAGATAGAAGAATGTGTTCCTTCCTTGAAGTGTAGGTAGGTGTTTATAGATGGACTCCAAATTACTCTAGTCAATGCAGGTAAGTTGAAGGTGTCAAATATATACTACCCTGAAATAGACATTGGATTTCTCTTTCTATGTTCTATGCTGGGCCTCCTTTCCTAAAGTGTTTGTGCTTCTATGTTGAACCCAAATAACTTTAGTCCATATATCTCAGCTCAGCGTATCAAACACTTTCCTCAAATGAAGAGACTGGATTTCTCTTTCTCTCAAGTCTCGCACATCGCATACATTAGTCAATAGTGAGTCAAAGAAAGGGACTCCGAGCAATTGGAGAACTGTCTTTATCAAGAACCTCATAGGCTCATACTCATAGTGGATGACTTAGACATTCTATAGAGTCTCCTTGTCCANGGGGGGTTGAGTGAATAGGAGTTTTAAAACTTTTAAGACTAGATCAGTATTCAATTAATATAAAAGAACTAGTTCTAAACTTAAGAATTGGTTCTCCAATGAAAATAAATAGAAAAACACAGGATATAAGAACTAATTAAAACTCAAAAACTCAATTCAATAACTCTTCAGAATATCATGCTTTAACCAATAGAAACATACAGAGATATCATAGATGCAAATACAAGCAAAATTAAAGAGGCTAAGAAGAGATTTGGCACAGATTTTTATAGTGGTTCGGCAAAATCGTCTACATCCACTTCTCTCAATTTCTTGAGGTTCCACTAAAATCTGAGTTTAGTTGTCCAAGTTTTACATCAATGGTTTCCTTCAAGCTCACCAAGAACTTATCCTTTCCAACAAAGATGCAGGAAGACAGTCACCCAAATTTCTCCCTAGAAATCTGAATACAAGACCCTTTTATCATAAAAGAATCCCCATGAAAAACACTATCTCAGTAGAGAAGAAATTTACATTTAACATACTTGAGGAAGGAGAGAAAAATTGAAGTACAAATCTCAGAGAATAAACATTCCTCTTTTTCACTTAGTCTCTTTCACTTTCTTTCTTACTTTTTTGAAGTCTTGAAATTGCTCTTAAAAGGAAAAATGTTCCCACATGAAGACCTAACCACCCTTGCTAGGACAACTGTCAACAGCAGCATACAAGGAAATCCCACTTGCATTATCTCCATTCATTTTAGAAATAAAGAATTCTTACTCTATCCCTTAAAAAGTGGATCTCCTCAACAGCACCTCTGTGAGGAAATTTCCTCATTCTGCATAGGAAACTTGTTGACAAAGATAAAATATTCTCGAGTCTTCTTGATTCAACAAAGGTCCTTGTCCACATTAGCAAATACTTGACAGATAGCAACTGGTAGAACAAGTTCCTTTTTTCCAAAACCAATTCTTGTAACACAGAATTGGTTCTCAAGACTTCTCACTAACTTGTTCTTAAGTAGACACTTAAAGACAAAACACAAGATTAGTCAAAGTAGGATCATTTGTTATCATCAAAACTGGATTAAAGAGTTATGGGGCCAAGAATCTCCCTTTTTGATAATGACAAATGTCTAAAGGAAATCTCCCCCTGAATATATGCATACTTTAGAACTAAATTTAGAACTAGTTCTAAATGAAGTTTTTCAAAAATAATTTGCAGAAGAAGCAGGGAGTTTCCAAGTTTCCAGATTAGATAATTCAAACAAATATAACAATTTAAGCATAGTATCTTATATTTCTCCCCGTTTGGCATTATCAAAAACAAGGGAGAAGAATACTATCAAAATAACAGTAATAACCCTAAATCAACAAAAAAAAAAAGTTTAAGGAACTGGTTTAAGCCTGAACTATTAAGGCCCGTTTTCTGTCTACATAACCTACGAGTTAAGAAGAAAAAACNTAAAAAAAAAAAAAAACAATTTTTGTAACTGGCTATAAAATCAGCATTCCTAAACGATGATCCAAACAGCCTTGATGATAAATCTCGACTTCAAACCTTCGTTATTAATGCAACCATTTAGGAAGCTTCATTTTCTTCTTCATTGGGACTATATATTGCTTCTTTTCAAACCCTAAGCTCTCACAGCTGTTTGCTGTTACAAAAATCCCTAGTTCCTGTTCTACCATTGAAGCCAAACTCCTGAACAAAAGACTGTTGAGGATATAAAAAATATGTGTAGAAATTATCTAACAAAGGTCGAATATTAATGTTTAATGCATTTATTATTTCTGATAGTACTATGTAGAAGTTTGTATGACTCTAAGTTATATCCACAAGTTGAATTGTTAGATAGATAGGTACATTTGGACAGAGATAGAAGAATGTGTTCCTTCCTTGAAGTGTAGGTAGGTGTTTATAGATGGACTCCAAATTACTCTAGTCAATGCAGGTAAGTTGAAGGTGTCAAATATATACTACCCTGAAATAGACATTGGATTTCTCTTTCTATGTTCTATGCTGGGCCTCCTTTTCTAAAGTGTTTGTGCTTCTATGTTGAACCCAAATAACTTTAGTCCATATATCTCACCTCAGCGTATCAAACACTTTCCTCAAATGAAGAGACTGGATTTCTCTTTCTCTCAAGTCTCGCACATCGCATACATTAGTCAATAGTAAGTCAAAGAAAGGGACTCCGAGCAATTGGAGAACTGTCTTTATCAAGAACCTCATAGGCTCATACTCATAGTGGATGACTTAGACATTCTATAGAGTCTCCTTGTCCAGACTTCACAACCCTTCATTCGCGGCATTGCTCCAAAATGTCTGAACTCTAATCATGCCAACGAGTCCATACTAATGGAATTTGTCTTCAGCGTGTGTTCCATAGAGATAAGAGAAGGAAGAAATAAGCTAAAGAGTAGAGAAAATTGTTTATTTTTGTACATCTTACTGTTTGATAATAATTGAAAGAGTGAAACATATACACGAAAGAAAAGTGCGTGGTTATAAATGTTAGATATAAAATTATTATTGGGCCTTCAATCCAAAAGCTTAAACTATTAGGTGAATGACTAGTAATGATTTTATATCTAACATATCACTATAAGTACAAGATTCTAATCATATGTCTATGGAATATGATTCTCCAATTGTTAGGGAGAGTCCTTTTCTTACTCTTACGAATAGTATGCATTGTGTAATTACAAGATTCTAATCATATGTCTATGGAATATGATTCTCCAATTGTGAGGGAGAGTCCTTTTCTTACTCTTACGAATAGTATGCATTGTGTAAAGTAATTAGGGGTCCAGTTATTTAAACACTCAGCTGGCTTCCATTGTTTGGAGTAGTTTGGGCTACAGTTATTTAATACTTGAAGCACTGATTACTCATTCAAGAATGAAGGAATTGTATCTATCTACGTCCAACATATCTAACACTCCAGTGAAATGGACATTCAAACATCCACTCGTTAAAAATCTGTAGAGCTTAGACTTTTCAGAGGAATGACTTCTTCATGCCAATTTCAGTATCATATACACCATTCTTTTTCCTTTGTAATAAGTGTGACAATCAGAAACATTATATAAAATACAATGAAAGAGTGGACCTGAAAGATTATTTGATGATGCATAAATTAAAGAGTACACTAAATTAGAACATATAGCAGACTGCCTCTAACCACCGCTATACGCAAATTACAAAATAGGACAGATATATATGCAATATCTGTAGATTTGAGAGGGATCCGGCAAGTTAAAATTTATCTTCTCTGTTTTGCTNTTTTTTTTTTTTTTTTTTTTTTTTTTTTTGGTTGCCTGCATCGTTCATTTTTTTCTCCACTTGCTCAGTGAGAGTATTTCACTCACATTCTAGAGAAAAGTATGCATTGCTCGAGACTATGATAGATCACCGACTTGCATTTACTAGAGTAAATTTGGGTCCCTTTAGAAACACCTAAACTTCAAGAAATTTTTATCTAACGCTTAACTGAAGGATAGGTAAAGTCTTAAACACTTGTAAACATTAAATAGTACACTCGGAATTGGTAATTCATCAAACTTTAATATTTGAATTAGACTCAAAATCTAAAAAAAAAATAAAAATAATAAAAATAAAAAAAAAAAAAAAAAAAAAAAAAAAAAATTAATAAAAAAATTGAATTAGACTCAATTAAAAGTTTTATTTTATTTTATTTTTCTTAACAACCGAATATTCCATTGGCCCGAATCAGAAATAGTAAATGAGCTAACATGAGTAAAGGTTCTGCAATGAGATATTTGAACCAGAACCTACACTCCCGGACAATCTCAAAGTAATCAATTTGAAGCTGTATGAATAGCCCAGCAGATCCATAAGGTTGTAGTAGTAAGAAGAGAACCATCCCTTCTCCTGCGTCACAGAGAATCCAATTCTGTGCCTGCAGGTTCTTTTTCTTCTTAAATGACCTAAACTTGTCATTCCTGACTCAGAGCTTTCATTATATCTCCCTTTTCTTTAAAATTTCAAATTTTCTTAAGCATCCCTTCATTCTTCTATATGTTAGCAAACCAACTATACTGTTCTTTTATCTACCTGTATCTATGCGTTGCTAATGAATTTTGCAAGGCACTCCCCAATTCTACCATCCTTCCAAGATTTTAATTTTGAGTAAAATACCTTTTGCGTCCTTGAATTATTTCTCAAATATCATTTTAATTTTTGTCACTTTAATCCTCAAATAATCACTGAGAGTAACAGGAAATACTCCTAGAGAGGGATGAATAGGAATTTTCAAAAAATTTAAGCTAATTTGATCTTAAACATAATTTATTCAAAGATCTAAACAACACAAGAATTAGTTCTAGAATATATGAACTAGTTCTAAAATAGAATAGATAAACACAGTAAACTCAAATCCAATTTAACAAAGAATAGCTCAAATAGAGCAACCCAAAAAATACACTAATTCATCACAATCAAAACTGAAATTCAATAAACACATAAAATCAAGAATAGAATAGAAGAGTCAAGAAAATCTTAGCCAAGAATTTATAGTAGTTCAGCACTAAGGCCTACATCTACTTCTCCCAATGCTTGGGGTTCCACTAAATCGAGTTTAATTTGTCCAAGCTTCTCCAAGCTTTTACATCCACAGTTTCTCTCCAAAGCTCACCAAGAACTTTCTCCTTCTAGCATCACAACTAGAAGTAACTCATTGATTTCCTACTGAAATCCAGAGTATAGAACACTCAAATAAGAGTCAAGCTCCTTTAACATTTTCTCTCTCTCTCTCTCAAAGAAGATTTTAACAGAGAAGAGTACATGAGGAAGAAGAAGCCAAGCACTGAAAATTTTGAAGGAGAAGGACAACTCTTTCTCTCTAACTCTTGTCTAATTTTTTCTATTTCTTCTTCTTATCTTCTAAAGACTTGAAATCTCTCTCTTGAAGGAGAAGCACCATCACGTGACGAACAATAACGGCCCTTGATTTGAGGACAGGTGTTACACCAAGATGAAAGGAAATTCCACTAACCATTTCTTTTGTCTTGTAGTGACAAAAGAGATGCTTTTTACAAACTTTAATTGAAAAGTGGATCTACACCAGCTCCTAATAAGAGAGAGCTTTCTTCACAAGCTAAGGTGACCTTCTGACATGCACAAAATAGGCTAACGCATTCCAAAGTATTCACACGCCTAGTTCCATGAAAGCATCATTGATTAAATGACTTCAGAAGAATGAGTTAATTGCTTTAAGAACTAGTTCTTACATAAAGGAAGAACTAGTTCTCAACTTTCCTTGCTAACCTGTTCTAAGTAAAACACTAAGCCACAACACAAATTAGAAGAATTAAAATCATTTGTTATCATCAAAACAGGATTAGAGAATTGTGGTATTAACAATCACGTTGTGATCCAAATCAATCCCCGTAGCTACAAAAGTAATCATTTAAAGGATTGATTTGGCGCATATAGTGATTATTTGAGAAGTAAAATGACACAAAAAATAAATCAATGACTAAAGTGATATTTGAAAAATAATTTAAGGACGAAAAAAATATTTAACTTTTTTATTTTCAGTGATTTTGTTTTTGGTTGAAATTTGGGGGGTGAGTAGTTCTGGTATCCTTATATGCCGAATGGTTTTTAATGTACATGATAAAGAGTATATGCTGAAATTTGGGGGGTTAGTTAATTATTTTTTTCATTAATTCTAGATATATTTCTGTGTATATAATTCTGTATTATCCTAAGAGTATGTTTAGTCTCGTAGGATTCAAATATAGAATAATTCAAAGCTTATTCTAGTGTTTGTTGCAACCAGCACTTTTTATAAATACATTATATCAATTAATACAATTTAAGGTGTTTACCCTCTCTGTATTCTTTCTATTACTTGATTGTGTGAAGAGTGAAGCCATTATGTCGTGGCTAGAGGTGGGAAACAGGCCGGCTTGACCTGTTTTTATTTGGGTTGGCTTAATATCAACCCAGCCCTCCTCGGGCTATTGGCCAAAATGGGCCAGCCCACTTTTTCTAATTTCTTTTTTGAATTTTTTAAACTATTTTTATTTATAATAATATTAAAAATTAACAAGGGTTTTGGCTTTTTTTTTTTTTTAGTTATTTTCGCTATTTTAAGCTAACTTATTAATAAACCTAATTGCACAAAACAAAACATGTATAAAGTAATAAATAAAATTAAAATAAAGAATCAAAGATATATAAAAAGAAAATGCATCTAAGTGTAAATTTAAAATAGAGATGAATAAATAATTATACAAATTGCAGTGTATAGTGTATACTTTCAAATAACACTTATTAATATAATTTGGTGGTGTAGTATAACTTAAAAAAAAAAAAAAGGCTGGCCCGGCCCGGCTTAGCCTAAACCCAAATGGGTTGCTGGCCAAAATGGCCCAGTTCTATTTGGACCAACAATCATTTGGCCCGCCCTCCTCTTTTGGGGGTTAAAACGGGCAAGCCCATCACATTTTACCAGCTCTAGTCATGGCAGTGGCACAAATAAGATTTTGCCATTTTTCATTAATGATTCAGAAAATCATTACGCTGGTAGTTTGAATGACATATCTTTTGCTGATTACATTGGTGTGGTTCTTTTTGTATATCATCATTTGTTCTTGCTAGCGCTCCTAATTAGGTTATTGGATATCTAGCTACGCCATTAAGAAGAAGGACGAGATCAAGAGTTTTCCCAAACCGTTGAGGAATGCAAAGTGGCGCAGGGATGAGAGTTTTGTTTCGAGTGGTTTTGTTTTTCTCCTTTTCACATGGATGTTTTTTTTATTCTTGAACCTATAATGAAGATACATGGTTCATGGCCAAAAAAAAAAAAACATACAGTTGGTTGTGAGTTTTCTATAATGAAGATTGAAGAGTTTGTTTGTATCATTAGATCTTATATCATCTAAAGCAACCTCTTAATCTAAAATTATAGTTTATTATGTGACTGACTTA
>QAOA01002720.1:127510-138535 GCA_003255065.1 Cercis canadensis
TTTTTTTTTTCTAATTTGTAGTATTTTTATTCATACTTAAGTGCTAATTAGGTATTAAAATGATTAAATTACATTTAAAGTCCCATTCAAGGAATACAGAAAATCACTTAATTCTAATATTAAAATGAATTATTTAAAGTCACTTTCTAGAAATACAGAAAATCTGGACTTCATGGTTGTTATGGAGAATAGATGAACCAATAGCTTAGAGGATTCATTGTGTTGGTTGAAGATGTTTGAAGGAGGTGGTACTGGAAGTAGATGATTTTCCTTTTAAATTGTTTTTGTGGGTTTCTTTCAATGTCTGTTGTATAAGGATCTTGGATGTTGGTTCCCTTTCTTTCTATGAACTCTGATCCCTTGGGCAAAGGTCTTGAATGGAATTTCACCATTTCCATTTACAATTACAAGGAAAAAAGAAAAAAGAAAAATTAACAGTATGATTCATTCAGTAACATTATATGTTTTCTATGACATCATTTACCTTCACGAATTGAAATATTTATTGGCTCTTGCAGGACAAGAAGCGTCTATGTGAAGCACTTAATTTTGCCAATGTATGTGGTGCCATCACTGCAACAGAGAGGGGCAATTCCTGCATACTAGCTTCAAAAAAGATGTTAATGTCCTGGGTTTTATCTACTATGCTAACATATTAATGTTGTGATTTTACCTGCAATGCTTGCTTTGCTTGGCTGTTTTCTTTTACTTTTTATCAGCAATGCATCATGGTTAAAAGAAAAGGCAGCAGTGAAGCATATGGACAGAAGCTAGTGTGGTGACATACTTGAAAGACAAAGGCACCAGTGAGACATGAGCAATCACAGAATCTTTGGATGCCCAGTGAAGGTGGCTGGAATTTTAATTTTTGACTAGAACTACTCTATTGTGCTTAGAGGTTATGCTTTTTATGGGATGCTATGTAGTTCTCAAGGGTTATGCTTTTATGGAATTTTAGGATAATCAGTTTAACATCTACTGTTAATCTTCTTTTTAATTTGATATACTAACTTAGCGCCTTTCAATTTTGTATGATTTTCAATTAAAGGCATAATTTTCTTGATTCTTTGCCTTTCATACGTTAAGCAGAAATTTTATTAAACGTTATGGAATTATATAAAAATATAATATGATATTATACGAATTTTAACTAATTATAATTGAAATGTGAATATTTAATACATGTTTCTCTTATCTTTTAATAAAAAATAATTAAATATGACATTTTTATAATTACTTAAGAATTTTTTTTTAGCTAATAATAATTACTTAAGAATATAAGCTCTGAGAAATGTGTTGTCTTTCTATTATATTCTCTTTTTAAACCCAGTGTTTATTCATTATAGGAATATTAACTTATGTTTTAACATCTCTACATATTAAAATTTGAGTACATAGTAGCTATGACTTTGTAATAATATAGTTTATCTAATAAGCTAATAGTGAGAAATTTAGTTAGTTTACAGGAAATTTATAATTTCATAATTTAACATGACATTTTTCACAAGATAAATGAGTTATTTTATTTCATATATTTATATAAGAAACCGAACTAGTCACTATAGAAACAACCTCTAAAGATAAACTAGTATATGAGCAATTAAGAAAACAATAGCACATCAAATAGTCATAACAAAGGCACATCATTAGCAACTAGCATAGAACCCAAGCAAGCAACACGAGTAGACATTATTAAATGAAGAGTGACTATTTCTATTATTCATATTATCAATGTGCTAATACATGACTTTGTGTAAGGGGAGTAGAAAGTAACATAAAGCCCACTCCTATGCTAGTGCCAAGTCTCACCCCGGTCACCTGGCACCCCCTCTTACAAACATAAATCCAAGCCACTTCTAGAAAAGGAAGTCGAACTAGGTTATTCATGTGCAACTAGAACAACTTGTCTGCCAGCATTTTGGCCAGTGAACAGTCTTTCTAATGCAGCAGGGCCTTTCTCAAGGCCTTCATCTATGTCTTCAAAGTATGTTATCTTTCCTTCTCTGATATATGGCACAATGGTATCCAAGAACTTAGGATAGAGGTGAATATAATCATTGGTTGTAAATGCTTCTAGTTTGACCTGCTTGTATACAATATTCAGCAAATTCTTGATGCCTTGAGGCTCATCAAGTTCATACTGTGAGATCATTCCAGCCACCACTATTCGACCACGGCGCCTCATGTTGAGAAGGGCTGCCTCTAGCATGTCTCCCCCCACATTTTCAAAGTATATGTCAATGCCTTCAGGAAAGTACCTAAAATACCATTTTAAACCGAAAAATGTCATAACAACAAAAGGAAAAGTATTTTAAATAAAATCAAACACAAAACTAACCCCATCTCCAAGCAATTAAAAAAAAAAAAGTATTCCAAAAAGTTTAATTACAATTTTGGTTCTCTTATTTTTATAATTTGAACATTTTGGTCCCTCTTGTTTAAAAATAAATAATTTAGTCTATTTATATTCATAAAATGTACAATTTTGTTCATTCCGTCATTTCTCAGATTTAGTTTAAGGTATAAAGTTATCCAATTCACAATCTCACATTTCAGGTTGAAGAATTACGTCTTGCGAATCTCCCTACAAAATTCGATTCAATGGTGGGATTCAGTTCAAAATATCAAAACTAGAAGTTTTCATCTAACCATAGATCTAGATTTGTTCATGGTTAGATTGAGTTGAAATTTTGTGAGGCAGTTCACAAGATGTAGTTATTTAATCTAAATGGTGAGATTATAAATCAGAGAACTTTACACTTTGAAATAGACCTAACAAATTTTGGCTTAAAGACAAAATGACCAAAATTACACATTTTATGAATATAGAGGGATTAAATTGTTCATTTTTAAATAAGAGGAACTAAAAATTTAAGTTGTCAAAATAGGATGATCAAAATTACAATTAAACCAAAAAAAAATTGTAATCTTTGACGCATAACGTAAATTATGTACTGACCTCTTCAACGTTGCATCTAGATCATGTTCTTCCTTGTAATTGAAAGCCCCGTCAAACCCAAACTTATTCTTCAAAATTTCAACCTTAATTATGGGAAAAATAGAAAAGTAAATCGCACTATGCTTGTGAAAGCAAGTTGAGTCCAACTTAATTCATATAAATGATATAAATTCTCTACCTTTTCTTTACTCCCTGCACTTCCAACAACATAGCAGCCCAGCAATTTTGCTAGTTGCCCAACAACTTGACCAATTGCACCAAATGCTGAAGATATAAAGACATAATCTCCTTTCTTGGGAGCACCTACTTCATACAAACCTCCATAAGCAGTAATTCCAGGCATACCTACATGTGGAAATGATCACAAACAAGTAAGCACTATAATAACTATAATTACTATTCTTAAAGCAATTTCATGCACCCGATGAGTTTTTTTTTTTTAAAAAAAAAAGAGTAAAATGCTTTTTTAGTCATTGAAAAATGCAGTTACTGACAAATTCATCCTTCAAAAATTTTCGGTGACAAATTGGTTCTTGAATTATTATTTCACTGATAAATTAGTCCTCCGATAGGCAAGATCAGTGAAAAGAAAAGGAGGACTTAAATGAGAAAATGAGGGTTTAAACATAATTAGGCAAGATCAGTGAAAAAAATTTAGGAAACGGGTTTGCAGGGGTCCAAAACTTTTCTCATTAAAGTACCAGATGACTAATTTGTCAGACAAAATAATAATTCAAAAATCAATTTGTCATTGAAAATTTTTGAATGACGAATTTGTCAATAGCTACATTTTTTAATGACTAAAAAAGGGTTTTACTCAAAAAAAAAAAAAAAAAGTTAAGCTATTTACCAAGAATTCCTGTATAATAGGAAAGTGGCACATCTGTATGCTCAATTTTAAAGAGGCTATTAGTTGTGGGTGTGATGACACTGTACTCTTCCCATTTGGTGACTCCCCAAACCAAGTCTCCTCTCTTGAAGCCCGGGTGTTTGGAATCCAGCACTTTACTCACTCCATACCCAATTAGTACCTAAAATAATTTTCAAGCCACAAAATTAAGTTGTTTTTATTTTGGGGTAAAAAACATAGAGAAGGCGTGCTAACTCCAAAGTAGGGTGCAAAACAATTAGTAGATATCTACCAACAAATATCATGAGTAGAATTCGAACCAAAGACCCTTTGATGGTAGACACAGTTCTTCCTTCCCTCAATTGATTTGCACCGTCATACTAGATCAATGAAAAGAAAGGAAAACAAAACAAAACAAAACAAATAATAACAACCATCTAATTTGGAACTAGGAGTATACTTACATTATTAGGAGTGAAGGAATAGTAGAAGCGATTATTGTCTCCTTTTTTGACGCCTCGCATGTAAGGATCAACTGATACGTAGAGATTCTTAACCAAAACAGCATTTGAAGCCTCTGGAGGAAGTTGTAAGCTTATGGTGGAATTCTTCAAATACATGTCCGTTACTTTTGGATTCCCAGGTATGTAATCTTTAGCTAGCACTTGTTTGTTGTTCACTTTCTCTTCTATGCTTGCCATGGCTTTGATTTTCAATTAATTCCTCTTAATTTTTCCTTCAAAAGATATATATGTACTTCTTTTCCAAACGCTCCTCTATGTCTGAGCCTGTTTCTCTCCCCACACACACACACACACATATATATATATATATAGAGAGAGAGAGAGATATGTAAGAGTAAATATGTGTAGAGTCATATGATTGACAGAATAGGTTATTGCTCGCCTATGTCAGTGCTCACTTCATTGTTATCTAAATAAATATGTAAAATTGTTTTTAAAATGTCTGTTTGAAAGTGTTTTTGTTTTTTTGTGTTTAAAAACTGTTTTTGAAAACTGTTTTTAAAAATTGTTCTGAAAAACAAAAGTATAAAAAAATGTGTTTGATAAACTGTTTTGAAAACAATTTTTAAAAACTAAAAAACAAAAAACTTGCTTGGTAAAATTGTTTTAAGAACAAGTTTTGAAAACAAAAAAACAGAAAACTCGTTTGATATGAGAACAAGTTTTTTTTTCTATTTTGATGATGACTAATTTTGTAAATAAATTATGGTAATATTTTAATGAGAATATAAAAAGAATAAATAAGTAAAAATTAAAAAAAAATCATTATAAAATTTAATATAAATATTGATATGACAACAATACATTTAAATATATTATTCTAAAATAAATAATATTATTTATAGTTGTTCATACTACTCATAGGTGGTACAAAAATAACATTAACAATTATATAAATTAATATGTATAAACTATTAAACAGAATTGTTATATTCTACCCACATATAATTTGACTAATGTGGTCGGCCCACATATAATTAGGTGTCGACAACTCCACAAATAGATTTGGATTAACGAATTTGATTACCACGACGTTAGAGTAACTGCGTCCAAGTGGCTCCAATTTTATGTTCTTTGTCATGCAACTTCCAGCTTTTAAAGTTTTTAATGAACAACTGTTTCAAAGAAGTAAAAAAGCACTCAATCCCCTTTTGATATTATACATGAGTTGAAAATAAAAACAAAGACTACATTAAATTTATTTATGTATCAGAAAAACATCATGCATGTTTCGACATTCGTCACTGCTTTATAATTATCTTCTTCCACTCCTTATTTCCATTCCTCATAAACAAGATTCTAGAAGAAACAAGTAAACGAGATAAACAATTCAACTGTGATGTTCACCTGCAAGTTAGGAGTAAAGGTCAAGGTCTGAAAAGGCTGTATTCTATAGGAAAATGTCTCATGAGACAATGGAGAACCTCAAGTTCAAGACGACATACATAATAAAAATTATTCAATGGGAAAACTTCAACTCAATTGAGATGATAATGCCTATCAAAAGTAATAGTACATTGGCAAGACTCTCTAATATCAACATGTTACGATAAATTCGGTCTACATGACTATCTTCTTTTCTTTCCACCCTTCCCTGATTTGTTCGAAGGTCCAGCAGCTGATGTTGTTGTAGGCTCCTGCTTCTTGGTCCTCCCTTGATGTCTAGGTACCATCTCTGCAACACTAAGCATTAGCTGTTTTCCTGCAACACAATCACAGCAAAAAAGGTAACACAATCACAGATTCCAGATTCCTTGGTCTATAAAGGAATATAACAAGTGCAATAAAATACTTGTTCTCGTTCTTTCAGTATGAGGAATTTGTAATAGGAATTATTTTTTCCTGGATATCATTATAGACATAAAAAGGAAACAAGAAAGCCTTTTTTTCTGTAAACCTCATTCAACAACTTAATCTTTTAAGTGTGATGCTTCTTTGTCATGGTGTTAGAATTTCTTTAACCTAATAGTTGAGTTTGATACTTGCCACTTGCACTCTTATTAGATTTTAAGATTCCACGTGTAAACCTCAATAAGGAGGGTCAAAATGAGGGGCAAGAATAGCAGTAGAGGAGCGACCTACATAGATTTACTGGTAGAGATAAGTAACCACAGAACAGCACCCAAAGCATCTACCCGGGGGCATTCCTTGATCAATATTATTTCTCACAAATGGCTATAACTTGACATTCAAAAGTTGAATAGTAATAATTTTTTTTCCCTCACATTTTTCAGCTACTTGAGGAGTTATGCGAGAACTGAGAAGTATAACAAGGAGATCAAATCAATTTTAAAATTTAAATTATGTCACAAGAATACAGAAATTCAAAAAGAGATAAATTGTCCTTCACTGAAACTTTTCCAAACGACAACATGAAAGACATAAAGAAATACGGATGATGTAGTCAGGGAATTAATCGGTGAACTATTTGCAAAAACCAGATCAATTTCCTCTTACAAAATCTTTGGGAGGAAACAGTTTTTAGGACATACAAGAGGAGAGCTAACATGTGGTTGTTAGACTGAAATAAGACACAGAATAAGAGAAAGCAGAAGCCAGTAAATAGTCACTAGAAAATACAAATGAATACCACTCTCAAGAATAGCACAATAGCAGTCCAGCAAGGTGTTCAAGTAATCAATAAATCAGACTTTGATCGAGAAAGGAAAAAAGAAGAAGAAAATATCCAGCAAGCTTTTTCTTAAAAAACATATCTAAATTGCCAATTTTAAGTAGAAGCAGAATCATTTCATTATCATTCTCCACCACCTTGACCTCATACAATAATCAACATCAACTAAAGCCAAACATATATCTTAGAGAGAAGCGGATGATGTAATTGATAGATAGAAGCTATCGTGATTTAAAGATTTAAAGCTAGAGCCTTGAGACATTTTAAGTATAATTTAGATACCAATAATTAAACAAGCTATACAAGCCAACTCAATGGACATAACAATTTCATTATATTTTCCTGGTGCGTGATGGCAATAAAAATATAGGTAAATTCATGCCAGCTAAAAAGCTATTATAGGATCATATATCATATTACTGAAACTTGTGGGTGATTTTAAAATTTGCTCTTAAGGCATACCCATTTCATTTGGATAATGATATCAATATCAGCAACCATGACACTGATTACAAGATGTTGGGGCAGTATTTTGTTTAAAAAAGCATAACACAGAAATTTCAAATGCTGTGAACAAACAGTAAACAGTGGATGATGAAGAAAAATCACACAATCACCAAATTACAACAGGACTCAATTAATTCATTAATTTCTGCAAACCTAGATGGTTACTGATAGAAAGAGTGAAAAATGCCACAAAGAAGATGGAGGTTAGGAAATTGATAACACTATGACTATGGTAAAGAGACCCAACATTTAGATATATGTTGTGTGTGCTTCTGTGTCTACGTTTACAAACATAAAGGGGCTATATCAAGTGCTGTAGGCTACAGAGTACAAGTCAAATACAATTCTGATGAAACTAGAAAGGTCATGGAATCGCTGAATCAAAAATTTTCCTAGAACGAAAATAAATGAAGAGACCCAACATTTAGATATATGATGTGTGTGCTTCTGTGTCTATGTTTACAAACATAAAGGGGCTATATCAAGTGCTGTAGGCTACAGAGTACAAGTCAAATACAATTCTGATGAAACTAGNTACAAGTCAAATACAATTCTGATGAAACTAGAAAGCTCATGGAATCGCTAAATCAAAAATTTTCCTAGAATGAAAATAAATGGGTGTTGATCAGTGTTGTAATCAAAGTCAATAAGGCAAATAAGGAAAATCCGTGTTGTAATCAAAGTCAAGGGCATCTTCACAAATATTCAAGAAATAACCGAAGATAATTAAGTGCTTCCCACCACGAATCCCAACCATATAGGCAACAAAACAAAGGCACAATAATTGAAACTAGACATTCGTCATTCCATATATAACCACAACATCCAGGGCTAATTCCAAGTTCAAAGCATGCTGAAAATATTTAAGTTTAAGCAATTATCTACCCAATTCTCTTAACACACTGGTCCATGTTCATATTTTTGTTACCATTTATCAACCAAACTAAAACTAAAACAAAGTATTTACTTTTTCAGAAATCAGCCAGAGGAAGAAAGTACCACAATTATCATTTGTCCCATTGCAGAGAAGCAATATAAAGAAGAGTGTAAATCAAAGCAAATGTTTTGCCCCTCACCTGAAGAACCCACAAGCTTAGAAGAGCCTCTAAGCAAAACAAGGCAAATCCAACTAGATAGAATATCTGCAAGAATACCAAAGAACAACCATTGAAACCAAACGCCTAAAATAAGCACAGACAAAAAAGTATTGGAACTTTATTTTTTGCATAACTATAAATTAGAAGTTCAAAATAAGAATAAGATTAAAGTGAGGAAGATGTATTGCTCTAGCTACTTCAATGAATCACACCATGTTCCAAATAGCATTCCCAATTAAGGGCATCCAGACTATTTTGGTTGGATAAAACCATAATGAAACTGCAAGCTCACAGCACCCACACCTCACAGAAGCTGGGGACCACTCAATCGAGCACCATAAATGTCCAATTCCAACAAAGTATAAAGCCCCTCACCTCAATCAGAAGCCTTCAAATAGGTAAACAAAAACAGCTTACCGCTTCAAAGAAGGAAACCAGCAGAAAAGCAAGAATCAGAAATGGAGCTTTGCCACTTAGGAATTTCACGTTTTGGGGAAAATGGGAAGACAAAACCAGTTACAATTTAACAACCATCGCCCAGAAACAGAAAAAGGAACTCTTTAGCATGAGAGGCGCGAACGCAAAGCGTCTTTGCTATCCACAATTCATTCAACTACTTCCATTAAAGATTGCAACCCAGAACCACAAATCCTAGGAAAATTGAGCCCACGAAAACAGCAAGAGAAACAGATGGCGATATTGTGAAGAAGAAGAAGAGGGAAATTTTGACGGAGAAAGAAAAGGGAGCAAAATAGAGAGGTTTTGGGTACCACAGTTATCAGGGAAAAAGCTTGGAGAATGAGAAGAAAAGCCCTTTGAGCTTTTCTGGTTTCACAAAGAAATGAGAAGAAGATCCACAAGGAGAAACAAAGGCAAGGCAGCTCTATAATTACGGATGTGCCATTAATGAAAACAGGTTGTTCTCCGGTCATTCACCTATTTTCAGAACAAAAACAAGCTAGACGTGTTTCGGTTTTCTTGTTTTTAAAACAAGATTTTCAGAACAAGTTTTTAAAATAGGTAAACAAAAACAGCTCACCAATCAAGTTTTTTTTGTTTTATAAAATTAAAAAACAAAAAACAGTTTTTAAAAATAGATTTCAAACAGGCCCTAGAATTCTTAGAAAGAATAAAAATGCTGCCTCCCTTTAACCTAATTATAAACCCCTAATCACAATGCACACCCAAATTACCCCTAGGTTAGGTTTAAACCTCTAGACCTCAGCTTCAAATGGGCCCCAGTTTGGGCCTTATTGGGCCTGAAATGAGGAAGTTAAGCCCAAATCTCTTCACAGAGGTCCAATCCTGGTTCTGACTTCCGGGTCAAATTTAACCCATTGAATATCTGAATTAGCCTTGGAGTTCTGAATGAAAGTTATAGACAATTCTCTTAGCTTTCCTACAAGGTAAGATTGACAAATTTTAGACATCCAGAACTAAAGATATACCCAAAATACAGAACAGTGTCAAAAACCTAATAATGCTTAAGAAAACAATTAAGCCTAATATGAACCCAAACTTATGAAATAAGGCCAAGCCCACTCAATTAAGCATTAAAAGAGATTTAAGAAGCTAGAAATGAGGGATAATTATTACATACAAAGTGTGATTATCACCAGGTGCTTTCCTTTTCTACATTTATTTTTCCTGCTTAAATTGAATCTACCCTTGTTTGGTCTAAGTGCCTTTTAAGTCCTATAGGCTCCTGAGGTGAAAGATCTCAGTGTTTTTAAATTCTTGTTGGCTCCCGAGTAAAAGATCTCGGTGTTTTTAAATTCCTACCGGCTCCTATGTGAAATATCTCGATGCTTTTAAATTTTTGTCAGCTCCTAGGTGAAAGATCTCAGTGCTTTTAAACTCCTATCGGCTCCTAGGTGAAAGATATCAGTGCTTTTAAATTCTTGTCGGCTCCCGAGTAAAAGATCTCGGAGCCTTTAAATTTCTATTACCTCTCGGGTGAAAGATCTCGATGCTTTTAACTTATGTCAGTTGCCGGCTGAAAGATCTCAATGCCTTAAAATTCACGACGGCTCTTGGGTGAAAGATTCTGGTGCTTTAAAATTTTTGTCAGCTCCAAGGTAAAAGATCTCGGTGCTTTTAAATTTATGTCGGCTCCCGAGTGAAGATCTCGGTGCCTTTAAATTCTTGTCAGCTCCTGGGTGAAAGATCTCGGTGCTTTTAAATTCTTGTCGGCTCATAGGTGAAAGATCTCGGTGCTATAATTCCTTTCGACTCCCTGATGAAAGATCTTGGTGCCTTTAAATTCCTGTCTGCTCTTGAGTGAAAGATCTCGATGCCTTAAATTCTTGTCGGTTCTCGGGTGAAAGATCCCGATGCTTTTAAATTTTTGTTGGCTCTTTGGTGAAAAATCTCAACGCTTGAAATTTTCCTTGTCATTTTGGGTTCTTCGAACAAAATATTTGTCTACTATCTTTACATGTTTCCTATGTGAGTAT